>VZRW01012619.1:0-39290 GCA_013398125.1 Aegotheles bennettii | reverse complement strand
CACGGAGCCCCAGAGCCCAGAGCGTTCTTGGGGTCAAAAACTGGGTTTTGTTGGGGTTGTTTTTTTTAACTGTGTTTTAGTGGGTTTTAATGGGTTTTTATTGGGGTTGTACTGGTTTAATTGGGTTTTATTGATTTTTAATGGGGTTTTAATTGAGGTTCTACTGGTTTTTTAACTGGGTTTAATGGTTTTTAATGGTTTTAAATCGGGGTTGTACTGTTTTTTGAACTGGATTTTATTGGTTATAGATGGGTTTTTTTGGTCTATATGCTAATCTCACTAGAACAGTGTCGTGTGGCCCCCCCCCTTGGCTTTCTCATCCTGACTCAAAGCCACCTCCAGGTCCCAATAACCTGGGTGGCCACCAGGGGAGTCCAGCATTCCCCCGCGGTCTTCGATGGTCTCTGATGTTCTCAAGGGGTCTTCGACGATCTCAAGGAGCCCACAGGAGACCATCGAAACCTGTCAGAAACCATCCCATAGTTTCCAGCAGCCTCCTATGGTGCCCGGCGGGGTCCAACAGTGTCCAACAATCTCCGATGGTCTCAGGTGGGTCCCTCCTGGTGCTCTGGCGCTGCCGGCCAGAGAGTGGCAGCCCCTCTCCTCACTGGGGCTTGGGGCAGAGGAGACACCTCCACCATGATTCTGGTTCTATGATTCAATGTGTGCGGGCAATGACCCCGCATCGGGTTATTGAACACAGAGTAGTGTCAGCTGAAGGAGATGGAGCAATGGGGTATGTGTGACTGGAAGGAGATGGCACTCGTGTTTTCCTCCCTTTTTGTAATCTTTGTAGTTTTGTACTCTGAGCACATGTCCTGGATACATTTCTGCAAGATCAGCATGTAAGTCCTTAGATTTGGTTGGCCTCGACCATAACTAACTCGTCTGCCTTTTGATTAACAGCTGTGGATCTTTTGACAACGTGTTTTATTGCTGTGCCAACCCCAATAACCGTATTACAGAATTATACTCTGCTAAGTGCTTTTGATATTCATGTTCCTCATTGTTATTCTTTCTGAGTAGGTAACGGCCAAGGAACCTTACAGAATCGATTGGTGGCGACTGCCTCCTTCTTTGACACCATAAATGCTGCTCCAATTTGGAAGGCATGCGTGTCCTCTGGACTCTCTCCAACAGCTCCTTATGCTGGGGACTCCAGAACTGGACACAGTACTCCAGGTGATGTCTCACAAGAGCAGAGTAGAGGGGGAGAATCTCCTCCCTCGACCTGCTGGTCACACTTCTTCTGATGCAGCCCAGGATACCATTGGCTTTTTGAGCTACAGGCACACACTGCCAACTCATGCTGAGCTTCTCATCAACCAATGCCCCCAAGTCCTTCTCCTCAAGGCTGTTCTCAATCCATTCTCCACCCAGCCTGTAATTGTGCATGAGCTTGCCCTGATCCAGGGGCAGGACCTTGCATTTGGCTTTGTACTTCATGCAGTTTGCATGGGTCCAGCTCTCAAGCCTATCAAAGCCAAAGGTCATGGTCTGCAGGATATCGGATGGAAAACAAAAAATCAAAGCTGTGACATTGGCCACCTGACAAGTTACTCAGCACATGACAGTAATAAACCAAGAAATTCACTTCAGGTTTCTCTCTTCTCCAGTTGCTTTTCCTGACTTCATTCCCTGACAACCTGCTCTCTCCCTCTAAGTGTTCTTCTCCCTAATTCTGCAGGGGTTATCAAAATGCATGGACAAGTAATCTTAGAATTTATTTTCCAATTTGATGACTTCTAACTTTTTCTTGGTAGTAGGTTATAGGTGTGAGAATATGATGTCTCCCTGGCCTCTGGACTTAGGGAAATGTATATGCTACATTAGCCAGCACACTGGTACAAAGATAAAAAAACCCAGTTAAGCTGGCAAACAACGTCATGAAATAACCTTGCCAACCACAAATAACTCAAATTCTGTTATTTTAAACCCCCCAGGTGTGTCATCTCTTGTTTTGAAAACAGCCCAGAAGCAGTGATTGTACAGGTTCCATGTTCATTAAACACAGCATTTTGTGAGAGCTTCCCAACTGAACTGCTTACCAATGCAGAACAACGTCCTCCTGTTTCTTCTTCAGAGACTTGTCTCAATGTGCTTTAACATCAGCCTTAGCAAGAAACGAGAGAAAAAACAAAAGAGCTTCAGAGCACAAGGATTGTGTAATTCTTCATGTAGTAGCAAAAAAACAATTAGCAGGCTCCAGTCCAGCATTCAAAGCAGAACAGCTTGAAAAAGTGCTCACTGAGGATCAGATGATGTTTTTAAAACTTTCTTTCTTGAGACACTTCCAAGATTTACTGTACCTACTGTTACACAGATAGCCTCTGACAGGCTATCAGTTTCTCTCCCTTTCTTTCAAACTGCATCTGGGGGTTAAAGTTTTGCTTTAAACAGCCAATTCCGAGTGACTGACCTGACCAACATTTCTTTCTTGAAGTTGGGCCACGACTACGCATCCTAGAACAAAGGCACACAAAATCATTCATGACTTTTGAAAAGCCAGTCCTTCACCTATAACACCTCATTTTTCTGTTGCAGCCTTGAGAAGCACACTAATTCTAAATAGTCTTCTATAAAGTTGGTAATAAATAAGAGTATTTTGTTGCCTTTTTCTAAAGGCAGGCGACCTGGCTCGAGCACGGGACGACGGCTCCCATTGGCCGCTCGGACCATTCAATCGCAGACACCAATTTGGTGGACGGAGTAATGGCGTTTATTAGTGGGTTACATCGCGTTATATAGCTTAGGTTTACGACGTCACTTCCGTCTGCTTACATCAAAGGCTAAACTACTAGCTACACAGAGGAGGGTCCTTGTCTTTCCGTACATCGCGAGATCTTCCGATCGCAAAGACCCTAGCTACCTACAGTATTTTAAATGCAGCAGCTATGGCAGGAAGTTCTTTGATCTCCAGGGTGCCTCCTCTGTGCTCTTCTACTTAGTTAAGTACATTCATAGAATCATCAAGGTTGGAAGAGACCTTCAAGATCATCCAACCCAACTCCTACCTACATCCAGTGCCACATCCAGACGCCTCTTAAACACCTTCAGGTATGGTGACTCCACCATCGCCCTGGGCAACCCATTTCATACCCAATCACCCTTACAGTGAAAAATTTTTTCACAAAGTCCAATCTGAATCTCCCCTGCTGCAATTTAAGGCCATTTCCTCTCATCCTTTATAGGCACAGCAGAAGAAACTGACCCCCACCTCACTACAACCTTTCAAGGAGTTGTAGAGAGCGATGAGGTCCTGCCTGAGCCTCCTCTTCTCCAGACTGAACACCCCCAGCTCTCTCCGTCATTCCCCATAAGCTCCAGTCCCTTTACCAGCTTTGCTGCCCTTGGACAGATCAGGTTGCCCTCCTTTGGAAGGATTACACCACGATACCGTACTTTACGTTTGTCTGAAGGGATCTTAAGCTGCAGTCAAAGTATGGGAAACTTGGTCAAAGTACCATTCCAACATAACACAGACGTCATTCCGATTCATAACAGCTTGAATTAATTCTTCAGTAAAACACACTTCTGGACTCACTGATTAGGTTAGTAGCAACATGCTTAGTCCTCACTCAAAATAAATCCAGCTCCCACTAGACCAAGGTCAAGGCCACACAGAAGACAACATGGCCTGATCATGGCTGCCATACAACCACTTCGGTTCCTGTCATGGTGCAGCATAGCACGCTCTTGGTAGTTTACTGAGGTGAGCACCTGTGTCACAGAAATAAGTTGAGATCTGCTACATACGAAATCTGTAGCCAAAGAAGTTATTTTCAGACCATATAAACAAACACAAATGTCGTGTGTGGGTTTTTTCTCCAACTGTGCTTTCTGGGAGGTCCCAATGATGATGCATACTCCAGACTTAACCTTGTAATAAGCCCAGGCTCTCTAACTCATTAATAAATGAACTGCAGACCACCCTGGTACAGGAACACTGGCTGACATGGACAGCTTCCACCATAAGCCACACATTTTGACCAGGTTTAGAAAACAAGGTCACGTCTGGAAGACATGAACACCTTCTCAGTTTCAGCTATGCAATTTTGCTCAATTCTATTCTGCTCAGTTTTATCCCATTTCACAGCATCGGAGTGAAACATAATAAGCTGAAATAGAACACAGGAAAAAACCCTGAAAAACACATTCCGAATAGAGCCCATCTTTATTGGAACCATGTTTCCTTTCGGCAATCCTGCTGCACCTTGACATTGCAAATATTTATGCTTTTCAATTTATTTCAATTGGAACTTTATTGCTTTGCTACTTCCTTATGTGTAAGGACAATCTCACAGAACAAACCATCAGCGCTGACAGGTTTCTTTCTAAATTCAATTATCAATTCAGCTGCACGTTGAGGGTTCAGAGGAAGGCGATACATGTCACAGGCTCCTAATTTAAAGGCATCTTTACAATCCCTTCTTATTTCAGGCAAAAACCTAATGGATGAAACAAACCTGCAACTATTCAAGTAAATAGGCAAGACCACATTAGTTTAAAAATTAGTTACAGAATCTGACAGTACCACTTGCTGAGTAACATCTGATTGATTTTAAGCAGTAGTATTTTTAAGGGTAGTGAACTCTAAGATTAAAGAGCTGAATAAAGAAGTCATGCAATACAACTTACAATCATCTTGTTACCATTTCTCCCTTCTCAAAATATTAATACTTATATTCATTATAATTAATAATAATGTATAGGTTTTATGTATATTTAGTATTTACAATTGTGTAATAACACAAAAACACCTGAAAAGTATCAAAGATCCTGTATGCAACAGCCTGTAGCACAATAACTGCACCTAAATCCAGCAAGGATCTAGAACAAAGAAAATTGAAGTTAAGGAAAACATCTACTCACAGCACTTTTATACAACGTGTTTTGAGTTGAATGGCCTTTGAAATACTTCAGGAATACAAAAATTTCCACCCTACCTAGCTACTAAGCTTGATTCTGACTTTAGCTTATTTTTATGAGCAGTGGAAGATAAACTTCTCCAAATATAGATGCATTTGATTTTCAAAATCAAAGAAAAGCAAGGCAGTAATTACAGCACCATCATAAAGCTGATCTGGGAAGAAATAGGAGGCATCCTACTCTGGGGTATTATCAATATTTGCTACCTTTCTTTGGCTAAGGAAAAAAATGAGATTTTTAGAAATAGTTGGAACTATAAAAGCCAATACTTCAGAAGAGGCTGGGATTTTTTGCAGAACTCAGGCAGAGGTATCTACAGCAAAACACTAACTGCTAGCAAACAATGTTTGCTGACTGCATCCCAAGGCACTTTAGGGACCTGTAGTTGGAGCAGCTGGGCAACCAGTTGCTCGGTAACATGAAGATGATACTGCTCAGGTGTCTGAACACAGCAATAATTTGTAATGAAAGCAAGAATTTGATGCACTGGCTTTGAAAATAAGCTTGGTCAAGCATGAGAATGAACTCGAGTGACTTGTTTCCTTTCAGGTAAACATCGACAGGACAGAGGTTTTCCCTTTAGAAGTTGTCCTGGTTCAGGTTCAGTATTACCTTTAAATGAGATCCAGTAAGCGTTTTCGTATTCTTCAGGCTAGAAGCTAGATCTCATCCTTCCTGCCAGACAGGCAAACCAAGTGCTGCTTGCACTCGAGAATGGGTTTGTACACTGGTGATCTCGCCAGGGTGGAAGGCTGGCAGCAGGGATCCTGCTGAAGCCCTCAGCCAGGTATGACGCCAGCATTAGTCACTCACTCCAGGTGTTCTATCCATGTCTCATGATCTATTGGCAATAAATGTTCTATATATGCTGTAATAGGAAGCAATAAAGTTGTTCAACTGCTACATGATTAACCCACTCAAACAAGTGATGATTTCAGACATTATCTGAGTCTCACTATTTGAATTTCATCAATAATGGAGAATTACAGCACAAGATCAGAAACAAGCCAATTTGCTGAGAAGGAAGAAAGCAGATTCTGCCTAACCATGTAAATCCTACTCCTCTGCTCCACCCCAACAGCCAAAAGCAAAGGCATTTTTTTAAAGAGTTTTTGAACAATGAAGTACAAGGCAGTACTAAATAGGACTTGGCATCTTTGTTTCATGAAGGTGCCTCATTTGGTCTCCATACTAAATATTAGTTTGCGAAATTATCAAGTTGATACTGAATTGTAGTTGTGCCTGTCATACTGAAGAAATTTATTGCACTCAAAGCTAGCAACATTTCAGATTCCAACAGACAAGTCTGTATGATCCTATACATAATATAAACTGTTTTCAGGTACTGAAGTATTCCAGTCCTGTCCCTAAATTACATCAAGGCCAGCACATCTTTAAAAGTGAACTTACTTGAGTTACAGATTTATTGATTAAGATCTTGCAAAGGGAAAAACAACTTCAGTGAGAGCTAAGAAATCTCAAACTTCTGTTTTCTGGTTCAAGTTGCAATGATAAACATGTTAACACGGTGCTCTTACATGTGAAATGTTGTACTCCTACCTGTAAAATGCTGCATTTTTTCTTTTGGAATTGAGAGCAAATTACTGAGATGACTAGAAATTAATAACATGATACACCCAATTCAAGAATTCCCATATTTCTTCTCCACAATCATATACTGCGTTATTTTACTTCACATTTTACTGATTTTTATTATCTCAACATTAGATGACAATAACTATTTGGGTTGAAGACCAGTTCGAAGAGAGGGACAGTATAATATCCCTCAACATAAGCTCAAAATTTACACACAGTGTCTGGCCATGTTCTCAGTAACAACAGCCTTGTCATCAAATAGGGAACATTTTTACTAAAGTACATCTTTGAACCTTAACTTTCAAATGTTTCTTCATTCTACCAGTATTTGGGCCTCACTCTTGATTACCCGAATTTAGAAACTTAGAACAAAGAGAGTGTAATTTTGAACTGCCTTCCAAGCTAACTTTGCATGTAAACAGGTATTCGACATTTTCTCACTGTCTTTTCACATATTCCTGCATGGATATTCTAAATAAAAAGGAGCAGGAAAGAGGTGTGTGAGTTAGGTTTAATTACCTGGAATGCTTCCTCACATTGTTTAGTTGAGGGTTCAGCATCAATTATATCTGCTGTGGCAACTGCATTAAATTTCATTTTAATAGACATAAAAGCAGAAACGTAAGATCCATCAGAAACACAGGAACAATTTCCATCTTTGTCTTTTTTATTTAACCACATAAGTACATGTCAACAGTTGGCATAAACTTCATAAAAATACAGTACCTTTTTGTGCTGCAACACTAGTCACAATATTTATATAAAGTTTTTTTCTGCTTCCTTGAATTCAATTAACATTTTAAAAAGTGACTTCCCAAAAGCCCTTTTTGTGAGTTTCCTTATAGAAATTTTTCCAAAATCTATTCTGTAAAAGTTAAAAAGCTAATGCATTTTCAGCCATTCTCCCTCACCCTCTCAATAAAGCAGATTTTAAAAAAATAAGTCTTAGAATACTGATCAGTTGTTACACTACTACTTTATCATAGGTTCCCATTGAACTGATACTGTTAGAGGCATGACAGATGCTGTTCCTATAGCATCTAACAATGCTAGATGCTATTAGGGCTAAAAAGACCAGTCGTATCGACAGACTGATCTCTGAACAAAAAACAAGCCAAAACAAAACCAAAACATGAATGATATACAGAGAAACATTAGACTTCAGAAGTCTTGCACTGTAGAATCACAATTACTGTGATACTTCCCAATGGCAATAAAGACACAAAAATTATATCAAGTCAGTTAAATGACTAAGTGGTGTCTCCTTGCACTGGGTATCTTGGAAAGCACATTCTCTAAATTCTTTATAACCTACAACGTTGGTGTGACACCGAGATGACAGAACCAGTCTAAGATTTTTGGAGCAATTATACCCATACAACTGACTACACCCATATCACAACTGGGTTAAATTTCATTTTTCTTTAATGCTGATGATAAAATCCAGGCAGGATCTAATACATGGGGAAAGAAAATAGGGCATAAATTTTGAAAGTAATTTCTTATCAAGTTAGGCGCTGAAGGTCTAGTTAAGGCAGTGAAGGATTTATTTTAGTATCTTTCTAAGGCTATGACAGATTTTTCCTGAATAAAGCATTTTCCTTTAAAAATTTCATATATATTATGCCAGCTTATTCTGAATGCATAAGAATGCTAAAAATCCTTGGACACTGAGAAGCTAAACTATTGCTCACTGCAAATATTACCCTTATTAGTCTTCTTTTTTAATATCTGTAAGATTCCAAGAACATGCACCTAGATAATGAAGTTTCAAGTCTGCCTACAAACTTTTCCATTTCAAAAGCAAGCTTAAAAGCATGTGTTAAGTGATCCAAAATGACAAATGTTCTTAATCCTCTCAAAGAAAAGATGAATTTCTCTCTGACATGACTAATGAAACTATGCAACTTTAATTTCTAGTATCACCTTGTCCAGAAGGGAGATGGGTAATGAAAGTGACATGAGAAATGCGATGCCAGATGCTATAGCACCGTTCCTTTGTTCCTAGCTGCTAGCACCAAAACTTTAAACAAACCTGCTTTGCTAAAACATTCTGACAGTCCCATTTCACAATATCATTGGTTTTGAGAATGGAGTTACTTTCCATAGCTACTTTTAACTCTTTTTGGATCAGTGTTAAATAAAATGTGCAAACATATAATCATTTGCATAGCAAATCTCAAGGGACTGACCCTGAAATAGAAATCCAAACTGTTAGGTTTAAGATATTTCTATAATCAGAATTCACTTAAAATGGTAAAAAATAAAACACATTTTTCCATTTTAAGTCTAGTAGAAAAGGTATTTCTGATTTAGAATTCCTATAGTTACTAGTTTAAAAAGTTGAAAGATTGATGGTTCTTTGCATTGAAATGTTATTCCTTTGGAATCTTCAAGACTCTGTAATTGCTGTTTTCAAATACTGTGATGAAATATGGCCTGGAATCCTTGCTCATAAGGGTACATAAAGGAATTTTGCCACTATTTGCGGGATCTTCGACATCCCAAATTTCAGGCATGCTGCAGCCAGGCCTAGAAAACATATGAATACAAAAAGAGAAATGAAGAAATGCCTTCAAAAAAACATACAGCTTAATGAACTCCATTTTATAGCCGCCCCTATGAATACTTGATTGCACCATCTATATTTTTTAAGCTTGTCTTTATACTCTAAATTCTTATCAGCTTACAAAATCAATAAATACAGTCATAAATTAAAAAGACAGTATTGAGAATGTGCAAAATTTGTCTGCTTTTGTGGTTACATAATTAATAAAAATTAATTTGGAGGCAGAAGCATATAAGAACTCAAATTATACAATATACTTTACTAGGGACCCTTAAAACTTCCTATAAAATGGAGGGTGATTTTCACACTCCTAACACTTCTAAAGAAAACTCAGGAAATAAAACACCTTGCTTTTTTTCTTTTTTAATAACTCCTTGCTTTTTTATTAAGGAACATAACCAACATCAATTCCCTGTACAGTTACCTTCCAGAATTGCTGAGAATTTCCTAATTTGTCAAAGATAACAGAACAAATTCATTTCATTTTATTCTAAATTAAAAGAAAATAAAATAAATCCAGACTAATCATGTTCTAAAGGTCATAAAGAGGAATTGGGAAGAAAAAAAAAAGTGCAGCTTTTTCTTAAGGGCGTCTTAAATGTGACAACATTTTTGGTGACTGGCAATGGTGACAATATTTTGGTGTTCAAACTACCTTTTACTCTGCACCTTTTATTCATACTAGCCTTTCATTACACACACACATCTGTTCTTGCCATCACAGAATAATGACTCGTTTCCTGTGTGAATCGCCTCTCCATTTTACAGTGAAGTATAAAAATACACACAACACTGCAGCTTTTTAGGTACACACAAAGACCACAAGGTTGTTGATGTGGGTAAAGTTAATTATACTTATTAATACCTGGAGATGCTGGACAAAAAAAATGTATTTTGGACATTTCTAATAAAGCACAGATCAACATTTCAAAACTACTAAATATGAATCAGACTACTTGACAGGTGTATCATTCTTGTGAGAGAGAGATACTACTCACTTTTTTCTGCTTACACACAATGACTCTTCCAAAATATAGTAATTTGCTCCTAGT
Source organism: Aegotheles bennettii (assembly GCA_013398125.1). Classification (NCBI taxonomy): domain Eukaryota; kingdom Metazoa; phylum Chordata; class Aves; order Caprimulgiformes; family Aegothelidae; genus Aegotheles; species Aegotheles bennettii. Next base: position 29,144 of record VZRW01012619.1, on the reverse strand, counting down.
TTTATCAATTCTCTTTTTACTTCTTTTGCAGGTTTTCGACTGTACATGGAATACACCACTTTAGTTCTGGCCCTTCAAAAAGAGAAATATAAAAGTTAGCTAGAAACATAGCCTGAAAAGGTAAGCCTTAACTCTAGACAGGACAGGAAGGCTTCTTATTTCACAAGAGAGCTAGACTAAAACAAAGTTTAAATTATTAGTGCCATTTGCTTTAATGATTGATTCCATGAACAATGTACACAGCCCTTTGATTTTTCTGTAGCTGGAGGCAACTTTGTAACAAGATCCAGGGTTACTGTGAAGAGAAAATGCAAAGATGTCAAAGCAATAGATTCACCATGTAATATTCAAGGCTAGCAACAACCTTTCTTGGACTGGAGGTGATCAGAAGAGATCATCTGTCCAGTCTCTCCACAGAAGATGACACTCACTGCCCTCATTCAGACTTTAAATGCAGAGCACAAGACCTGACATCTGCCTATGCTGAATCAAGCAAAATCATCACCTGTAAACCACAATCCTGTTTATACAGGCCAGTAATCTCTTTCTTTGATTGTGCAAAGCATGATGTTATTAACTCCTGTTCATTTTCCAATACTGTATAATTTCTAGCTTATCTTCCCCAAACACAAGGTAGAATAGAACAGAACAAAACATTTCAGTTGGAAATGACCTACAGTGATCAACTAGTTCAACTGCCTGACCAGTTCAGGGATGACCAAAAGTTAAAGCCAGTTAATGCCAGACAGAACTAAAGCATGAATCCCCTCCTCTTCTCCTTTACCTGTCTATCTTGGTGTCATCTTGCTGTGTTTTTTTTAACCTGTTTTACCAAATTACAAAAAAATTATGCTACAGTACTAAAATTAAAATAAAATCATGACCTTATCAGATTAATCAATTTAAATTTAGAAAAATATCCTGGTTTTGAAAATAAAAGTACAAAACTCAGTAATTCCATTACAAAATTTCAGTTTCAACTGAAACTGGTTTTGGCTGGGGTGGAGTTACTTTCCTTCATAGTTGCTAGTACGGGGCTGTGCTTTGGATTTATGCTGGAAACAGTGCTGATAATGCAGAGATGTTTTCATTACTGCTGAGCAGTGCTTCACAGAGTCAAAGCCTTTCCTGCTCTTCACACCACCCCATCAGTGAGCAGGCTGGAGATGCACTTTAAGAGAAATAATAGCAAAAAAAGACCAAAATCCTCAACTTTGAAATGTACCTTAGTCCTGAATCTTCATAGTGAGGATGATTTACAACAGGACGCAGTGTAGACAATTTAACACTTGCCATTGTAGGCATTGCTCCTGCAAAAACTGCATCTGAAATACAGAATGAAAGGCATGTTTAAAGTGAAGACTCAAGCAGTAAAAGCAGAGAAGAGATCTTAAAATATCTAAGCAGCAATCCTGTAGAAATCCATAAAGAGGGCAGGGTATTCTTTTTGAAAAGGCCTTACATGGCACCAAGAGAAGATGCACAAAATCACTTTTTTTTTTTTAAAGCTTGAACTCAATATAAGTCATTGGATAACTAAACATCTAAGAACAGAGATTTAATACATCTTACTTTACTTGAATGGGTGGAGTAACAGTCTTTATAACAAGATGTTTTTATTTGTCACTTTTTATACCACTGTTAAATGAGCAATAAATCTCAGTTCACTTCAGCTTGAAAGTACTTTCCTGTTAAAAAGGTATAACTACTTTGTTTCCAGCTAGTTTTCTGATAGTTTTACTCATTTTAGTACAAGGACAGGTGCAACCACAACACACACGCTGTGAACTCTCTCCTAGCACAATAATGATCATAGACCCACATAAAGGAGCAGTGTCATTCAAGTAAAAACACATTTTAATTGGACTTTGCAAAAATACTTTTGTTGTAGAAGTACCACACCAGTAGCTAGAACCTCCAGACTGGTAGCCTGGAGCCTGACAAAGCAAGTTTTTGGTGCTTTTTTCAGTTGAGATAGCTTCTGTATCACAGAATCACAGAATTCTAGGGTTGGAAGGGACCTCAAAGGATCATCTAGTCCAACCTCCCTGCCGGAGCAGGTTCACCTAGAGTCCATCACACAGGAACGCATCCAGGCGGGGTTTGAATGGACAGACTTATGGATAGTCCAAGGCAAAGCCACAGATAGCAGCAGTATCTCTGCAGTCATTCATACCAAGTTACACAGTAAATTAGGAACATCATATGTTAAATAGCTTACCTTGTCTGGTATTGACTTTTATCCACTCTAGAAGTTCCTCCTGTGGCAAATTGCTAAATTCTCCCATGATGTTCCACTGAGTTTGAAGATTTGCTGATCCCTCTATTGCCATCAATGCTAAAATAGCAAAGACCAATGTTTTGGGCTGGATTTTACAGAAGAGCCATCCAAACAACTGAAATGCAAGAGTCAATTAATTTCTAGACAACAATTCTGTAATGCTGTATAGAGCACAATTAATTTTTATTTCTCTGTAAGGAACTTAACATATATTACAATATGAAACATCGTGGCTATTGCTTCTCCACTAAACTTCAGTGAGACCTCATTAGAAGTATTTATGTTTACCGAATGTAGGGCATTATATTTGTAATTCTACAAAAAATAAAAAGGAATCTGACATTAATGTAGCTTTTAAAGTTGTAATTCAAATGTCAAATTCTGCAAGTAATAATGTTAACTGCACTTGTATAGTATTTTACCTCCTATTTACATCAAGAGTTTCTAGGTGTAGTATATGGATTAGAGATTGTGCTGCAAACTTCCAAAAACACATCAGAAAAGCAGACTTTGGGGATAAGGTTAATGTTGCTTTATATCCTACTCTTCCCTTTCCTGAACCGAAAAAGATGCCCTTGCATTTTCTCGTAAAGATAGTTTGCTGAAGGCTCTAAGCAAATACTCTTGGCTATGAGAAACAGGTAGTTAAGAAGAAAGAAGTACCAAATTTGCTATGTTGAAGTTTAGTTGGAGTAAGAATACTTTCTCACCCATATCCAACCTAAATATTAAATAAAAGTGTGAATTACTTTTTTTCAAGCAACTGTTAATCAGAAGTAAGGCTTCACATTTCAAACATATCAAACCTGCACTAAATACATTCAATTCAGAGTACCTTTACCCATTTTTAAATTAAAGCATGAAATGATAAGAGTTTCACAGTAAAACCTCCCACTAGGCAGACTACACCAATTAGAAAGTGTATGTTATCTTCATTATAAACTAACCGTAAATTACTTTAGATTATTAAAATTCTCAAGCCATCTTTCCTAAAGTACAGTGTAGAATCATAGAATGGTTTGGGTTGGAAGGGACCTTGAAGTTCACCTCTTTCCAATACCCCTGCCATGGGCAGGGACACCTCCTACTAGACCAGGTTGCTCCAAGCCACATCCAGTCTGGCCTTGAACACTGCCAGGCAGGGGGGAGCCACAGCTTCTCTGGGCACCCTGTGCCAGTGTCTCACCACCCTCACAGGAAAGAACTCTACTCTCATCCTCAAAGACTCACTAAACACTCTAGCAAGATCAGCAATACTATTCAGGGAAAATTAATATACCAAATATGCCTGACCACTATGTAGGGCTGGAAGGATGAAAGGAAATTAATTAATTTGTATGCTGCTCTACATAAGCAAATGTCCTTTTCACCAACAGTCACAAAAATCTCACTTCAAGAACATGTTTGAACTTTGGACTTCTTTATTGAGTTCCACGGCTTTTCAAATCCAAGAAAATCAGATTCCTAGGATGCTTTTATAAAACCTAATTAATGTTCAAAGTATCTAAATTCACCACTGTTTTGCTGACATAAAGCACCTAGAATGGTCAAATATAAATGCAATGTAAAAGCAAAATTTCATTTACGGGATGCTGTTCCTTGTGTAGTTTTGATATCAACTCAAGGTTTTTTTGGTTTGTCAAAGGAGTATGTTAAGTCTTTCTCCAGCTATTTTTCGCTGCTTTCAAAATTTCCACTCTGGGTAGCATAATTCCTCCTAACAGAAAGAAGAAATGTGTGGATGTAAATAGTTATCATTTTTATTGTCCATTAGGTGCCACAGCTGTGACATTGAGGTAAAAGAAAGTATACAGATCCCTACAGTGGCCTGAAAGAATACAACATACAAAACTCGTTTCCCATGTGTAGAATAATTCTTGTATGCCTTTTGCCTGTTCATTTGGTTTTGGTTTGTGCTACAAATGTCCATTGCAGGTTGACAGTTCAATAATAAAAGGATTTATTTTGAAAGGCAGTTGATTAACATGTTATCTATCTATAGACTCAAATTAGTTATACTGATATACCACTGTCAGGTAAATTTTCATGGTCTGCTAGAGAAAAGGATAGTGTTGACCTCAATTACAATGAGATAATTACATATGTTAAATTTGCTTAAATTTTTCTTGCATCTGTAAAAATGAGTTGTTGCTTATTAACTTCTCCTTTATGCAAACATCTAAAACTTTACATAATGATAAATGTACCAAGTGTTAATCAATTGTTTGGTCATACGTCCCATGTTCTTCTTACTTCCCTCCATCGCAGCAATTCTTCTGACTCAATATTGCACGTATGGTCAGATTTTTCAGCCTCAAAATACTGCTTCTGTTCAGCAGGCAGTAGGACAGGAAAAGCTCATTAAAAACCACTTGATATTTTCCTGACCCTACCAAAAAAACACAGTTTTCTTATCCCTTTGTTTGCTTAAGTCAGAGCAGTCTCAGAAGTGGTCTGATCGGTACCAGCTCAGCCACCTTATGGGCCAGCGTTTCTCTCTCCTGCTGAAGCCAGCCATGTATTCCCTTGGAACACTACCAGTTGCTCCCTACTAAAGAAAGGGCACATCAGTCAGACCAAAAGAAAAACGGCTTGTCTTTTATAGGTATCAACCTGCACCAACTCGGGGAACACACTGAACAGCCAAAAGCACCTTCACTGATAACAAGACAAGAGAACTAATTTTATTTTTACTTACATTGTTCACCTAAAGTTAAGTCTCTCTCACACAGGTACATACTTTTCCTAAGGCCCAAACCAGGGCCAGGATAATCACAGGTCTTATTATATGGGGCCAGATGGTCATTTATCATCTTCTGCACAGAACAACTGTCCAAACTGCAGTGATCTAGAGCCTTATCTTCCCTAGCATTCAAGACCTTTTTCTTTCAAATGAACTATGCTTCTATGATGCTGCAAAGGGGGAAGAAAAAGTCACTGGATCTGAGCCATCTGGTCCAACAGGGGCAGCTCCCAGAATAGGTTATCATCTGTGTTTGTAGCTTCCTGAGAAGCTTGCTCTCACCCTACAACCATAGGAAACAGCAGAACCACCAAAGGGCCATATCCTGGGCTGCATCAAAAGAGGAGTGGCCAGCAGGTCAAGGGAGGTGATTCTGCCCCTCTGCTCTGGTAAGACCCCACCTGGAGTACTGCATCCAGCTCTGGAGCACTCAGCACAAGAAAGACATGGACTTGTTGGACCAAGTCCAGAGAATGGCCACAAAGATGATCAGAGGTCTGGAACACCTCTCCTATGAGGAAAGACTGAGAGAATCAGGGCTGTTCAGCCTGGAGAAGAGCAGGCTCCAAGGAGACCTCATTGCCACCTTTCAATACCTAAAGGGGGCCTTGTAAGAAAGATAGGGACAGACTTTTTAGCAGAGCCTGTTGTGATAGGACAACAGGTAATGATTTTAAACTGAAGGAGGGTAGATTTAGGTTAGACATAAGGAAGTTTTTCACCATGAGGGTGGTGAAGCACTGGAACAGGCTGTCCAAAGAGGTGGTGGATTTCCCGTCCCTGGAAACAATCAAGGCCAGGTTGGATGGGATAAGCAACCTGGTCTAGTGCAGGATGTCCCTTCCCATGGCAGGGGGGTTGGACTAGATGACCTTGAAGGTCCCTTCCAACTCAAGCTATCCTGTGATTCTGTGATAGGCAATATAATCTGGTGTATTTTTAACTGGTACACACAGATTCAGCAATTACACATACAGAAATTACTTTAGGACAAATATCTGGGTAATACTTATAAGCACTGAGATCGCTACAGGATTAAAAAGAGACCTTACCTGTTTTGAACACACCAAGGAAGCCATAACACATAGATGTGGTGTCAAAAACAGTTTTAGTCTCATGATTAAAATCGCTAGGACACTGTATGCCAAAAGCTGCAATGCATGATATACCAGCTGAAAAACAAACAAACAAGCAACACTACAGAGAAGCATAATATTTGCATACTTTTCATTTGTGTCTTAAACATAGAACTTCATTTTCAGTATAGCTTAAGTGACAAGCTTGTCTGAAAAAAGAGTCCAGTCAAAGTAAAGACCTCGATGTTTCAGACAGGGATAAAGACTTTATCCTTTTTCTAAAGTGTATGTAGTATGCTAAGGTGTAGAACAACAGGAAGGATAAGCATAAAATCAAAAGGAGATAGAGAAGAAGGCCAGCTATGCAAAAGATCCTGAAACATGAACAAACACTAACACACGTAGAGTTTCTTGTATAACCTCCTTATAGATTTGAAGGGAGACTTTGCTATTTAATACCTAAAATACCTAAGTAAGAAATGAAAGAAGCAAATAAAATCATCCTTGGTACTCACACCCTGACAGGCAGCTTGCTTTAGTACTCTCCATTAAGGTTAAAAGGCATCAGAGATGTCACTCACCACTCCTAACATTGAATCTATGTGACTTGTGGAAGTGCTGTGGTAAATCATAGATGCATTTTTGTAGTCAGTACTTTTATCGGTCTGATTGATTATCATTGAACAGCATGAGATTTCTCTCGTAGCACGAACCATAAATAAACTGCTGTTAAGGTTTTGCTTGTCCTTGCTGACTTATTGCAAATAAAGAAACCACGCAAGAAAGCTGCCATTCAATTATATTTTTTGAGTAATTTTATTAAAAGAACCACGTGTAGTATTATTTTCGTTATGGCATATTTCAAATCAGAATTCTAACATTATCTGTCACATGAAACCCTGCTAAAGGAACCAATCTCCTCCTTAGTCCATATGGGGAAAATGAAAGGTCCAGGCTAGTTTCAGTGTCTTTCTGTACTGCTACAGCTAAAACTCAAAAGACTCCTCTCTTGCACTGCCACCCCACCATTACCTAGTATATTTTTTTTTGTTCAACATTCCTGTTATTCTGGTGACATACTAGACCCAACTTTAGATGAGGGAATATAAGATGCAAATACTTACCTTCAAATAAACCACATATCAGGATCACACTATTGCAACCTGTATTTTAGTACTGAGCATCCACATTAACATACAAATAAAATTGTGCAGAAAAAGAATCTTACCTCACCATGGCCAAAACGTTCCTCTCTGAATAAAAAACAGAAAAACTCATTACTTACGTACTACAGATGCACTGTTTTTTCTTTGAAGTTATCTATAATGGCTTGAGACAACTGAACTAATCCAGTAAGCATGAGTCAGCACCCACATTGATTTTTTTCCTTCCTATAACAAGCTTTGAAATATATTGCAAATCAGTATCTATCCCCCTCAATCCCAATATCTATTTGGGAATCTGAAAATTAAATTTAGCAGTTTTTTAATTACTTCCATGAATTATTTCATATCTAGAACAGCTTATTTAGAGAATGAATCTTCAGTACCATCAAAAAGGCAGAGCACTGGTACCAAGAGAGTCACTCCTTTACTCAGGTACCACAAACATTGTTTCTGGATTCTCAGAAGGAAATACAAATGTGAAGAGTCAAATTCATGTACACTTCTTGTTCTGGAAAAACATCTGTGAAGACAGGATGCTAAATCCTGCTCACATCTGTTGAAATTTTGATAATGACCACTAGACTATGGAAAGCAGAGTTCACTGAAATGAGTAGTGATAAATTAAAACAAAAAAAAAACAAATCAGGAAGCAAAAGGATAATTGGACAAGTTGACTGCTCTTGAGCACAGCATCAACAAGTGATGCCAAATGGCGGTGACAGATAGAACACGTAGTACAGATATTTAGAAAATAAAATTAATACATTTGGGATCCCTTCCTAAAGATGAAACCCAGGTGTCTTTATAGCCTGGGAAAAGGTAGTGGAGAAGAAAGAATTTCCATTCACTATTTAAAGTAGAACAGTGAATAGGCACATAAATAAATATTAGTTTAGGAACAGAGCAGAAAAATAAATGATTAAGTAGAAAATTTGGGGGTAAGAGGATTAAGATCCTATAAAAATACCACACACAGTACATCCAAGCCAACATAATTTGCCCTTCAGAAATGACCAGCATAATGTAAAATTCTGAATTATTTAGCATAGAGCAAATTAAATAAGCTTCCAGCAGAAAATTCAGTTTTACATTAAAAAAGAAGACAATATTTACCTTTCATACTGGCCTGCTTGAGATAAGGCCCACATAAGATACTTAATTACCTTAAGAAAACAAGAGCCAACAATGAATAAACTTTCAAAAGCATTCTAAAGCATTTTCAGCATTTGCTAAACTAAATTACACCTGGGTAATCTCATTTTGAAATAATGCTAAGATAAAGACATGCAATGTTTTAGCTGAAAACTCTTCTTGAGGATGCTTAATTAGCCAGGCAGTTAGCAGTTATCCCATCTGTTCCTGTGTAAACTGAAAGTTGTTTTTACACAAATTATACATAATCAAATTTACAAAAACAGTTACAAACTTCAGTTCTAGTACTCATAAGCTAAGTGACAGAAATTTTTTGGCACTTTACTTCAAAGAAAGTTTTGCCACTGACTCAGGAGTGGACCATTGCAAAAATCTGTGTAAAAAGAATACAGAATTTTCAGCAAATATTTTTGAAAACCTGTATTTTATCTAACTGTATTGGGTTTACGTGGCAAGGTTTTGGTAGCTGGGGGGCTGAAGAGGTGGCTTCTGTGAGAAGAGACCAGGAGTTTCCCCCATGTCAGACAGAGGCAGTTCCAACCAGCTTCAAACTAGATCTACCACTGGCCAAAGCTGAGCCTACCACTGATGCTGGTGGTGCCTCTGTTGATAACATGTTTAAGAAAAGGTAAAAAACACTGTGCAGCAGCTTTAAGAAAGAGCAGTGAGAAAAATGGGAGAGAAATAACCCTGCAGACACCAAAGTCAGTGAAGGACGGGGATAAGTTGCTCCAGGTGCCAGAGCACAGATTCCCCTGTAGCTTGTGGAGAAGACTATGGTGATGTAGGTTTTCCACCTACAGCGCATGGAGGACCACGGTGGAGCAGATGTCCACCCTGCAGCTTGTGGAGGACCTCATGCCAGAACAGGTGAACTTCCTTCCTGAAGGAAGTTGCAACCCACAGAGAGCCCACGCAGGAGCAAGCTCCTGGCAGAAACTGCAGCTTGTGGAGGAGCCCACAAAGGAGCAGGTTTTCTGGCAGGAACTGTGACCTGTGGAGGACCCATGCTGGAGCAGTCCATTCCTGAAGGACTGTACCCCATAGAAAGGACCCATGCTGGAGCAGTTCTTGAAGAACTGCAGCCTGTGGCAGGGACCCATTGAGCCTGGGAAGAAGAAGGGGGTGAGGGGAAGGTGCTTTTAGTTTTGTTTGTTCCTCACAATCCTACTCTATTTTTAAATTGACAATAAATTACTCTTCCCCAATTCAAGTCTGTTCTGCTCATGACAGTAAATCTGTGAGTGATCTCCCTGTTCTATCTTGACCCATGAGATTTTTTTCAACTCTTCCCCCACTCCCAGTCCTGCTGAGGATGGGGAATGACAGTACAGTTTGGTGGGCACCTGGCAGCCTGTCAAGGTTAAACTTCCACACTGACTTCTTCCTGTCTCAAAATAAATAGTTATCCCTCTAAAAAACCTAGAAAGTAAATTCAAGGTAAAGGTGATTCACTAAATCAGTCACTTACCCTTTTGATGATTAGCCCGAAAACCACCAGAACAACTGGTAATAGCAGAGTCTTTGTGTATCTTACTGGGGTCTACAATGGAAATAAACTGCATTAACTGCTTTCCATTCACCTATATTTACACTTCAATGGTCATTTTAAAGAAAACAATGTAAAGAGTTTTTCCTCGAGTAAAATGTAAAATTAAACATTCAACAAGAACAAAGCAAGCTTAAAGAAACTTGAATTAAAACTCCACTCAGCAATCACACTGGAGGTCATTAATACTAGGGACATAAGTAAATTACTCCTTGCTCTTAAAAAAAGAAAAAAGTTATTTCCTTGCTCTTTGGCAAGCCACTCAAAAACTTAAAAGTAGATTTTATCTCATCTGAATTTCAGCATTATGTGTTAAGTAACCTATAAATGTTCTAAATGCATATCTAGATACTGATGAACTAAAAAAGTCTACTGATGCCAGATTAAGAAGCTTTGACGCTCTCTGTAGTCTAAATCTACCACACAAGACCTCTGCAGCTCTCAGTATATTTTCTATATACCCAAAAAAAGTTACTGAGAGCCACATAAAATCTGAAGTTTGCAGAACTGTAACCTTTCATTTACCTCTGAGTAAGCACTTCTTTCATTCAAGCAAGCACATTTCTTAGATCCAAAAATCAAACCAGTTTTATTTTTAGTTCATTTAAAAGCAGTAAAACCAGTTAAGCTAAATTTAAGTTCATTAATGTCACTAACTGCATGAGTAAGCACTTGAACTTATGATAGCAGTAGGAGGTTATGGCTCTCAGATGTTTTAAGTTATGAATTAAGATAAAACAAAAAGTTCACTCTTCCATAATCATCTATTTTGATCCAATTACCTCTTTTTCCATGAAGTCAAACTCTGCAGCACAGGTATACATTAACGTATCAAAATCCTTGTAGCCAATAAATTTAGATTTTAATATATTTCCTATATGAGCCTGGTAGGATATACAGAGAAAAAAAAGTCTGTAGTAAGCAAAAACTGTCCTACCTTCCACAACAAAGTAGTTTAAATGTATATGAGAAATATTTTTAATCAGAAGTTGATACCATTTACAATATTGTTATAAGAGCACCAAAAAAATCTATTTCTGGCATATTAAATGACATCTTTGAGTGTAACACAGATCAGACTGTGTAAAATAAAAAGCAGAAAGCAGCAGAAAAAGGATGTTACCATTGCAACTGGGTTCAACAAGAGTATGTTTTGTGTACTCATATTTTAAGATATGAGTTTTCCATCTTTTGCCCCTTGATGCACCCCTGCAGATCGGTTTTTAACAGCAGAATCTGATAATAAAGGGGCTGAAGTGAGCAGTCCTAGTTACAACAAGCCTTTCAAAACTGTCTTAAAAATCAGCTTCAGATGAAATTGAACTAAGAAACTGAGTAAACAAAAGACGGAGGTAGGAGATACCCAAAATAAACAAAGCTCTGCAAATTCACATTTAAAAACAAACACACTAACTCGATAGCAAAAACATTTATCTTTTCATGAACTTCAGCAATAATGCCTCAGAGTGATACTGCATAATGAATGAGCAAGCAAATATGCAATCCCTCTCCTATTTCTGCAAAACAAATCTTGGCATTTCAGGAAAGCATACCAGTAAGATGCCAGAATCAAAATATTAAGAATTAAAACATTTTTGAAAGACACCAACTAGATACTCAGACAAGAGAACTTACATCATCAGCTATTCCAAGCACTAAAGAGGTCAAGTATTTCAAGGTGACTGTCCCAAATAACCAGGCACATCCTTCAATGACCTTAAGAAAACAACATTCAGAATGAAATAGACGTCTCAACAAACTTAAAGAAACCTTTTCTTTTTCAAAAGGTGTATTAAATTTAGCTACTAGTTAAAACTCTCCTACATACAGTGATTTCTAACCAATTACACTTCCCAAATTTCAGTACACTGGGGTGATCTAAGTATTTTTTATTACAGATGATAATTTTGTGCAACTAATTTATATTAGGGCCATAGGGCTGCACACACATTGTAGCAGAGGAGGTATCAAAGTTAATTTTAAACAGGGAGGGGGGGGGCGCCTAACTGTCAATTCCATCTGTTTTGCAGACATCAGTGTGTAGTGATTATTCCCCACCAACAGCCTCTCCATATGATCAGGCTGTAATACTCTGGTAATTCAAACCTTTGGAGGAAACTGCTGATTTATGGTACTTTCTCAAGATAATCTCAAGCTAGAACTTGAAAGATATATAAAGAAAATATGTACAATTACTACCTTTAGTTACATATCATGTTTATCGCTGTACCAGAAAGATTAAATTCTTGGCAATCTAATTCTTTATAAAACTGGATCAAGTGAATAGGATAACCTGTCTCAGTGTCCTGTATCTGGGACCAGCAGCAGATGCTTTGAGAGAGAACATAATCCAAACTGATCTTTACCCTAATGTAACCAGGGTTTTTATGTGACTACGGTTGCCTTTAATCATCCCACTTATTTAATGGCTGCAAACGAACTTAAATACCTAGGAGGTATCTAATCCTTTTATGAATACCTCTAATTTTTTTTTTTGCTTCCACAGTATCTTTCTTCTAAGTTTATTGTTGCTAGGATAGGGGGCACTAAATAAACTATAATTATATTCTACTTCTATTCATTCGCTTTGTCATATTTACCTTTATTTTACAAGATGTAGAATTCTAACCTATTTTAAAGTCTCAGCTATTTAGCAATTCCACATTAATAACTATCTCGTACTCTCTCTTGCTAAATCTGATGGCAGTACATTTAGGGGGGGCATTCTATTTATTTTTTATCCTTTTTTTTTTAAGACAGACACATTGACTGAGACTGCATGCAATACTCAAGTACAAGTTTACAAAATAAAGAATGTTTTCTGCTTTCTCTGTGGTTTCTTCTCCATGGCTTTCATCACATTTTTTCCTTTTTGATGCCTGCTCAGTAATTGATGTGTTCAGAGAACTTTTCATAAGAATACCAAGATTTCTCTCTCTGCTGCGTGGCAAGGACTTATTTAGAATCAATTATTTTATATACATACTTAGGGTGGTGGTGGTGTTCTCTTGAAAACTTACCATTTAATCCCACCCTTTGTTTCTTACCTTCTAACATTCACACCTTATCCCATGGAGCTTATTTTCTTTTATAGTTCCAGTTAGATATCTTCCCCAAAAGGTTTCTGAAATTCAAGTGCATTACATTCACCCACACACCCTTATCTACATCCTTCAAAGAAGTCAAATATATTTGCAAGGTGTGACTTCCTTTCGCAGAGGCTGTATCAGACCCATCTCACTATATTTTGTGTATATATATATAGCTCTAACAACCTCATCACTGTTCAAGTTTTTATTTTTTTACAAGAGTTAAACATTTTTGCCTGCAGTTCCACAAATGCCTTGGATCTCCTTTTTAAAAACTAACACGAGATTTGCCTACACTCCCATTCCCCTGGTACCACAGCTAACTACATTGGCAGGTTATACATGCGCTGCAATTTGTTATAAAGATTTTTTAAATTTCCTATATATTCTATTTCCTTTATAATAACTGTATGAATTCCATCCAGTTTTGCTAACAGGTTACTCCTAGTTTAATACAAACGCCTTAAGCCAGACATAGGCTCGGTAGGCTCCCACTTCAGGTGTTTTTACAAGTTAATGTTATGTCTTAAGCAGCAAGTTGGTGTTTGATACAGATGTTTTATTTGTCATAGTTTTCAGAGTGTCCTCCATGCCTGGCATGACTTCTGCTGCCCTCAAACCTTACCCACACACCCTACAGTGATTTTTATTCCGACTTGCTTCTTTTTGTAACTATAAGTTGCTTGCTGGCGTTACAAAAAACATCCTAAAAAAGTTATATAGGATACATTTTAGTGAGTATCTTAATCTCCATTTCTGCAAGCACTGTTAGCCTTTTACTTGTCTTTTCTAAATTATCTTCTGTTTTGAAGGGATTTTCATTCAGATCTTAGGTTTTGTAAATATGTTTAAATTGTTAATTTCAAAATTAAACATTTTGCTACTTGAAGGCTATTTAAATTTTCTGATATAAATGTACTTTTATGCCCTTTTTTCTTCCTTTAGTTATATAAGATTAATTTCTGGGAATATGGACAATTCACTAAAGAGAGTAGTTCTGCTATATTTCTTGATTTTCAGCTATTAGAAACTAAACTAGAAGTTATTTCTATATTTCACTTGAACAAAAAAAAGTCGTAGTTCTTTTCTGAAATTCAAAATATATGAAATTAATTCCTTACCCATACATAGACTTCTCTTCTGCTGCTTTTCAACACTTTTGGACTCAATTCAAGAATTCCCTAATAATAAAATGAATGTACATTTTCAGGTAACATATAGTAACAACAAGATATTCCAGTACCCTGGATGAGTTGTTGGTTTTGGTTTGTGCCTACTGTACCACACAGCTATTTATCAAAAAACCCTCCATAATTAATATGACCTGAAATATGAATGAACATATAGTATTGTGATTTCGCCCTGCACTGGCAAAACACGCCAACATAAAACTCAAACTCTTACTGCAGTTTTTATACAGTTAATGGAAGACTAACTCTTCTTCTTAACAAGCAAGATTTTGTATTATACAGTTCAAAGCGCCTTTAAATCAAAGCCAATGGGAACGTGAATTATGTCTGCTTCCATGAATGACAAGGGACATCTGAAGCAATAAGTAAATTACTGGCAGCATCAGCCAAACATTTTCAAACAAGGCAACAGAATATGGGGGGTGGAAGGAGTTTCTGGTATTTTTCTGTTTCACTTTATGTTCCTCATTTTATGACACAAGGAAGGCTCATTTTAAACTAATTTCATGAACAATGTAATTAAATAAAATTGAGAATGAACTTAAAAGCTTTCAGAAACCCAGCCCATACGTGAGACTGAGGCCACTATAAGCACCCAAATAACAAACAATAAATATTGCTTCCAAAGCAGAAAACAGGCAAAAAACAATGTACATGTACTTACTGTAGAATTAAAAAAGCTGTTACAAGAAACTAGAGTGGGTTTATAACAAGCAAACCTTAGTACAGCAAACACCAGTAGCCAAGGCAGCTTGTTTTTAGCATAAGTGGGAAATGACCACTCTTTTGCTGATGAACAAAAAGAAAAAAAAAACGCAAAAAAAGAAAAAAAAACACAAAAGAAAAAAGACCATGAGATGGTGGAGTTCAGGATGTTGTGTGGTAGGAACAGAATACCTAGCAGGACCTCAACCCTGGACTTCAGCAGGACCAACTTTGGCCTCTTCAAGCACTTGCTAGGGGAGATCCCATGGGACAGGGTGCTAGATGGTAAAGGGGCCCAAAATAGTTGGTCAACATTCAAGGACCACTTCTTCCAAGCTCAGGATCTGAGCATCCCAATGGTTAGGAAAACAAGAAAGGGAGCCAGGACACCTGCATGGTTAAATAAGAAACTGCTGGGAAACTCTAGAGGAAGAAGAGTATACAGATCATGGAAGGAGAGTATGCTAAATAAATCCCACAAGAGAAACTGTATGAAACTGAAAGAAGTCAGGTTGGGTTTGTTTTTTTTTCCTATTTAAGGAAAAATTAACATGGTGAATGATGAGATAATGAGTCTTCAGTGAACAATTTCACTAACAGCAGTATGACTCAGCAGTTTCAAATAGTCTTAAACCATTGTTATATATGTTTCGGTCATTTGTTCTGCATTTGCAGCTTCACAGTAATAAAGAAGCATTTAAAACAAACTCCTCCTTGCTCATGTTCTTGTTTTACAATTGCTTTGGTCAAAAATACATAAAGTGTAAATTTTATACTTTTATAAAAAGAAGAGAGCTATAAAAACAGGAGGACCGAGCCCTTACTGAATTTCTCTTATGAAGAGGTCTTGATGTAAAAACATAATGGTTTTAAATTAGTATTTACCCAAATATCTTTAAGGTCTTATTGTTTATTATGTGAAAGATTTCTCAGCTATCTGGTAATGCAGCAGTTTCACATTTTACATCAATACATACATAACACCACAGCATTACTGTCTTAGCATGTTGTGATTTTTTTTCTTAAACAACTTACCCAGATAACTACTAAGGATGCAGCATAATATGATGTCAATAACATTGAATTACCAAACATCAGAATAAAACACACTAAAAGAGACACCTGAAAGAAGAAAATAAAAATAATTAAATTTGAAAGAGAAAAGGTAAGAATTGCCCAAGCATAGTAATTACCTTATGTCAAAAGCTTTGAATTTAAAGATACCTATTTCACAGCAAGTGCAAGCTTGATACTCAGTTTACAGAATTTACAGAAAGCACTGATTATAAGGACTTAATGGCAACAAGGTAGCCAAGTGTAGATTATTATGTTAATATGTATTTTTAAAGTACTGACAGACAAAAGGATTTGATCATAGGACTAACTCATCTTATGCAATAAAACAGGTACATTTTTGAAGTTATTCCTAACATATTCATTTTTCCAAATTATTCTAATATTTCTCCATCCTATTATCTTTCAGAATCCTGAGCAGACATAAATATGTTGAATAAAAAAGTTTTGTTTTCTTTCTTCCAAACTAAAAAATATATATTTAAAATACAATCACCACTAAAGTCAAGGAAGCAGAACTCTGACTGCACTTAACTATATGATGTTGAAAGTCAAGGCTGAAACATGTCTTTTATCTGCCATCCTGATCTCCCACTGTGCTTTCTTTTTAATAGAAAGCAAGCTGAATCACATTTTCTAACATGGAGAGCAAAATCAATTATCAATCTCTGTCTTCTTCTATACACAGGAATAAGGAAAACTAATGTAGTTATTTGTAAAATATGCAGACTTTCATGCTTCCCTCCTCACATAGTTAGACTCATTTTTCACAGAACAGTTGGGGGGGGGGAACACACAACAAAATTTGAAAACAACACAAAACAAAGACTGGCAGCTTTCCCAGCCTCATTAAGCTTTCTCTGTAATGTAACATGACTGTTTACCTATCTGAAAATATGCTTTTTATGACACTTTGGCACCAAAATGATATAGCTATTGACATAAGACAAAAGGTTTAAGAATTTAATCCTGCTTCTGTCAAAAAAGTATGAAACCAAGATGCCGATATGCAGTTTTTCCTGGTAAATCTGACTGGGAAGAAGCATTTGGCATCCCGGGTTTGTATCAGAAATGAGCTGCATAGAACTTACTGTTGCCTTTAATTTACCATTTACAGTATTTCAAAATACATTTGCAAACATATGAAATACAAGTCTAGCTCAAAGCCTCTCTCCTGTGGTAAACATTCTGGTTTTGCCCACTGAGTTTGCACAGCACAATTTTAGCAAAAATATATTTTTAAGGACAACCATATTTCTCAAAAAAAGTTGTTTATATCTTCCTGTATATTTAAAACTGAAATGTCACTTCAAACAACAAAACTGTTGGTAGCAAAACTTGATCATTATCTTAACTTAAAAAATGAAAATCAGATATATTATTCAGAAACTTTCATGCCTTGTACTTAGCATCTCCTTCCTTCGTTGACTTTCTCAACCATTTTTGAAAAAATAGTTTTTCCTCAGACTAATAGCTTATTTTCTTTGTCCTCCTCTCTAAATGCCTCTCCAAATAGTTCAACCACAGTATCTTTGCATGGTCAAGACTACAGTAGTCTTTAAAACCCAATTTTAGTTGGGGTTATTCTCCTTCAATGATAAAGAGTCTATTCTCTAATTTCAACTTACTGACATCTCATTTTTCGTTTCTGCTAAGCTATGGCATGAGATGAATGGTGCCTTTTCAACTTTTTATTGCTCATGCTCTATTACTTGGTATGTTTTCTAATCTGTTGTATGAGACAGTATCTCCAAGTCTCTATTCATTCCATGGACAGAAAGGAGAAGCAAATATTTCTACAAATCTTTCAGGTTGATAATTTTTCTGGAGTTCAAAACTTCCTGTGTGCCTGATCCTAGTTTATGACACTGGTATGAATATGTGTAAGATCAAATATTCAAATCCAGGCCCCTCTACCCCTTATTATTGCATCTTTTCAACCATCTTGTGACTAAGGACAACACTTCAGACAAATGGCCTCTTTTGATGCTCTGACCTGTCTGAGGGGATTTAAGTTTTTTAAAAAAAAGTATTACCATATGAACAGAGAGTATCTTCTGTAATTTGCAGGAGTCAATATAACCCATAATACACACAGCAAATAATGAAGCTATCTAGAATCAAAAGTGAAAGATAAGTTAAAACAACTTGCAATGGTGTACTCTTTCAAGCAGAACACACATTCATACAAAAAAGTGATTATTCAAGCAATCATTAATTTTTATTGCTACATTTTTGCTATGTACATAAGCGTTTCATAATGGCTTCTTTCAAAAAATGTATTGTGGTGCTCTGAACAACTATAAAACATACTCAAATATCTGAGAAAGAAGTATTCATCTTTATAAAAATGCAAGTCAACACAGAACTAACACATCACCTTTCACCCTTAAGATTTAAAAAAACAAAACGACAAAAAAACAAAAAAAACAACAAAAAACAAACCCAAAAAACCCCATTCATTAACATTTTTTAACATCAACTTTTCAGCAAAGTATGGGAACGTCCATAATTTTCTGCTGAGGAAAATGAGATTCACTGATTAGGCAGCTTGCTAAAAGTCACATGTGAAATTAATGAAATTATGAATTGAACCTGTAATTTCAAATTTCAGGCCCAGCATCTTATATAGGTTATAGTGATGAACTTCTCTCAATATTTTACAGAATTTAATGGCTTCCTCTTCTGCAGTTAGAAAACTTGCACACCACAGCATACACCGATTGTTCAAAACTATCAACTCAAACCAAGCAACATCTGCTTCGAGTAAGACAGACAAGTGAAAAGGTATAGAGACACAGATGGATTTCAATCAACAGCCTACATTTCAAACAAATTAAACACTAAGAAAGTGCTGGATGACAGTATCCTAGTGCTCACATCAGCATTTCATATACTTCAATACTAGCTGAAGTTAACTCAACTGTCTGAACTCTCAGACAGTAAGATTATGCCATTATTCACAGGCTCATCAAAATTAAACAGGAAATCATGCAAAATCATGCCAGATATTACATGCCATGCAAACCTTGTTCCATTAAAAAATTTGGAATAGTCTAAAGAGATGCCTTTTTGATTTCTGTACTTCAATATAAAATTTTTTTTCTTGTTCTGCACTTGTTCTAATGTATTCATCTTAAGCTGGAGGCTGCTTTTAAGGAAAAAGTAAATTTTTTAGTGCTGGAAACAGAAGACTGAGTGGTGTAAATGGTCAATTTTAAAATTTAAGACCAGAAAAATACTGATGTGATAAATGGTATGAATCTTTCCCGAGAGCAAGAGCAAAATCTGGCTAAAAGGAAAGCGTCAGTATAGTTGTGAATTCAATGGCTGTCTATACATAGGGGCTCTTTAGAGATGAACATGGTCTTACCTGTGTTAGAAGAACAAACTGAGCAAACTGCCAGGGAAGCATGAAAAAGATATTAGAAACACACAGTGCAATCAAGCTTCCTGTATTAATATTCGGAATCCTTGGGAAAAAGAGATAGAATAGGCATCAGTAAGTAAAAGTACACAGGTGTTTGCACATTATTGAAAAGTACAGTAACAAATGCAATAAAAACAGTTACCTTGGAAGTTAGCTAGTGAGAATGATCAACTACAAACAACACTGCTCAAGTAAATTTAACATCCAGTTTCCATCAGTTTCCAAAAGTAATAGTTGTGATGTTTTATGTTTCTTAGCTATTTAATGATTTATCATTATCAAACAAGTTTTCTCCTGGCAGCTTGTAATACAGCAGCCAACCTATGCCATTTGCAGAGGTTCATTTTCTTGTAACAAGTCTGCAGTCAGGTCACAACCATTTCTATTTCAGCTGGGATCATAACTATTCTCAGAACAGGCTGCATTTGAAAATGATTTCACTCCTGTCACATTTCTTCCATATTTATTTTCTGCAACTTTCTGCTAGCAATCCTGAGTGAGGTTTCAGGGCAAGAGACAATGACAAATACATGGAAACTCATCTTTAACTGAAAACAGCCCATTCTCTATGTCCTGATGTAAGTGTTATTTATTTAATTCTGTGTTAGCTTAGCGTTCACTTCAGAAACATCTCATATTTCAAATTTCACTAAGTGGCCTCCAACAGATGAAGACATTATATATATTCTGCTGTAAAACCCAAACCCAATAGATTATAACGGTTTCATCAAATTTTGTAAAATTTTTTTCAGCTTGACTTACAAAGCCTGAAGATTAACTTCTACTGGAAGTCATGCTGAGCACGATTCTAGTGTATTAGTAATACAAATGTGATAAAAGTGATACAAATAATGGAGAATTTAAGTTCCAGTCTCTGTTTCAAAGAGAGTTCCTGTATTTCACTGGAATACTGCTAGACCTGAAACAGAGCTGCTCTTGAGGCAGGAATTATAACTGAGAAACAGAAAGTTAAAATGTTTTATCCCCTTTTTGAAACCTCGCTCTGAAATACTTAGATTAAATACCTACCTCTCATCGGTCAGCAAGCCCAAGTACTACTTTAAGTACCAAGATTTGAAGAACAGGAGTGAATCTATCTAATCAAGAAGTGACATAATTACAGGCACAGAATATACATGGTCTGATCACCCTAACTTAAAGTGCAATTTCCGTGGTTTTTGTTTGACCTCGCAATTTAGCATTAAATGAACATGTCTTTCTAATATGAAATCTAGCAATGGCCCTATAAAATATTCCTCAAAATATTTTTCTAGCCAGCGTGTATCTTTGCCTCACCTAAAAACCACGAGTTAGTGACAAGCACAAAATATTCTTGGTTTAATCATTAACTACAAATCACCATGACATAATAAAGGAAAATCCGGGGTTACAAGCACAAAGTTCAGCTAAATCATAAACACACAGCAAATCTAATGCAATGAAGTTGATGGAAAAGCCCTCAAGTATCATGCTTGTTTTTCAAAACAGAGGCAAGACAGTAACACAATCATGTTGCAAGCCAGAAACAACCACCGAATAGCCAGGCTAATGAACTGAAGAGCACTCCTGCATTAATGTAATTAGACTGCTCTAATTCATTGAACTAGTTAATTAGACTAGTTCATTAGTAGAAGAAAACTGCAAGAACATACTAGCTTATGGGTGTCTATAGCATCCTTTGTTGCATAGTATAGGCTTATTCTAAGTGCAACCAACATACCACTCTCCAAGAGGGACAAAACCAATTGATGGAGTATCAGCTTGTTTCTCATGGGAAGGAAGTGACATCAACCAAAAATTCTGATTTTTAGTTTAGACAGCTAAACTGTGCCCACACAGTGATTCTGATTTTTATTTAAATCATGTCTTCAAGTTGCAAAGTTTTTCCTTTTAATAATGTGAGTAATACCACTGCAGTTCTACTCGTGCAGCGTCTGCAATGTAACAGCCACAGGAAAGTTTCTGTGTTAATGAGATCATTGCTACGGCACACGGAGGCACTTAAATAAATATTTAAATAAATGCATTTTAATAAATGTCCTGTAACATTCTATTTTTTAAATCGTTGTAAAGAGCTAAGCATAAATTGAGAGGTACCTGAGAATATAGGTCAAAAGCAACATCTGAAGCACAAGGAATGGGTATGAGAAACTTTCACGAAGAGGTGGAGTCCACATGACGCGAGTGCACTAAAAATAAGAACTGGGTTAGATGATAACATTTGCTGCTATGTTTCCTTAAAATAATGCATTTGTATTTCAAAATGGATGACCACAAATACTTCAAGAAAGCAAAAATCAAGCTATGTGAGATTTTACTCAAACTGAGAACAACCAAGCCAGGAAGAAGAAAAGAGGGGGAAAAAGGAAGCAGTTTCCAGACTTGAGGTCTGTGATGTGCTGTCCAATTAAAATAGATCACTGCTTTTCCAAAATTAAATGTGATAGCTACAGAACATCCAAGAAAAAAGCCAGGACAGCAGCTGCTTGTCCCCGCTGCTGCTAAAATTAGCAACTCATTCAGGTAACTAAAACCACCTTCAAATTCAGGCAATGACTTGCCACACTTAGAGAAAGTGTGTGGGGAGAGGATCTAAAAGATAAGCCACCATACTCTTTATTATGCTGAACTTCTCTAGGTTATAAATATTTCACATTTCTACTAGCAACACCACAGAAAGTATAAAATCTGAAGCTGCCCTCCAAAACAGGCCAGTAAAATTGAACACATGAAATTAAGCTCTCAGAGAGCTTATACTTATATACTTTGCTCTTTAATCCTAAGAAAGCAAAGCATAATACAATTGAAGTCAACTGAAAAGCTTTTCCATTAATTTCTTGGGGTCCATGGCAAATGGCTCAGCTGTAACCATCATCTCCACAGTTTATACTCAGCTCTTTTTAAAGTGCTTGCAGATAGCACTAACCATCAGAAAGTAAGGACAACTTTGACACACAAGCAAATGGGTTCAAAATGGCTATCAATAGATTTGCACTAATAATTATAGTAGGTTAATTACAACAACAGGACAAAAACATAGTTCATCTTAATATGGATCATAATGAACCTATGAAAGTTTATATAATGTTGCTGCCAGGATGTTCCTTCTCCTTCACTTCCTATAATCTTAAAACCATATTTTAAAATACTGTTTTACCAAAGAAATCACTAGCATCAACATTACACGATTCCTTCCTTGTTGTCTTGCTTTTTTGCAAATATGTTAAATTAATAGTGTAAAATAAGTGTGTAGAAATGACGTCAAATAAATGCAAAGTACAGAAGTCCACCACATTAATCACAGACCTTGCTATCTAAAAGGACTCACTGTAAAAGCTGTACCCTGATTACCATTAAAATAACCTTTTCATAAACATAAATACACTAATGTGTTGTCTTCAGCTGACTGCACAGATGTGATTAAAGTTATTTTTCTTAGCAACAAATATAATTGTGTTTATTCTAAAGTAGTGTAGTCTTTTTGATTATTTTTCAAGACTACGGTAGCATTTGATATACAGAATCTTTTTATACTGGAGGCGATAAAGACAGGAAAGAAATGATGAGCACACACAACCATAAATAGGAAGCACTACCTCAAAAGTGGATGGACTAATGTAGCCCGTACTATTTTTCTATATTTGGAATGTAATACTAAACTCAATCATCTGTGGATGATTTATCAAGGCTGTAAACTAACCTTGCTGCAGATATAAACACATCAGATCTGTCGAAGCTTGAAATCATTAAAACACAGTAGCACAAGCACAGTACAAATAAAAACATGCTGCTTTAGGGCCAGCACCTCAGTGCCAGAAGGTAACCACTTTTACACAGCATCAGATCTCAGATACCAAGACTTGCAGATCAGGCTTACTCATGTAGCTCAGTCCTATCCTTCCAGAAAAGGAAAGGAAATTTTTAGCAAGTGGTCTAGCTCCGCAGTACGTACTGTTGAACCACATGCAAGATGATTTGTACAGAATCAAAGGCATATCAAAGAGTTAAATAGTTTTTTATACACACGCACACACATGCACACCCTGTGCATGTGATCCAACATGACACAGTGAAGCCAGACCACCTGCATACACGTAACTACACAGATCAGCATTAGTGTGGCCAGCAGGAATAGGGCAGTGATTGTCCCCCTGTACTCGGCACTGGTGAGGCTGCACCTCAAGTACTGTGTTCAGTTTTGGGCCCCTCACTACAAGACAGATATTGAGGTGCTGAACCAAGTTCAAAGAAAGGCAACAAAGCTGGTGAAGGGACTGGAGAACAAGTCTCAGAGAAACAGTTGAGGGAACTGGGGTTGTTCAGGGGTACAACTCCCTAAAAGAGGTTGTAGCAAGGTGGGGGTCTGTCTCTTCTCCCTAGTGACAAATGATAAGATGAGAGGAAATGGCCTCAAATTGTGCCAGGGGAGGTCTGGATTGGGTATTAAAAGAAACTTCTTCACTGAAAGGGTTATCAAACACTGGAACAGGCTGCCCAGTGAGTTGGTTGAATCACCATCCCCGAAGGTATTTAAGACACATAGATGTGGTGCTTAGAGACAGCCTAGCACCGGACTCGGTAGAGTTATGTTACTGGTTGGATTTGATGATCTTAAAGGTCTTTTACATCCAAAACAACTCCATGGTATTGCCATAACTCCATATTCACAAAACCAAACAACTCGAGTTATTTCATTAGGTACAGTACAAATGTAGAGAGCTACCTAAGATCTAACACTGCACCTCTGCAAGTGCTATTGCTCTCCAGAAATCCATACAGCTGAGTCTGAATTTCTCACCCTGTTTAAGCTCTGCCTAAGCCCAGACTACATCTGTGTGGAGCTACGCAGAGCTGATTTCATGCCATTCTCCAAAACACACACATTACCTGTGTTTTTCCCCCAGGTCAAGTCATCCATAGAGATAGGATGAACTCTCCCACAGTCTCCCCTATGGGTAGGAGAACTGCCTGTACCATAGAGAAATAAATGTTTCTTTTCATTATTGCTACCACTATCTTTGAAGTTTTCAGCTTGTTCCTTTCTGAAGTTACACGTTATCACCTTTAGACTTGGCAAAACAGTGTTTAGTTTACCAGTATCTCCTAGCAAAGGATAAAATATACATTTCACTTCAGAACACCAGTGAGAAGGAGAGAAACACATACAGAACTTTGTATTTATAGTCTTACAGCACTAAAAAAAGTTTAGAAACTCTGTGACGTTTACCTGGTCTGTACCAGGCAGTTAACATCAATACATGAAAATTCTTCATGGAGGATACTTAAGAGAAAAACATTTCAAATGAAACTTAAAATAGCTATTTCATCACACAGATTTCTGTTTTGTAAGAATACTGTGAAAGCTCGCTATGAATAGAAGCATCTTTGATTCTATTATGTACAACTACATATTCTTAATACTCCAAGTTTTCTGTCAAGTGAAATAAGAAAGCAAAGTATAATTTTAACACTTCTCAAAATCATAAGGTAGCTAGTTTCCATATAGAAAATCTTCACAGTACAGTTGCATTTTAAGTAAAATAAACCAATTTTTTAATAAATTTATATAAATAAAATTAACACTAAAAAAACAGAAACACTTCCCTAGGGTATCAGAACAGAAGCCATGAGTTTTCTTCCAAAACACCAAGTGAGAGTTTCTTTTATTTTTTTTTAACGAAGCTTAATGAAGAAGTTTAGCATTAGAATTCTCTATATGCATATACAGTTTCTAAATTCTGTGTATCCTTGTGCTAGTGTATCAGTGCCACAGATGTTTCTTTGCTTTGTGTGCGTGTGTGTACTCCATGAATTTGCCATAAAATATATAGCAATTAAATGAAAAACTCCTCCATTTCTGAAGCTTGTTCATATGGTACATCTAGCTCAGTTATGCCTGGAATGGGCACAAAAATAGAATATTTCAGTGTTTTGAAATGTGAAGTGATTGTGCTGCTAAGATTTCAATATTAGAACCACTTTACAATATATTTCCTTTCTGATTTTTTTTTTAAACATCTAAGGTGACACATTGGATTGTGCTATACATTTGAGTCATAACCTATTTTGCTTTCAATACTTCAGTAGTGTCTTATTCCCTTTAAATTCATTCCACAATAGATAAGCAACATTGTTATCTTTAATGAAATGAGAATTAGCTTAATCTTTTTTAAAAAAAGTGGGTAAGGGAGGGAGACCTACCTCTCCATGGTTGAAAAAGAAACACATCACAGTAACAAGGCCTCCTAGACGGCTCCCACTGTGAAGAAACATGAAAAATAGGCACAATAGAATCTCATAATGATCAATACTGCTTAAAAGATGTGAAGCAGCTCTTATTTACAGCTAAGTTTATTGGGGGGGGGGGAATGCTTTAAAGCATCAAGGGAAAGCAATCTACATTGTACATACAATAATAAAATAATAACTAGTCAGGCAATGTTTATTCAGAGCAGGGCACTCTTCATATATCAGCTCACTTCTTCAGAACACCAGGTTTAATGTAACTTGGAAAATCGTCATTCCACTCTCCACAGACTTGGGTTTAGATCATTACATCTGGTGCTTCATCTGCTGTACCCAGAGCTTGGTCTTGAAAAGTGCCAAACTTTCTCTTTTTTTTAAACAGCAGGCAATATACAATGAGCATTTCTTCCCCAAGATGTACAAAACCTTAGAATTTGCATGCTCAATCAACCAACAGGGAGTTTTGGCCTGAATCTAAGACTATGTTAGGGTAATCAAATCAAGCATGTTCAAAAAAGATATTCAGAAATGAATTCATGACACAGTCAATGCAAGATACAACTTAATTCTTATGTGAAATACTGTGATGTTAACATGAGAAAGTTTTTTAAGCCCTAGACTTATGGATTTGCATATGTTTCTAAATCAATAAAACACACCTGTTGAATGATTAGCACCACGGAGTCAACACTAAAACCAAAGATATTACTTAGATTTATTCCATCTGAAAATAGCAATAGATAAACTTCCTCTTTGTTTGACTAGATTTGCAATTATTCATGTCCTGTGATAAAAAGAACACTTTTTTGTGCGCATGAGTGCAGTACTACTATGAATGACAGAATATGCCATTTTTGCTACTGAAGTATCAGCCTGCTGTTAAGATTCTTTAAAAAAAAAACAACAAAAACAACCAGACAAAATTCAGATCCTCTCAGATCCTCCACCCATCACTAATATACAAGTCAAACAGAATCAGGGAGTTCTAGGTACAGTATCTGAGGATTAAAGATACCAACTGAGCACTGAAACAATCTCCAGGAACAATGCATTCTTGAATATAAAGCCTACCCTTTCATTCCACAAATTCTACAAGCATCAACAATGAAACTCCAAATGACTAAAAGAACGTGCTTAATACTAAAAAATGCTACTCTAGGAAACAAAGTGAATTGAAAATTTGCAAAAAAATACCCAAAACCAGAAAGAAAATTTGAGGTCTATGAGAAGGTTAACACTGTGATAAAACCTTAAAGGCACAAGGTCTTGATTGCACTATGAATGCTTCCGAGCTATCAGCTTCTATAAGGGATCATTACTTTACCAGATGAGAAAAGATCAGTAAATCTATAGCACAGAATAGGGAAATGCACTTTGTCAGTATCTTTTCCAGAAAAAGAAGTGAACAAGGCTTATTTCACAGAGGGTTATGTGTAGTATCGAGTTAGACTGGTTACCTTCTAACAGTGCAATGCTACCATGCAGGAGCTGCAGTAGTTAAGCCCTTCCATGCCAACTTAAGAGATAAAGGATAATTCTTTCCACTGAAACTCCCACACCATACTACAATTGATGAAGTACACGCCCTTGGAACCTACTTCCTCCATGTTTAATACAGAACAATCTAAATTTAATAAATAATTAAAGACTTTTAAAGAACTGCAGGTGACCTGAAGTGTTACACTTTGTCTGGTAGAGTCAGCTCCACAATAATGGAAGAATTAGTCGTTTGACTCTCTGGGTTATGCTTTATGCTGAAGCATAAAGAAAGTCATCTGAGGAAACGCTATAATTCATTGTTGAGTTACACGCAAGAAACAAAATACTGAAAAAGTACTGTCAGAAGGAGATACGGGAAATTTACTGGTAGTCCCTCAAGATGCAGTATGTGACAATCAGCTCATGTACTCTATCCTGACTACAAGAATAGAGAAGGGGGAAGGTTGAGGAGAGGCAGGATCTTACAATTGCATGAAGTGCTTATCATCCAAACGCCATCCCCTTGTTCATAAAAAACTAACCTAAAAAAACAGCTTGAGTTCTCACCATATTGCTTCAGTTATCTTAACAGGGAGCAGGAAAAAAATGCAAGACAGTGAAGCCAGGGAATGAGGGTGAAAAACAATCACATCTCTTTGAGGAAAACGTAGCAGCCTTTTGCTTTTTTGCAAAACTGACAAATGAAAACAGAAGTGAACAGAAAAATATTTCACTTCTGTTTTTCTGCTGAATGTGGAGACTATTTTCTGTATGAAAGTGTATTACAGTTCCTGAAATTTAAGAACAGATATTGAAAACAGAAATTTATAGAAAAAGGGAAGTGTTTACGTATCACCAAAATAGTGTGTTACCTTAAAAAATACTTTGCCTTCTCAGTTAAAATTGAAAGACATGCAATATGACTTGAGGCAAAGCAATGGGAAAACTCCAGTCTTGGTTACAGAATCACAGAATCACAGAATTCTAGGGTTGGAAGGGACCTCGAAGGATCATCCAGTCCAACCCCCCTGCCAGAGCAGGGTCACCTAGAGTCCACCACACAGGAA
Organism: Aegotheles bennettii; assembly: GCA_013398125.1. Taxonomy (NCBI): domain Eukaryota; kingdom Metazoa; phylum Chordata; class Aves; order Caprimulgiformes; family Aegothelidae; genus Aegotheles; species Aegotheles bennettii. The sequence goes on along the minus strand of VZRW01012619.1, from coordinate 897 downwards.
CGCATCCAGTCGGGGTTTGAATGTCTCCAGGGAAGGAGACTCCACAACCTCTCTGGGCAGCCTGTTCCAGTGCTCCGTCACTCGCACAGTGAAAAAGTTCTTCCTGATATTCACATGGAACCTCCTATGCTCCAGTTTGCATCCATTGCCCCTTGTCCTATCATTGGACGTCACTGCAAAAAGCTTGGCTCCATCATCCTGACCTTCACCCTTTACATATTTGTAAACATGGATGAGGTCCCCCCTCAGTCTCCTTTTCTCCAAGCTAAAGAGCCCCACCTTCCTCAGCCTTTCCTCATAAGGGAGATGTTCCACTCCCTTAATCATCTTAGTGGCTCTAAAAGTATATAATCATGCAAACTTTGTTTAAAAAGGAGTTACATTGCTAATTTTAAGAGCAGAAACCTGCCAAAAGCTGTTTAAAAACTGTACAGCATTTAGTTTTATCCACAACTCAGTGGTATCATTAAAATGCCACTTCACTGAAATTTCACACAACTTTTTCCAGGATCAACTTTTTTTTTCCAGGATCAACTTTTTTTTTTTTTTTAAAAAAAAAAAGCTTCTCTGCTCCAGTAATTTTTTGTGACAACATATATATAATCAAAAGCTCTACTACTATACAAACAAATAACCAATATCCCATAAAAATGTTTTAGCATTCACTTTTTCATATTTCATATAAAACCTGACAGCTTGTACTAACTAAATCGCTCAGTGTCAAGTGCCTTACCTGAGGTATGTACCGTATATGAAGAACAGTGACATCATTAATCCATTCAAAAAAAATATCACAGCGACATAAAAGGAAGCAGGGTCTCCCAATCCTAAAAAAAACAAACAGTTAACACATGTTGTCAAATATAGAAGAAAGATCATATAGCTTATAGAATCATA
>VZRW01012618.1:0-40600 GCA_013398125.1 Aegotheles bennettii | reverse complement strand
GGTCCCTTCCAACCCCTACAATTGTGATTCTGTGAAGAAATCCCAAATCCAAGCCACTTACAGATAAAAGGCACAATGTTAAATGAACTTGTAAGCAGGTAGCGTGTACAGCAGTACATTAAAGTGCTAAAAATATTTTTTTCAAAACAGGAAATCAGAAAAGTTTACTTGCTAGTATTTGTGTCAAGTACACAGCAACAGTATTTATTTCCACTGCAGCATCAGTACTTCAGAGTGAAACCCACCCAGTAGAAACACATTATTTCTACAGTTAAAGTTTTGCATTGTTTTTTATGCCTAATAAAAAAAGCAAACTCACCAGGGTACAGAAGATGCATTGGCATTGTGCTATTGTCGTCATCTGCTCCACGGGATATTCACCAAGGCAGAGCTTGCAGGACACTAAGGGGTCAAGTACCAAGTCCCAGGTAGGCCTGTATCTTGCTGTAGTCATCGCAGATCAGTCTGAAAAATAGCATAGAAGTAAAGATACTCCATAAATTCCTTATACTGAAACTTGGTACGTTTCTGTTACTGAAAATCTCATTGTCAGCTGCTGCCTGCTAACCGTTTGGGAGAAAAACCCATAAACAGCAATGGCTAATTTGACAGTGTTGATACTTTCAGTAGTACACATCCCCTGCCTGATAGAACACACATATAGCAAGCAGGAGAAAAAAAAACAAAACCACTACATAATATACAAGATGTGAGAGCAATCTGGTAATATCCTTAGGTCACAGACTTTTGTCTGACATTATACATACAAAAATGTCATTCCAAACTCCTGCCATTTTCACCATTAGTTACAAGCTTTTCTACCAACATTGATTACCTACCACTTAATACACTCCTTATCACTTATAATACATTCCTTAATCCCTACAACTCCAGCCACCCAGGTGAGACTCAATGTCTTTCATGAACCAAGCATCTCTTATGTCCCTTTTCCAGCCTGATGATTGTTACTCAGAGCCACATATTTTTGTTTGTAACAATATGACAGATCAATCGGTTTGCTAGGTTCACTTTAGAAATAATGATGAGTAAGTACACTCAGAGTTTTAGCCTGTATTTTTTGCCCAACCCCTGCTATGTGCCAAGCGCACCAATTTGCTGTAGCAACAAATTGGGGCAAATAAGAACATAAAGTTAGATATAAAAAGAGATTATAATACCTATATATCACCCTCCAGACAGCAATAGGATAGGACCATGTAGAACATCTTTATCCTAGCCTGCACGGCCCAGATGGAGAGTTGTCAAATGACTAACCAGAAAGAAAATCTCACACATAACAAATGTATTCCTTCAAAGAAGAAAGCCAATTTACAAGTTATACACATGGGGAAAAAAAACAAAACAAAAAACCACATGTTCCCCCAGACATTTATTGTAATTTATGTAGCATATCCTATCTTAACAACACATTTACTAGTATTGCTTTGTCACAGTGATATTAACTTTCCAAGTGTGGGAAATTCATATCCCGAGGCTGCTGGGAGGTCCACATTATCTCACCTCCCTCTCTCAAAATTAACTGGTTCTTTACCTTCCCCATACGTGCAGTTATGCTACTCCAACTACAATTACAGGTTTATTGACAGCCACTGCTTACATCTAAGTTATTATCTGTGAACTTTCTAAGACCTCCAGAACTGCCACAAATTACTTTTATGCTTATTAGACTAGGTTTAGGCAGATGTTGAAGCAAAATATGCTTTTCCCCCCAAACAAATCACATGGAGAGTTCAAAGAAGTGTTTGTAAAGTCTGAGTCTTTGATATTCAATTCCTTGCGGACATAACTCTACCAAGGTCTCTAAATTCTCTGAAACAAAGTGAAGATTTTACTTTAGCCCTCTGTTAAGTCTAACTCATCAGAAGATGCCCTTTAAAAGGTACATAAAGGACACCAAAAGAGCAGAGCCTAATAATACTTATTTCTAGTGTAGCCATTAGGGAGAAGAGAAGAAAGATTAAACAACCCCAATTCCAGGGATGCTTTGGATCACTCCCTCTGAAAGCCCACACACCAGCTCTACACTGTTTCAAAGGGAACAGATTAAATATTCCCACAGAAGGGTACATGAATAACAGCTCCACATCACAAAATAAAACTTGTCTTGTGCAGTCTTTTGAGACTTTTATATTAAACTCTGACATGGTGATATGAATGAAAATCCAAGAGTTTTGATGTTATTAGACTGCTTCTTTGCTATCAATTGCTACTATTTCTTTCATTTTGCATAAAATATCAGCGAAAACAATTTTCTTCTGAACTCTGGTTTATCTGACATTTGCAGATAGACCCATGAAGTATTTGAGAACAGTGATCAAACACGTCTAATCTAACTGTGTGCCATTAGTTTCAGTGTCCTTTGCTTGTCTTGTCCAATTTATTGCACTTCTGTTGCTTGTGGTAGCAAGATAAAACTAGCAGATGAACAAAGAGGGATAAATTTAAGATGCACTTACATACACTGGGAAGACCAAAATCCTAGCAAGTTTTATGGCAAAGATATTCATTCTGATACAATTCAGACTAAAATTTTGCCAAATATATTGACACAATTCAATCCAGACAAAAAAGAAGTTCATATATATCCAAATTTTGTCAGTAAGTGATGACAAAGGGGACAATATAGACTTCCTAACTCCAAGGCTTTGGAGTACATTTGTTCTCTAATTCTCAGGACTTCTAACAGAGACTTACTGGCATCCCTGTGGTTATCTCTCTTTTGCAGGACAACTATACTGTAGTAACATATCACTGGGAAATATTTCTCCTCTTTGTCTCCTCCTGAGAAGAAAAAGTGAAGTAAAGTGAAAGTTCTTTCAAGTTAACATCTAGCAGGCCAGCAGAAATTGGCTGACCAATACAGTTGGCATGTAATCTATGACAGGCTCAGTCATGGTGAGAACAGAAAGCAAAACCTGAATGCAGCTTTAAATGACAGTAGAACCATTTCTACTTACCCTTCCTTGCCAAACACCTTCACAGAATCACAGAATCACCTTCTGCTGAGACAGTAATGTGTGCAGAAGCTGATTACCTCCATTCACAGGGACATGTTAAAAAATGCTCAGCTGACTCCTAAAGGCTTCTACCTCACACAGCCAAAGAAAACAAGTTTCAAGTCACCAATTTAGTCTTATATTTGTTTTTTGTACATCATTGGATCAAATAGAGTACAAGTAGTACAAGATAGCATTGTATCACTTTACACCTTGCACTTTAACCTGCTTCAATATTATATGTACACAATCATTACAACCTCAATTGCACACTAAATTTATGCTAAAATAGCTTTTAGTTCTAATAATGAAATCTTACGTTCACTTGCATGGAAATAAATATCTGCTGTTGTTAATGTCATTAAAGAAAGGATCAAGAAATCTGCCACCTAGCCTTGGTTAATGTGTACAGAAAGCTACCACATCCCAACAGAACATCTCTGCTGGGTATCCCGGCAAAGGAACACAGAAAGTGAAGCTTTTCAAAGCACAAACTAGATCTTGTTTTGTGATCATGTGGCACACTGCTGCAACTAAATAGTAAGTTTCTGTGTTGATTCATGATGCTTAAGAAACCTTTTTAAAAAAGGACAAACAACAAATAAGCAAAAAAAAACTTGCAAGAGAACAGCAGAGAAAAAACTACCTTCTGTTAAAATCAGATTAAGGCTCCTACTGTTTCATAGCTGTGGTCTCCTATGGCTTCAGATTGTTTTCTCATGCCTTCTAAGCTATTTGCAATGCTTCAAGGACAATGTGAAGTAACAGCAAGATGACAGAGGACAACTTGAAAGGACCTCTACAGAAACAAAATATTGAAAAATATCTACTGATGTGCCCTCATGCTGAAGACCAACAGTGACAGCACCAGTAAGTAGAAAATCTTGCCTTGTGGTTTAGCTATCAGCTGGGAGGCCCCAAGAAACACAGCTAATAAAGGTACTGAACGACAGTCCAATCCACCAACTGAACAGATCTTAGCCAGATAAATGTTTAGTTCATTAGATTTAGCGTTGATTACCAAACTCAGTACAAACATCAATACTTCACATGGTCTGGTAACAGATGCACCAAAACAGACTTAGAGACACAGAAAACCAGGAGTGAAGTTGGTTGTCAGTTCAAACTCTGAGCTCTGCTGCAGTCAAGGTCAGTCTCATTTATGTATTTTTGCAGACTGTAGTCCATATCTGGTAATATTAATAAGAAATACAGTAATACAGCCCATCATTTTCTAGGACAGCATCCCAAAGCAAGCTGGGCATAAGCAGCATAGGTGACAGCTTTAGTAATAGTTTGTTCAGATCAGTCTTTTAATAAATAATCAACCTGACAAATGACTATTTAGTTCTGCAACCGTGTGCATGTCCCCACAAAAAAGGAAACACTGCATAAATATACAGAAGTGACTAAAGTCTTGTTGCTATTACATGGTACAATATTTAAAACATGACTGCTCTGGGAGATGGAAGGGAAAGGAATCTTCAATTGTTTCTGCACAACAATTAATGAATTAAGTGAACACAAACTGGATTTCTGAACAGTAATCCTTAGTTTTTGGTCCACCTACACAGACTACATTTTCAAGTGAGAACAAACGGCTGACTTGGTCTCTGGTAAGTCAAGAACAGAGCAATTCTTTCTTCCCAGGCTTAAAGAAGTTGCAGAAAACAGTGAAACAGAAATAATGTGAAAATGTCTGAAAAACTCTAAGCAGGAAATAATGCAACTTTCTTCCTTGCAAGTCATTCAAGAAATTATAAAACATTTTTTCTCATTGCACTGTAGTCAAGGATTTCATAGCACTGTACAGTAAAACTGCAATTGCATCAAATTAACACTTTACGGATACATGACCAACTATGTGAGAAAAAAGTGACTAGAAAGTACAATTAAATAAGATAGTCATACACAGCATGCTTTAACTGGTAGGGTTTTTTTAAACAAGCAAGACCCAAAATACAGCTTTCAACAGAATCTAGATTTCAGCTTTAGATCAGGAATGGATTTAATTTCTAAATAAAGAGCTTCAGTCCACACTCCCACCAGACAACTAGTTAATCATATACACTTAAAGTCATCTGCCTTAAGGAGTTATCTTAATCTGAATTTATAACATGATGGAAAACATCTCTTTTAGAAACCAAACAAAGGGATTTAAATGGGATTTAAAACTGGTTCTCATTCCTGTTGTCCCTCTGTTTTCATCTAGTAGCCTGGATTATTTTAACTAGAGTTATTTTGACAAACACATCTGCCATAGTACAGGTTTTTAATATATTTATATATATAAATATATACATTTATATAATGCAAGCTACCTTTCTTCCTAAACAAAGTAAATACAGCTGTCATAGTATAGTTTATATATAAAGTATATTTATGCATGAGATTTATACATTTAATATTTATGAATATATAATATAAATCTATAAAAATGTCTCCAGATATTTCACTTACGTGGAGAAAAAAATGCACTTTTCTGAAGTGGAGTCATCTGCAAAAAGGCTGTTATGCTACGCTCTGCAACTGGCACTGCCTGCTACATCTATTAAGTGAATATTTAGACTCTGACCTAAACAATTCTGAACTTTCCCATGTAGCCACAGCTGCAGCTCACTGCACATGATTCGATAGCTATCACTAGGGCCCCCAAGTCAACAGGGGCTAGCCTACATGATCAAGATTAGTAGCTGAGAGCCCTTGGTGGCAGTCCTGCAATCTGGATTATTTGTTACCCCTTTGTCAGAGTTTGAGCTTGATGCCATTTTTCCTGTTCCTAGGCTTTTCCAGGGATCCTCAGGAGGATTCATATTTCCCAAGCAATATAAAGAAGCCTGTATGACAGAATTGACTAATTAACAAGTATTTTCTTTTGCTGTTGCCAGTTATTATGCAACTGTACCATAGACTGAGAAGGCCATTTAGAAGTCCCTTTATAAAACAAATTAATGAATAAATTCACCCACTGAGTAAATTTTATGGTTATAAAAGTTGGCAGGCAGAGTTAACGCCTCTCACTCACCAATCCCAGTTAGTTACTGGTGTCTATCACCGCATTAACTGTGAGTCTTCATTCTTGCAGAACTGCTTGGGAGGTAAATTAGAAAAATTCTCTGCCAGATGTCAGACAAGCTAACACACAGAAGACTGGAGTTACACAGAAGTTTAAAGATAACTAGCTTAGAGATTTGATGCCTGCCTTCCTTAGGTTCTTAAATCCTGACAAATGGCTACCTAACTCTTAAGGCTCACTCATTACTCTGATCCACAATCAACTGCCCAAGACCAGCAGATATCAGTCGTCCTTTGAACTCCAGACAGCCCCACCCAGTAAAGCCATATTATGCCTTCCAGCAGTGTAACAGGCTGCTGTTTTCAGGCATAACTCTCTTCAACACATAAGAAACTTCAGCTTGTACTTAATACTGCAAAAAGTCATGTCAAAACAATTTATCATGAACTCTTCAGATCTGGCCTTCAAATCCTTATACCACTAACTCCAAGCTCACAATCTCTGTTCTTATCTTCAAGTTAGTCCAGGGCCTGAGCCCAGAAGAGATAAAAGACCACATAAAAGATTACAGCACTGTCAGAAAGTTCCGTCTCCTGGCCAATACAGCATGTGGGAAACAGGCTCTTTCTTGAGGTGAAACAGAATTATTCCAGAGACTTCAGTCCACCTCATGAATAGCCGTTATGTTTCTTTGCTTTACCTTTCTGACTGATACAAAACATTTAAAATATATATGTCTTATATATACATATGTATACATGATATAAAAATATATACATGCATAAAGATGACATCCAAAAATTCCAATGACCAAGGAAAAAAGAGAGAAAGTATAGCTGTTTTCTCACTAAAAGGTACCTGAACAATAGCATCAAGAGCAGGGAAAAAGGGAAAAAAACACCAAAAACTTACTGGACAACTTTTGGGGCAAGTCACTGAGCTAAGGAAAATTAAAAAAAAAAGGGTAACATATTTTCTTGTTTCTATTCCTGAGAAATCATAATATCCTATAAGGCAAAAAAAATATGAGAACTTACACAGCTTGGTTTGCTTACATCACAGACAATGAAAACTCTAAATATTAGAAAAGTAATGGACAGCTTCTAGGTCTACAGGTTTACATACAACAGTGTTCCTTATCAAATCCCTATCAAATCCTGGGTAGAGACGAAAAGATATTATGGAAACAAACACAGAAAAACAGATTTTTAAAGCTCTTACTTCTAAAGAATACTACAAATAGACATGCCACAAACTCATCTTCTATCCATGTAGAAGTACCTCAGAGGGCCTGGAAAAGTCCAGATGCTGTAGTACGGGTGTATTCCTGGATCTGAAACTGCCATGAATGCAACACATCTTGGTCTGGAGAGAATGAGCCTGCCCATCTCATTTGCTTGCTTTAAGACTCATGAATCCATTAGATCCTCTTTAAAAACTCCCATAAACTTTGATGCAATGAACCATTGCCTGTGAGTATTACAGTCAAGACCAAGGTACCATTGATGAATTACTGTGGCAACCACTAAGGCCATGCAAAAGAGTGGAAGACCACAGGTGAAATCATTAACAGTTGAAATGTTTAGGCTCTGTAAGTATCTTAGAGACAGGGAAACCAGCTGCACACAGAATCTAGGAAATAAAGATCTTCTCCATATGAAGCGTGACACTTTACATTCCACTTCTCCTCAAGTTTCAACAATGCAGAACCAAGACTACATGACCAAAATAGTAGTAAGACTAAGATCGAGCACAGATTGGCATCACAACCAAAGGAACAAGAGTTCAGGAAAAAACCCCAAATCTTCTTGCTTCACTGACAGTTGAAAACAACAAAAGCAGCGTAGTATTTCTTGAAAGGAGTTGTGACATGAATAACCATTTCAGCAGATGCCAGCAACAAGCAGGAGACTTTGTGTAAAAGAGCAACATCCTGTTGACTTGGCTTTTTTGGTTATCAAAAGACAAAAATCAGAAACAGCCAAACCCATTTTCCTGGCTGAATATTTTCAGATTTTGCTGCTACTGGGAAAAAATTGGTGGTTACTAAGTTTTAAAATGTACAGAATATTTTGCACCTTGTAGCCACCACCTTTGTTAACAGAATTAATGCTCAAAACCATGGCTACGCAGAGGGTGATGCAGCTAGTGTTCATCAGCCAAGACTGGCAGCTCAGAACAGTTAAATCCTAATCCAGACCAACATGGCTAAGATGATACCTTCATGTTTGCCAGCTATGAGCTCTCATGATAGTCATGGGCTGTTGGAGCCTACTTTAGGGTGTGCTGACTGATTTGGCAGTTCTGCTGGCCATACTGACTACAGCTCTGCTACTGACTACAGGTAACCTAGTACCCACCTGGATTTAAAATACCTTAAATTTCCACCCATATGCCTTGCCTTTTTGCTAGTCCTAACTCTCCCACAATGAAAGGAGCCCAGGAGGAATCGATCAGACTACATCTTAAAGGTAAGACGAAGCCAATTTAAGAGACTGGTCTTAACCAAAGCCAGTTGTAACCTAGGCATGCAACAGCAACAACTCCTGGGCATTATCTTGCAGTGAGAAGTGACTCACGACTGAATTATTTTCTAGCTTGTGAAAGGAACAGTAATAACAAGGATGCAGACAGTTCTACTGCTCTCTCTACAGTAACATCTTATTATTTTCCAGAAACTCATAAATGACCTTGTCAAAAACAACTGCTTTGCTATGTCTTTACTCCCATCCCTAACATTTTCCCATGTTTTAATTTCTCTTCCCCAACTCTTTCCCCCTCCACCCTTTTCCTTGCTTCCTCCTATTCTTTTCCCTCCTTTCTGCTTACAAGAACTGATAAATTAGTGCACTCTGAGCTGTCTCCACCACTAGCAATAAATCAGTAAGGTGCAGTTTGAAACCTTAACATACCACAAGGTCTTTCCTTCTCCACAGTTGACTCTCAGAAAATTTAAGAGTTCTGTTTACACAAAACTCAAGTAACAACAAGCTTGAGCTCTGTGTTATTTTTTTTTTTGTTGTGGGGAAAGGCAAAGAAACCCCTTGGAAGTGTAAAGCTAGAAATCATTTAGAGTTGTGTAAAGCTATAGAGAAAATGCAAATACAAGTAAGGGGAGTGGAGCCTTAGTTTGGCCTGAGAGACTTGAAGAGAACAGCTGAACAATTCTCTCATTTCCACCAGTCAAAACTGTCCTTTTCCTTGCAACTATGGCAAAACATATGCTTGGTGCACTGCCCAGTGCTGTATTCCATAGCACTCGACAAGTCTCAGATGAAGCAACAAAGTACATAGGACTGAAAAAACCCACTGCAAGTCCTCATGCTGTTTTACACTTGTATACTAACAGCGGAGCTCAGGTTTTAACAGCAGCTCACAGCCTAGCTGTAAGACAACACCTAGCACAACTACCATCCTTTCATACACTACATTTGAACCACAAGGCAGATATGCTTGTAGCTGAAAACAGCCTTCAGAGTGGGGTGAAGTCTGGTTAACTTGGCCACAACTCTTTGTTCCTATGACTCAATCACCACAAAATTCCAGGCAGATATTTGTAAAAGACAGCATTTTTCACAGTTCCCAGTGTGGACAGCGAGTTCCCAGTCTCATGCCCCAGATTTGCCCCTCAGAGATGAGCATGAAGTTGTCCCTTGTTCTTAGAGTTATCTTCCACGAATTATATTAAGAGGGAGAACCACCACCAAAGCACACATAGTCAACAGATCTAGGGAGAAGATATTGCTGAGTACAAGAAAAGTGAAAGACTCTTTGTAGAAAGAGTAAAACTTCATAGAAATGTTTTGTGCAGTAATTACAGCCATCTGGAACATTACTTTTACTTTTTCCAAAACTATGCCTAAAAACAGCAACTGTAGCTAGAAGTTGGACAGCTTCACTGCAGAAGTAACAGCTTCCATAATGGCATATTGCACTGTGCATCAGTCAAGACTCAGAACTGTCCCTGCACTCCTCAGAAGACAGAAAAGTACAGTGTATTTGAATTGGATGTCATGGTATACAAACTCACTCATGTCATGACACACTGGATGAAGCACAAAGAGAAGCCTAGTATGGGATTCAGGCTAAGACAGCCACCCTACTGTTGGTGCACAAAAAAAACAGATTTTCTAAGATAGCTGCTCACATTACCTACTCAGTGAGAGGATGGAAAGTGATTTTGAAGGCCTTCAGAGGCAGATTGTGTGGCTACTATCAGGTGCCTCAGCCCAAGGGAAAAAACAAACCTATCCAAACAGAAAAACTCCACCACATCTTTCTGGGATAATTCCACCTCCTGACAATAAATCCAGTGGCTTGGGCTGTGCAATGGGATGAATTGTAGATCAGCAAGATTATTTTTTCTGTATTTGAGAGAGAATTCTGATACAGCCTGCTCAGCACATCCTGCAAACAGGATCTAGCCTGATGAACAGTACTGGCTACTCACTCTCTCTTAATAGTAGTACTCAATTTTAAAACGGGTAACAGGAAAAGATCTGAGGATTCCTGCATCTCTCACTTAATAGTCAACCCATCATATAATCTGACGTTTCATATGATAAAAACACACCTATAAACTAGGACATTTTAGAACAAGCTTCCATCCTGACAAACTTGACTCTGAATTCAAATATCTCTCTGCACACTGTTCAAATCTAGTTGATTATTTCCCTGCATCCTCCCAAAAGTTTTATTGCCTTTGCCTTTTTATGTCCTTTCCTGTATATAATACTGTTCCCCTAATTTCCTCCTGCTTGAAGCAGCCTGCCCTCTTCCCATCACATCTGCATCACAATCCAGATCTTCAGTCACCTCCACTGCACAGCATCCAAGGGAAGTTAGCCCAGGTCAGACCAACAGGAGAGGTCAGAGTGTCCTACTAGGAAACTGGCTTGGGACAAACTTTCCCCTCTCTGGGGGGAAGCACTATGTTACAAAACTTAATTATATTTGGCCTATGTTAATAGCTTTACTAGCTTGGTGAATAAAGTGCTGTTTATTTCCAAGTTTCCTTTCACACATTATAGCATTATGTATTCTGACTACATTTCTTCATGTCCCAACATGACATTCAACCAGCACATGCCTGAGCACAGACCTGTCACACACATGGGCAAGGGGACTTAGACTCATTATGTAACAATACTTTGATTAGGGGCAGTTGCTTAATTGGGTATGGTTTCTTCCTACCTTCTTATATTGATGGTCCAGTCAAGCCATTTAGCACAGGCTTTGTACGATCTTCAATAAACAACCAAGAGAAAGTTCTTATGTCAGTGTGAACCACTAAGATTGCACATAGCAAAAAAAAAGGATGATCTAGTGATCAGAATATTACCCGAGTTATAGGAAAATACTGATAACCTCTTCTGCCTCAAACTTACTGCATAACTGATCGACTCACACGGTTTAGTTGTGCCTCAGACACATCAGCTGGTACTTACCACATCACACACTGGTGGGTGGATGAGCAGTGCATTAGCTGCGTGAGTGCCTGTTTTCCTTCTCTTCTCCTTCTGCAGAGTGAGAAGCAGCATTTGCAGTATTTTTAGCGGTATAATGTATTAGCTTCAACATCGGCCCCAGCTCTAGCCTTCACAGTAGTATTACCATTGCATAGTAATGCTTCCTGTTTTGTTGGTGGGTTTCTTCCCCCTCCCCACATTTAACATTTGCAGTATAACACGTGTGCCTGTTTACTGCAGAAAGCAGAAGTGCTGTAGCACCCCATCTGTGTGTGGCCAAGACTGTGCAGAATGCCTCTGAAAGAAACAAAGGCAGGAAGACCAAAACCAAAGGTTGAAGTGCTCAGGCATGTAGAGACAGCACAAAGCATAAGGGGGAGAACAGAAAAACGCAGGTTCACCACAGTGGAAACACTCCCTTGAGGGCTCCCCATGCTACAGTTGTCTAGATGATAAATACCAGTAAGTTACAACCTCTGATTCTGGAAACACGTGCAGAGGAATACTATTGGGATTTTCTCCATATGGCTCTGTACACTCGAGCACAGCTCTTAAAAATCAATAGGTGATGGGCCTTGGTTTATTACTTCTAGTTTCCATTTAGTTTTCTCCTCTTATTCATTGATTAGTTGCGGTAAATTAAGATGTTTTTGGAGCTTGAACTATAGTTTTTCTTTCCTCATTTATAACAAAACCTTAAGAATAAACTAGTGACAGTTCTATATTTGTAAGAGACTTTTCCTGCCAATTAATTAATTTAGTAAGGACAGTATGAAGCTGATTAGAACTTTGGTTTTTTTAACCTTTAATATTATAGAAGAGACTTTACTTTTTTGTTACCCAACCTTTGAGCCAAACTTGGCTTTGAGTTGCCAAAACAGAACAGATGTTGAAAATTATTAAATTGAAAGTACCAACTCAGTATAGAATAAGCTATCAAAAAAATAATTTAAATAAAGCTTCTCTAACATATCGACATAGTTAAATTTGAGTTGTAGTAAAAATATAAATGCAATAAACAAAAAAAAACCCATGTCACAGCACTGTTAGAAAGGGAAAACTGAGGGCACTTAAGTCAGCTCCTTACACCTTTTAGATACCTACATAATTCATCCTGCTAAACAAAGAGGGAACACATCAGGTAACAATAAAGCAATACAAAAACACCCAGCATGATCTTTGTTATAGATTTGATATGTAGTGAAAGTGACTGCTTACTCACATGACAGGAATTGCTTGCTGACATGTTGCATTGCCTCTTAACACTCCTGAACCACATCAAATCCTTCCCCAAATCAACATACACATTGCAACAGGTATTTGGATCTGGAACATTGGGTATATCCCACACTGCACATTCACAGGAACAGCCTCTGTTTGTGGCTCTGTGCAAGCCACCTGCACTTTGCTTGAACTGTAACTTCTACATGCTCAAGAGCACACGCAGCAAGGATGCTGAAACCCACTGCATGCTTCTTAGGGGTGGCAGTGCTGACCTGCTTACTAGCAGAGAGCACACGGGATGCAGGGATGGAAAACACATACTTATTCTTCAGTTTCCCAGCAGGGAGATTTGGCATGCAACATAAAGTGAGAGAAATTTGCATAGAATTATTCTGGCAAAGAGGAAAAACATTTCTAGGGCAGCTTAAGCTTGTGCTCACCATTCTAGGGTTTCATAAAGAGCTTTAAAACAACAGTTAAACACAGAAATTTCTTCAGTGTGTGTTGATGGTTTTTAAAGGAAATTAACATTACCAAAATTAAGTCATTTTACTTCCTAAAGAAGGACATAAAGCAGTGAGACATTTAAATCATTGATATACACAATATATTCCCTAAGGCACTTAATAAAATGAGCTCCTTGCACAAGTCCAGGTGATCAGTCCATTATCTAAAAGGTGACTGAAGTTTGTCCCACAAAAACAATACCCAGAAAACACCTAATAGCTCTTTGAAGACATGACCCTCCCTACATAAAACATCTATTTCAAGCCTCTCACCTTGGAGATCAGTTATGTCTGAAAAATCCTCTTCAGAAACTCAACACATACTCAGATGGTTGCTCTGCACAGTCACAGCCAGTTTACTAACAGCAATTAAACTACCTTAAACATTAGGTCAGGTGTTGCTCCATACTGTATGACACCCAGAATAGGGTCTGTATCACCCTCAAACTGCAAACATCTCTCTGGGAAAAAGATTTTACTTCTTAATGTTTCCATTGTGCACATTGCAGTGGAGCACAAGTTTCAGAATTTAATATCAATACAAAATTATAACAATTCAACTAATCTTAATATCCTTGATACTAAAATCTGCCTTAAAAAATGGATGAGTAGCTGAGTGGACAAACATTTTCTCTAGATCTACTTGGGTGTCAGAAAGTCTTCAAAAAACGGTACTTGCCTGAGCAGCTCTGACACATGCAGCTTCCTCCCCTTTGTATGCAGCCTAAAAAAAGCAAAAGTAATACCAACCATTTAACATTTTTCAGATGTTAAAAAAATGAATAGCATTTTTTTGTAAAAAGCTATTATTCATAGAATGGTTTGGGTTGAAAAGGACTTTAAAGATCATTTAGTTCCAACCCCCCTGCCACAGGCAGGGACAGCTCCCATTAGACCAGGTTGATCAAAGACCCATCCAACCTGGCCTTGAACACTGCCAGGGAGGGGGCAGCCACAGCTTCTCTGGGCAACCTGTGACAGTGTCTCACCACCCTCACAGGAAAGAATTTATTCCTAATTTCCAATCTAAAGCTACCTTCCTTTATTTTGAAACCATTTCCCCTCATCCTATCACTATGTGTCCTTGGAAAAAGTCCTTCTCCAGCTTTCCTGTAGCCTCCCTTCAGGTACTGGAAGGCTGCTCTAAGGTCTCCCTGGAGCCTTCTCTTCTCCAGGCTGAACAACCCCAACTCTCTCAGCCTATCCTCATAGCAGAAGTGCTCCAGCACTCTGATCGTCTTTGTGGCCCTCCTCTGGACTTGCTCCATCAGCTCCATGCCTTTTTATGCTGAGGACTCCAGAACTGGACCCAGCACTGCAGGTGGGGGCTCACAAAAGTGGAGTAGAGGGGGAGAATCACTTCCCTTGACCTGCTGGTCACATCTTTTGAGGCAGCCCAGGATACTGTTGGCTTTCCGGGTTGCAAGCACACACTGCCAGCTCATGTTGACCTTCTCATCCACTTACACCCCCAAGTCCTTCTCAGGGCTGTTCTCAATCCATTCTTAGCCCTGCCTGTATTTGTGCATGTGATTGCCTCAATCCATGTTCAGGACCTTGCACTTGGCCTTGTTGAACCTCATGTGGTTTGCATAGGCCCATGTCTCAAGCCTGTCAAGGTCCCTCTGGATGGCATCCCTTCCCTCCAGCATGTTGACCACACCACACAGTTTGGTGTCATTGACAAACTTGCTGAGGCTGCGCCTGATCCCACCATCCATGTCACTGGCAAAGATGTTAAAGAGCTCTGGTCCCAATACTGATCCTGGAAGAACACCATTCATCACTGATCTCCACTTGGAGATTGAGCCATGACAACTCTTGAGTGTGACCACTCATCCAATTCCTTATCCACTGAATGGTCCATCCATCAAGTCCATGTCTCTCCAATTTAGAGACAAGGATGTCACACTGGATGGTGTCAAATGCTTTGTACAGGTCCAGGCAGATGACATCAGTTGCTCTGCCCTTATCTGCCAATGCTGTAACTGTGCCATAGGCCAATTTGTCAGATACGATTTACCCTTAATGAAGCCATATTGGCTGCCACCAATCTCCTCCTTATTTTCCATGTGCCTTAGCACAGTTTTCAGGAGGATCTGCTCCATGATCTTACCAGACACAGAGGTGAGACTGACTGGCCTGTAGTTCTCCAGGGCTTCATTTTTTCCCCCTTTTGTAAAGATCAGGGTTATGTTTCCGCCTTTTCTAGTCAGTGGGAACTTCAAAATGCCACAACTTTCCAAACATGATAGATAGTGGCTTAGCAACTTCATCTGCCAGTTCCCTCAGGACCTGTAGATCCATCTAATAAGGTCCCATAGACTTGTGCATCATCAGGTTCCTTAGGCGGTCTCGAACCTGATCTACCCCCTACTTTAAAAAGGCTGAATTAAAAAATGGTAGTTAAAGATATTCTATCCTTCCCAGAGGCCACATGTTGAACATTTTAGATAGTAGGAATCTTTCCAAGTTCAGCTCGTGCTTTCCCAAACCAAACAAGGCATAAACCACAGAAGCCTGCCTTCTTTTCAGCTTCTGGGAAGATCACAGATGAGGTCGTTCCTTATGGTCCCAGCCAAGTAAATGGTACAAAGACACACACCACCCTCCAGTTCCTAAGACATACCTCCCTATTTAAAGGGAGTACTGTACTAAGACGTAACAATTACAGAACTTACAAAAAAAGATTCACTTTTTCCTATTTACTTTAATGATCACCCTAGCATTTTATGTTTAGAAGACAGTGAAAGAGCAGCCACACTGGTTTGACATACCAGTTTAAAATAGAGATGTTTGGAAAGGAATTACCCAGAGGTTCTAAACTAAACAACATGGATTGCAAGCCACTGCTTAAAATTAGCTTTTGTGGTTTGTTTTTAGATATTCCTAGTAACAAACTCAAATGGATTGCTCTCTCTTGGTTGATTTTATTGCACCTAGCAATCTGGGAGGTCAAGAATAGAAATTTCATTTAAAATGTGGCCACTAATGTTCCTAAAGATAGCCTATTACATGAGTAAGCTGTGTCAAAGACCTGAAATCATTCTCTAGATTTTTTTTTTCAAAGGACAATAAGTGCTTGGCTAGGAGTTAAGAGCTCTACATGCTTTTAGGATGAAATATTTTGTCAATATTAAAACC
This sequence comes from Aegotheles bennettii, assembly GCA_013398125.1. Taxonomy (NCBI): domain Eukaryota; kingdom Metazoa; phylum Chordata; class Aves; order Caprimulgiformes; family Aegothelidae; genus Aegotheles; species Aegotheles bennettii. The sequence continues at coordinate 24,225 of VZRW01012618.1, read as the reverse complement.
AGACAGGAAGAAAACTTTCAGAGGGAAAGAATTGAACCCTGGAATGTCTTTGAATTCCTAGTCTATATTTAATGAAAAGAACCCCCCACCAAAGAGCAAGTGTTTAACCATCAAAGGTATACCACGTGTCTTTCCTGAAATCTTTGGTTAACCTACATTGTCTACTAATAAAGTATTATGCCCTAGTTAATTGGCAAAGGCAGCCCTTTAGTTTCTTTCCAGCAGGAAACCAATTAAATAGAATCAACAGAAAAGCAGTGCTACTTTAAAAACAAACAAGAGGGAGGAACAGAGAAGCTGGCCACAGCTTCTCCAAAAGAGTTGGAAGAAGCATTTGTTTAAAAATTGGAGACCTAAGGGCAGTGCATCTCCTCTACACCCATCAGCACAAATCAGAGCAGGAGCATCACAACTTAAACAAAGGTGTTTAATGGGCTTCAGATCTCATTTAGGTGAGGAAGTCCAGAGCAGAGCAGTGTAGGAAGACCTCATAATGCAACAGAAGATGGAAAGTTCAGGATTTATTTCATCCATACTAATCTCTGTTCTAAATGGAGAATAGGAAGGTTTTTGCACCAGACTTACTGCACCAGCTGTAAGCCAAAGCAATGCTACATGAGCTTTAAGCCTCTGAAGTCTAATATCTAAAGTCACACAGTTGAGTTAATGGGGAGTTTGGGAATCTGACTGACAAAGCAACTAGATCAGTAACTGATTAACTACAGGCACGTTTGTAGTCTATCCATACTTTAAAAGAACAAAAAACCCAAAACCCATTAATGAAGATCTACAGAAGACAGTGAAAATTAGAGAAGAACATGCAGATCAGCAAACATCCAAACAGAAAATTTAAAAGCACACAAAGCATAAGCTGACCACACAGGGCTTCTAACTATGTGGTTGTTAGCAAATGAATAAAAGTAACTAACCATTTGTAAAAATGCCTGATAAAGATGCCAAAAAAATCACTAGAAAAAATAAACAAAGCTGTATAAATGGAACAAATTATGACCACATGAAAACAGCACTAAAGCAAGAATTCAGGCTGCTGGGCAGAGACCTCTTCCACCACTCACCAGTCAACTATACAGGCTCTTGCACTTGGGCATAACACTTCAATACTGAGTGACAAACTGGATTCAGTTCTAACCGTAGATTTATATCAGCAGGGGTGGTTTCAGGAGGATTCACCAATACCTTCTAGCAACCTGAAATAACGAGGAGGCCTGGGTTTCTGCAACACCAGCAGTGGTTGGAGACTTAGCTGACAGAAAAAGTAGGCAAAGTTGTGTGCAGTGCACAAGGCAATATAATTATCCTGCCTCACAGACAGTTTGTACTCTCTTCTGCCTTCTCTACTAATACTCAAAATGAAATGTTTTTTTCTGGGAAGATTTGCTTTGTGTTTTGGTTAAAGAAAGCATGGTTGAAAAATGGGTGTTGTGCTTGGAACAGCAAATGGTGAGGTTTGAGAGGGCCCCAGCTTCCTGGATAAGTTCCTTCCACAGATCCTAATAAAACTACTTTGCTTGCACACCTCAGCTTGTGTTTGCGACAGAGCAGCCACCAACCTGCTGCTTCCTCATCTCTAGACTCCAGTTTCTACAGAAATGTAAACCAGCACCACAGAGTTATGACAGACACATTAAAAGAACTACCTATTAACATAGCAAGCTGTAAATCATCTTTTTATTGTGGTGGTAAAGAGATAAAGCTAACAGGTCCTCTCTGAGATGGAGTTCTTTGGCAGCTTCGTTACCACTGGCATTTCTTATTCCTGAAGGATGGTTTCCCACCAACCTGCAAATTTTATAGGAAAGTGAAACTGAGTTGAAACACGCAGAAAGCAAGACAGAATTAAAGAGAAAATAAGGAAGAGCTCAATTTCTATCAGTGAGGGTGGGAAAGAGTCAGTAACACAGAGTGAATATGAAGGGAGGTTTTGAAGTGGTTTCACTTGGCAGGATGTGGGATCAATATATTAAGAGGAGAACAAAAGACTAATCAGAGATAAAATTAGAGGCCCCGGTGTAATATCTGAACCTAGGCAGTGGCAAGAATATTTCTCAAGTACTGTTGTACTGAATTTGTGTAAGTTGCATTCAAAAGAAGTAGAAAAAAGTGGAAGTTCTGCTCATGAAAACTTAGGAATTGGTTTTGTTATGCAGCAACGAGACCCTTTTGCACAAGACGGATGATTGCTACAAGAACTGGTATGCAGTGGTTGCCTAACTCTTCTCTATGGAGGTCAAAATACACAACAGCAGACAAGTGTCTTGACTTTGCCTCTTTCCCTACTTTGTACATTGCCAGTACATTCCAGCACATTTAAGTACTGGAATCCTACTGCTTTCCCCTGTTGCTCTGTGCACCTGCAGTAGTCAGTGTCCCCTGCTCCTTTCTCAGTTGCTGAACAGGAGAAAAAAATTAACTATCCTCAACTCCACTGACTTCCAATCCCTTCTTAATAGAAAGGCATCCAGTTATACTGAACCTGGAACAAACTATTCAGAGAGCAAGCTTCATATACACAATCTATTCAACAAGTATTTTTAGCCAGATTTCAGTTCTACAGCATGCAAAAGAAGGGGAGAAATAACTCCTATTTAGGTTTTGGCATCTGATACAACCCTAAAACATCTTATTCAATCTGAACTTAATAGAAACTAATACTGGGTTTAAAGAAAACCCAAAACCACCAATCAGCAACAACAACAAAAAAAGAAACCTCTCCAGTATTTGAAATAAAACCTCAGAAATAACATCCTATTGAAATAAACAGCTGTAGATTAAGTCCTTCCATAGTAATAGTGAGACACTCAGAACTAAGAATTAAAAACCTTGAAGACTGAGAAGCTCTTGCCTGGTTAAAACCACTTCATGTTGCTCTGCACAAGCCACAGACCCACACATATAAACAACCAAACAAAGGAATGCAAGTAGCTCTAGAAGGAGCAGATATAAGTTACTTCAAAAATTTTGTTACTAAAAAAAGTAATTTCCCACCTTCCAACCTTTCTTTGCTATTTAGGAAGATTTTTTGTGGACTAAAGCAAATAAATAGATTTAATTTTACATCCTGTTTCATGAGCTATAATTAAAAACAAACTTTACTTTGTGGTTGTCGCCACAGAATGGGTTTGTCACCTCTGGAGTGCAGTTCTCCCTGTCACAGGCTGAAAAAACACCACTTGACTCTTGTAGGCAGATTATATTTACATCTGTACTGAATTTCATTTTAGCTATCAAAGTTTTGCATTGTACTGAGTTAAGCTGTGCCTTTGCCTACTGCTACAAGATGTAGTAATAATAATAATCAAATTATGAATCCACACTGCAGACTTGTCACTAAGTTATGGTACACTGACTCAGAGGTCTCAGCTGCCATTAGGGTTACACACAGCTACTTAGAAAACACATCTTTATCTGAAGGAAAGCCAAAATATTTTGATTGCTTCCTTCAATAGTGAAATCAAACATTATAACTATTTAAGGTTAGAAACAATGAGACAGATATAAACAACTCCATAAGAAAGCCCTACAATTTCAAGCAAACTCTGGATTATTAGAGAAGAATTTTGCCTTTTACTGGCAAGCTGGGAAGGACAGAGGTGTTGGAGCAAGTCCAGAGAAGGGCAACGAGGCTGGTGAGAGGTCTGGAAAACAAGCCTTATGAAGACTGGCTGAGGGAACTGGGGTTATTTAGCCTGGAGAAGAGGAGACTGAGAGGAGACCTTATTGCCCTCTACAACTCCCTGAAGGGAGGTTGTAGTGAGGCTGGTGTTGGTCTCTTCTCCCGAATTGCTAATGACAGGACGAGAAGAAATGGCCTCAAGTTCCATCAGGAGAAGTTTAGGTTGGATATTAGGAAGAAGTTCTTTATTGAGAGGGTGGTCAGGCACTGGAATAGGCTGCTCGGGGAGGTGGTGGAGTCACCGTCCCTGGGGGTGTTCAAAAAACGGGTTGATGAGGCACTTGAGGCTACGGTCTAACAGTCAGGAATATGATGGGATAAAGGTTGGACTTCATGACCCTGGAGGTCCCTTCCAACCATAATGATTCTAAGCTCTAGCTTTCCCCATCTGCTCCCTTGCCTCCCTTCTAATGAGCAGGAGCAAAATACATCTATGACAGCACATCTAAAGAAGAAGATGGACAAGTTATTTCCACTAGATGCTTAGGAAAGACCTATGCATTCTGCCACTATGTTGAGTATCACACTGACAGAATCAGTGGGCTTTTGCCTGCTAGACAACAAAAATCAGAGGGCAACACTCCTCTGCTTTGTATTAACAGCCTGAAGTATGTATGGTATCATAGAAGCCTAGAATGGGTTGGGTTAGAAGAAACCTTAAAGATCATCTAGTCCCAAGCCCCTGCCATGGGCAGGGACACCTCCCACTAGAACAGGTTGCTCAAAGCCCCATCCAACCTGGTCTTCCACACTTTCAAGGAGGGGGCAGCCACAGTTTCTCTGGGCAACCTATTCCAGTGTCTCACCACTCTCACAGGAAAGAATTTCTTCCCAATATCCAATTTAAATCTCCCTTGCTTTCATTTGGACCCATTTTCCCTCATCCTATCACTCCATGCCCTTATAAAAAGTCCCTCTCCAGCTTTCCTGTAGGCCCTTCAGGTACTGGAAGGCTGCTGTGAGATCTCTTCTCTTCTCCAGGCTGAACAACACCAACTCTCTCAGCCTGTCTTGTATGTTCTTGTTCATTACACAGATCTCATGATTATTCATATGCCACAACTATTTTCCAATACAAACCCCTGCCAGGATATGCTCCATTTCAGTAATCCTTCAGAGCTATTTCAACAAAACAGGGTTGGCAGGCAGCAGAAAAATTAAGAAACAAGGCACATTTTGGCTATGTGCACAGTATGTCAGAACTGCTTTCATATTGATCACAGAAGTCCACACAAGCTTGTAAGTCCACAGCTGTGGGACTCTCAGAAGAAAGGAGGCCAACAGAGCTTGGCTTCTTTAGCTTCACATAAAGAGCTTGAGAAGAGATATACACTCCCTTCATATAAATGATGCAAAGTAACATACATGACAATGGGAGAGAAATTATTTAAGCTAAAAGACATCACTGACCACAAGGACAGACATGTATAAGACATGACTTGCCATCACACATTTATTATAGAAACTTTCAACTTTCTATAAACCCCTCCTTAGGCACCTCTTGAGTGGAAGGACTGCATGACAGAGATTGGGCAGGCAAAGTTCCTCCCACCATAGAAGATGATCAGATTCAGGACCGCTTGAGGAACATGGACACAAGTCTATGGGACCTGATGAGATGCATCCCAGAGTCCCGAGGGAATTGGCAGATGTAGTGGCCAAGCCACTTGCCTTGATATTTGAGAAATCATGGTAGCCAGGTAAAGTCCCTAGCGATTGGAAAATGGGGAACTTTACATCCATTTTTAAAAAGGGGAGAAAGGAGGACCCCAGGAACTACCGACCTGTCAGCCTCACTTCTGTGTCTGGGAAGATCATGGAACAGATCTTCCTTGAAGCTGTGCTAAGGCACGTGGAAGACAGGGAGGTGATTCGAGATAGTCAGCACAGCTTCACCAAGTGCAAGTCCTGCCTCCCCAACCTAGTGGCCTTCTACAACGGAGTCACTATATCCATGGACAAAGGGAGGGCTACAGATGTCATCTATCAGGACTTCTGTAAGGCCTTTGTCAGTCTCTCAGAACATCCTTCTCCCTAAACTGCTTGAGAGAGTCTAGCGCAGAGCCACAAAGATGATTAAGGGAGTGGAACATCTCCCTTATGAGGAGAGGCTGAGGAAGCTGGGTCTCTTTAGCTTGGAGAAAAGGAGACTGAGGGGTGACCTCATCCATGGTTACAAATATGTAAAGGGTGAGTGTCAGGACGATGGAGCAAAGCTTTTTTCAGTAATTACCAATGATAGGACGAGGGGCAATGGTTGCAAACTGGAGCATAGGAGGTTCCATGTGAATATCAGGAAGAACTTCTTTACTGTGAGAGTGACAGAGCACTGGAACAGGCTGCCCAGAGAGGTTGTGGAGTCTCCTTCGCTGGAGACATTCAAAACTCGCCTGGATGCGTTCCTGTGTGATGTACTCTAGGTGACCCTGCTCTGGCAGGGGGGCTTGGACTAGATGATCCTTCGAGGTCCCTTCCAACCCCTAAGATTCTGTGATTCTGTGATTCTGTAAACTACAGAGATATGAATTTGATGGGCGGACTGTTCAGTGGGTGAGGAATTGATTGGATGATCACATCCAGAGAGCAGTGGTCAACGGCTCTATATCTAGATGGGTACCAGTAGCAAGTGGTCTCCCCTAGGGCTCCATACTGGGGCCGGTACTGTTCAATATCTTCCTTAATGACATAGTGGGCTCAAGTGCACCCTCAGCAAGTTCGCAGATGACACCAAGCTGAGTGATGTGGTTGACACACCTGAAGGATGAGGTGCCATCCAGAGGGACCTAGACAGGCTCAAGAAGTGGGCCCAGAGGAACCTCATGATGTTCAACAAGGAGAAGTGCAAAGTCCTGCACTTAGGCTGGGGCAACTCTCTTTATCAATAACTGCTGGGGAAATCAAGGGATTGAAAGTAGCCCTGATGAGAATTACTTGGTAGGTACTGGTAGACAAAAGGCTGGACATGAGCTGACAATGTGCATTTGCAGTCCAGAATGTCAACTATATCCTAGACTACATCAAAAAAACTGACCAGCAGATCGAGAGGTGATTCTGCCCCTCTACTCTGCTCTGGTAAGAACCCTCCTTGAGTACTGCATCCAGCTCTGGAATCCTCAGCACAAAACAGACATGGACCTGTTGGAATGAGACCAGAAAAGGGTCACAAAAGTGATCAGAGGCCTGGAACACCTGTCCTATGAGGAAAGGCTGAAAGAGTTGTTGTTGTTCAGCTGGAGATGAGAAGGCTCCTGAGGCGACCTCATTGTTGCCTTTCAATACCTAAAGGGGGTCTATAAGAAGGATGGCAACAGGCTTTTTAGCAGAGCCTGTCATGATATGAAAAGGGGTAATTGTTTTAAACTGCAGGAGGGTAGATTTAGGTTGGACATCGGGAGCAAGTTTTTCACCATGAGGGTGGTAAAACACTGGAACAGTTAGCCCAGAGAGGTGGTGGATTCCCTGTCCCTGGAGACATTCAAGGCCAAGTTGGATGGGTCCTGAGCAACCTGTTCTAGTGGGCAATGTCCCTGCTCATGGCAAGGGATTTGGACTGGATGACCTTTAAGTTCCCTTACAACCCAAGTGATTCTGTGATTGTGTATCAGAGATGCATTTTATGTTTCCGTTACAGCATTCCAAAAGTTGAGGGAGTAGAAGTATTTATTACTTCTAAGCTGAAAGTTTATGAAAGGAATTATACAATCTACAGTCCAAACCATGAGGGACCAAAGAAATCTTTCCCACTTAGTATTTAAATTTTAAAATCAACTAGTCAAAATAAAAAGCAATGAAACCGTAAAATTGTTTTTTGAACCTCAACTTGCTTTTTAAGCAAGGGATATTGAAAACAATATCAGACACTTTGGTTTTAAATTCAATCTCTTCCTTTTCTCTCATTTTGTTTTTCTGCTACTAAAATGATGCAACAAAAAGATTTCTTCACTTAGTACTAAGAAGTGAGCAGAAAAACATCCAGATGAAAAATATTTCAACAAGCTTTACAATTAAACAATACTTCTTTACACAAAGACATGTTAGCCAAGCTGAGCATACAGCTTAGTATATAAAAACCTTAATACTCAAATTCAAGCCAATGAGGGCATGATTATGCTGTCTTCACAAGGTTTTCCCTATGTTAAGTAGTCAAGCAAGACCATCATTACACTTTCATAATTAAACCAAGAACATGAGTTTCAAAGGAAAGGAGAAAAAATATTTAAGGTTTGCTAGTCTGTATTTAAGCAAATTTTCAATAATATTTCCAGAAGATGGGTGCATGTGGAAGTGGCATTGCTTGGGAAAATGGAAAGCTACCAACAGCAAATCATGAGCTCAGGCAAGTGAAGAATCTAAAAATGTCTTATTTCTGCATATAGCCATGTATTAGAATTAGCATAATGCAGCACTTTCATCTCCAGTGATACTTACAGGAAGATTTTTCCAAATTGCAAACAGAGAAATGGATTATTTAAACAGGATTTTTACTGCCTTCTAGAAGACAAGGTAAATCCTTTTTCTTTTTTTTGATTGGAATTGCGTTTACCAAATATATCAACAATATGCTATAGAGTATATACAGAATTGTAGCCATCTCAGAAGGAAATAACTATCTCCTTTACTTGGAGTATGGATTCACTACTGTTTTAAACTGAAAATGTAGTATTGTGGGACATTATTAAATCGAGAAGCACATAGGAAAGCAAAACAACCTCTGCTATAAATATACATATTCTGTATATGTTATATAGCGATACAAAAATAAAAGCCTAGTGAACCCATTTTAGGTAGTACCATAAAACAGTGCCTCAAAGACAGTAATTGAACTGCACCCAAGCAAGTCTTCTCTCTGCACCTTGGACTTCCCTAGAAAGTTAACTAGAATGTGGATTATTTTGTATTCCTCTATTTAACAGGTAAATGAGCCAACCTTTTTCATTCTAGGGTTCCATAATTAAAAGCAAACTTTGACAGATTACCTCCTCTGTAGTAGAGTTTGGGCTATGGAGTTCTGAATTTTATGACTGAACACAACAGCAGTTCCAAAGACTACAAAACCCACTGAAACAGGCTGCCCAGAGAGGTTGTGGAGTCTCCTTCGCTGGAGACATTCAAAACCCACCTGGATGCGTTCCTGTGTGATGTACTGTAGGTGACCCTGCTCTGGCAGGGGGGTTGGACTAGATGATCCTTCGAGGTCCCTTCCAACCCCTAGAATTCTGTGATTTTGTGATCTCCCAGTAACCTTTTTTCCCCCAGCTCCTGTTGGCACAAGAGTCCTATGAAAGAGTGGCTGCATTAGAAACTGCATCTGTCTGTGCCCCAGCCAAGTGTTGCCAAGACAGTCAATGAAAACTCCTACCAGAACAATCTCTCCTTTGTCAGTCACTGATATCCCATGAGAAAGCACCAACCAGTCCAGGAATTTGGCTCAAGGTAGTATTAGACAAGCCTGAAAAACAAAAAATAAGGGTCAGACCTTATTTAGATGATTGTACAAAACTGGAACTAACAGCTCCATTGGGTCAATGAGCTTTTAAAATTGTGCAGTAGCACTAGTGGTCTTAGTACAGTAAGGCAAAATTCACCATTAAACTCTTTCTACTCTCGGCACTTACTAGCTCAGTTTGTACTTATCAGCTTGGGAAGATTGATTGCATCACACGAGATTTCTTTTTTTTAATGCAATGGATTTCCAAGCCTGAGGGAAAAAACACATTTTACTATCATCTGACATAGCTGCAGGCCCCCGTGACCCAGAACTTCAGGAAAACATACTCTGAAGAATCACAAATTATATCTAGCACTAGAATCAGGGACTTCTTATGTACAAAATCAACACTGAACTATAAGCTTCATGTACTTAGCAGCATTTCTAGAAACTGTACCAGGAAAACATACATACAAAACCACACGCAAAGCTTGCTACTTAGAGCAAAGTCAGTCTGTAGTCAGAGCATTTTATTAAGTGTGATGAGATGCCAGGGCAGAGAACAAACACAGAACTCAGCAACTGGCAGGAGTCTGAATTTCACTTCAAGCTATTTCCCATTTTCAGATTTATCCAAAGTGTGATTTCTGCAAGAGAAATCATCAGCTCAGTTACTTTCCAGTGAATACTCAGAAAACCTATAACCTCAAGCTGAGTATGTAGATTTTTAAGAGGAAACCCGTCTTTTGCTACCAAAACTAAGAAATGAAACTTGGAATTAGTTTATAGACAAGCACACAAGATAGTGAACTTCCTTATTCATCTTAAGTCTTAAACAACATGCTATTCAAGAATACTTGTAATTACTGAAGCATGCATTAACATTTGGAGCTTCTAAAAATGAGCTTTAATTCTACAACATTCTCATCTTCCAGCCTCATTTCCATTTAGAGAGAAATGTGATATGGGAAAAGTATCTACCATACTTTTAGGAAAAATAAAACAAAACAAAAAACCACAAAACTAGTAGTTACAGGAATGACCTGACAGCTCAGGCAATCTTAACTTGAAGAAGCTCATATATATGTAATGTAACATTTTAGGGTACTGATCTGTTATTCAACCAACAGTTCTGTCACCAAAAAGAGGTTTCTTCCTCCCTTCTTGCACATCCTCTTCACTTTAACCTTCCCCTCCTACTTACTGCTTTGCCACAAATCCTGCTTGAAAATTAGGAAATCTGAGAAAATTGTGTTACTGACCTCCTTGCACAGTCTCCTGACCTTTTAAGAGGAAAAAAGTGACAAACAATTTATTTTCATTACAATTTATCTGCTTCTAAAACAAGAAAATAGCTTCATGGACCTTAGGGTCAGAAGGACCATTGAATTAATTATCTTGTTAAACTGAACACCACAAACTGTTACCCATTTCCCAAGTACCCTGGAAAGCAAGACGAGCAACTTGTACGTGGTTAACAAATAATGCTTGTGCACATGACCTGCCTTGGGCTGGACACCTCAAGAGATCCACCACTTTAACAGTAGGAAGGGAAATCTACTGGTTTGAAGAACTATAACCATTGACTTTCTTTCCATTTATAACTTTGGCCAGTGATTCTAGATATGTCTCTATTGGGTTTGTGTGGTAAGATTTTGGCAGTTAGGGGACTACAGGGATGGTCTCTGTGAGAAGCTGCTAGAAGCTTCTCCTGTGGTCAACAGAGCCAATGCCAGCCAGCTCCAAGCCAGACTCCCTGCTGACCAAGGCCAAGTCCATTAGCAACAATGGTAGTGCCTCTGTGATAACATATTTAAGGGGGGAAAAAAACCTGCACAGCAGCAGCTGGAGAGAGGAGTGAGACTATGTGAGAGAAAGAGCTCTGTAGACACCAAGGCCAGTAAAGGAGGGGGAAGACATGCTGCCTGTGGAGATGACCATGGTGAGGCAGGCTGTCCCCCTGCAGTCCATGGGGATCCATGTTGGAGCAGATATCCAACACAGCCTGTGGAGGACCCCATGCCAGAGCTGGTGAATGCCTGAAGGAGGCTGTGACCCCATGGGAAGCCTGTACTGGAGCAGGCTCCTGACAGGACCTGCAGAGAGAGAAGCTCACACTGGAGTAGGTTTGCTGACAGGACTTGTGACCCCATGGGAGGGACCCACACTGGAGCAGTTCATGAAGAACTGAGGCCTGTGGGAAGGACTCACATTGGAGAAGTTCATGGAGGGCAGTCTCCTGTGGGAGAAGCCTCATGCTAGAGAATTGGAAGTGTGAGGAGTCCTGCCCCTGCGGAGGAAGGAGCAGCAGAGACAATGTGTAATGAACCGACAGTAACCCCTATCCACCTGTGCTGCTTGGGGAGGTGGAGAAATCTGGAGTGAAGCTGAGCACAGGAAGAAAAGAGAGGCAGGGGAAGGAGTTTTAAGATCTGGTTTTTATTGCTCATTATCCTACTCTGATTCGATTGGCAATAAATTAATTTTTCCCCAAGTCAAGTCTGGTTTTGCCCATGATGGTAATTGCTGAGTGATCTCCCTCTGCCCTTATCTTGACCCATGAGTTTTCTCCATCTTATTTTCTCTCCCCAGCCCAGTCCTGCTGAGGTAGTGTGACAGAGCAGCTTTAGTAGGCACCCAGCCTCCAGCCAAGGTCAACCCACCACCTTCTTGTTCTCTAAATGGGAGGAGGAAAGTAAATTAAAAAAAGTTTAAAAAGTTAGTACAAGATACTTTCTTGTCAAGGTATCTAAGATGCTCAGGCTCTACTTATACTGTTGGGGTACAGTTAGTGTTTGAGCTGCCTGCAGACTCCTTTCCTACAGCTCTACCACAGACATTTTTCAGCTTTTCTGCCAGACTTTCTTCCTTAGCACAAAACTTGTCCTGACCACTACTCTGTCATTGCATCAGCTTCATCCAACTTGGGCATCTCCTGACCTCCATTCTCTTAAAAGTCTTGCCCTTGCCAGCACCTCACTCAGCACTTCATTAACTGCCCCTCCAGCACTGCTGTCCTGGGGCCCTCTCTCCCACTTTCATTTTTCAAAGGTAGGAGGGGTCCTAAAGAAACAATTCCCATTTATCAGCAGTGTTTGTTTTTTATCAGCTCCTGTTTGCTCCTAGGCAATCTCTTCCAGCCACAAAAATTCAGTTATCCTCTCTACAGAGGAACCTCAGATTTACCTCCTATTGCAGGCCTCTCCTTATCCAAACTGGAAATTTCAATCCTCCTCTGACATTTCCTTGGAGATACCCAGCTACCAGGTTAAGCTCTAGACAGAGCCAGACAAACCTCTTATCTCCCCTCCCACACACTGCTTTCTCAAGAGGCTCTTCCTTGATTAGCCAGCATCCTGCCAGCTACCCAGCCTGCAGGTTGTTCACAATATTCAACAAGAATCTGTACGTCTAAATCCTGTGGAAAGAACATGCATAATATACATAAAACACAGTCTTCTCCTTTTAATCCATCAGACAACTAAAATGCTTATCCAGGCACTCACCATTTTCCTCCTTTTCTTGGGCTTCAATCAACAAAATTTCACTTTGAGAATTTCTGAAGGAACATAAGCAATGGCCATCTCCTCTGCACGCTGCCTTGCCAGTTTAAACCTTTTTTGCTATTTAACTCACGTAAGGAAACCTCAAACTCCTTCTCCATAATTTTAATAACCTTCTCAACCTGTTTTCCCTTGATCATTTTTTACCAGTGTTTAAGAGCCAGCTGCCTACTTCTCATCAGTGACATTGTTTTCCATCACCAGAGCCATCTATCTGTCTTGGTTTCATACAGTTAGGGCGAACTGTTCTAAGACATTAATTTATTTCTTACTTCTCCCCAAAGGGAGAAAATAAACAAAGCACACGGCTATGAGGTTTCTAAAGAACTAACCATACAAATTTAATAAACAGGGAAAAAGGGAACAGGTACAAAGGGAATTGGAGGGAAAAAGGATAAATATATTTACAAAATCCCGAAATCAGGNACTATCTCACAGAGATGGACCTGACAGATCAATCCATCTAACCTATTTTAGACATTTGTCTTTGGATGAGATGAAGTCTGTTCTGAAATTGTCTGGACAGGGATCCAATAATTACAAATAAGATAAATACAGAGAAAAAAATAAACAATCTTCTCACACCCAACCCTTTCTCCAGTAAATCACCACCAGGAATTTTTTCAGCTATAATTCTTGTGGCTCTTTTTCTATACCTCCTGCAGGCTTTCAAAAGACCTTTTAAAGATGTGAAAACTAGGACCAGATACAGAATTTGAGGATTACTGTCATTAATGCTGTGCAAAGAGAATAATGTTTCTTTTATAAATCCCATCTGCCAAGGATTAAATTAGCCTTCTTTCCTGTCCTTGCAACAGTGCATTGTTAACTTGAATTTCTGTGTCCAGCCTGATCCCCAATACCTTTGCAGAGTTGCTGCTTTCCAGGATGCAGTCTCCATGCTATGGATGTCCAGAAGACTTGTCACTGAGAAATCTTGATTGCACTCAGCCACACCCTGCATATCTAACTTTGTTTGTACACATCAAGAAAAATTCTTCATGACTGCTTATTTATCAAACTCTGGGAATGACAGACTGGTAAACAGCATACTCTGCTTGTTCAGTTTGCTTTGGGTTTTTTTAAGCTCCTATCTTACAAGTGAAAATGTTAAATGGTCTCTCATCTAGGCCCAGTCTTTCTGGATCATCTTGATTCCCTGTATACTTCCCACAGACATACTTGTTTATATTTCACAGTCAGCTGCTGCTCCATTCACCCAGTGTACTTTTGCTGATGTGCTGTAATGGTTTTCCCAATGAGAAAGCTCTATTGTACAGAGCCACAAGCTGACAGGCAGAATTAGGAAGTCTGTGTCAAGCTCAGCACAGGACCAGTGACAGATGTGGAAAGGCAGGCTGTGGGATCTGCTCTATATTTGTATGACAGCCCATGGTTCATCTGTTTTTTTTTGTCAGCCAAGAGTAGCTAGGAGGCTACTGTGAATGGCTGTGAAATTCACCTCCCTCCACTTCATCCTGTCAGAACTGATGATGCAGCTCATAGCCCAGCAGCCACAGGGACCAAGGATGAAAGATTAAGGACATGTAGGACAAAAGATGAAGTTTGACAAGTTACATGCAAAAGATGGAATTTCAGGTTTGGATTCCCACCTTTACTTATGGTGGTGACAAGGTGTGATTATGTAAAACGTGATTTTCTCACCAGCCTCCTTAGCCTTGTCAGGAGACTGCACTTCATACAGTCCTACACTGTCACCCCTACAGAAAGGGAAGAAGTGCAGGGTGAAAGAAAGATGAGATTGCCCAGCAGTGACAGCTCCACAGGGGCCAGGGATGCAATGCACTCAAAGGGAAGCTCTGCTGTGCAAGGTATTTACAATGCCATAATCAAACCAAAGTCCTGTGATCCCTGTGCCAGAGGGGGTACACAGAATTACAACTTGAAACACTTAAGTTCTGCTTAAGCATACAGTTTAGTGAAGAGAGAAGTGCATGACCTTTGGGTAAAGCTCCTTGCTGCTCAGTTTCAGCTTAACTTCACTGTCATTCAAGCCCAGAGGTGAAATTCCCATGGACTCCCTGGAGCAGAGTCTGAAGCTACCCATCAGCCGCAATCCTTCTCCCCCTTCCCTCGGTTTCTATATCCCACATAATTTTCTCTTGGCAAGCATTACTGAGGTTACCACAGCTGAACAGTTATTCCTCTGGCTGGTTCATGACAATGAGTTGCTTTTTATCAGATCAGATGTAGGAAGCTCTTTAAAAGCTTATTACAGAAAACAGCTACATGATTTCATGAAAACAGAAAAGCTCAAAGCCTAGTGATAAAAGGTATTTTAATAGATCCATTCACACTAATACATGAGATGCTGTGTGCTGAAAACAGGGAAATATTACATTTCTAACATGATAGGCCAGAACATTTAATTACTAGCCTTGCTCTGAACCTGACAGCTATTACTGCTCTACCAACTCCTGGATGCACTTGCAAAGGAAGCCTTATCACTTCATATTTGTTAGAAGAGGTGGTCTTAACTTGGATTTAACTACCAGGTTTACTATAATGTGTGCAATAGAAAAGCACTCACAATTAAGTCTTCATGAGAAGACAACTCCCACACACACCTGCTCTTTAAAAAGTTGGAATGGAAAATGTCTTCTTTGCATTTACTTTTCCCTCCAGTGAAGAACAAAAATCAAAACCTACTGTTAGCATAATGAAATCAGCATTTCATATTTATCTTACTGGAGAAGGTTTTGTAATCCTTTCAGATGATCTTCAAATGCAATGAAGTTGATGAAATACTGTATGGATTACTATAAAAAGGGATAAGTATGCATTATCACACCACTTTGAACAGTTTTAATACCACACAGGAAAAAATGCTTTTTTCTGCATGGCTTGCTAGTATAGTGTAAGAAATACTAAAATAATTTGACTAGGATTTGGATGGAAATGGCAAGTGGTGTAAAAATAGTCCGAATTTTGGAAAATTCCTATCCATCTCTCAGACATGTATGAGAACATAAATCTATTTTTAATTCCTCCATTTGCAAGTATTTTCTAAAGCAATTGTTCACTTGAAGTACTAGAGAGAATTTAAACAGGAGTCTAAGGGCAGGTTCAGCCTGACCTAGAATTCCACATAGATTTAACGTGACCTCATTTTGACAGTCAGTTACAAAGGGACCAGAGATGCTGTTCATCTTGGATACTTGGAAACACACAAAGTATTTATCTGGAAAAAAGGTAACTTTTTTAATGAAGGAAATTTTCATTTTAAATGCCCTAGATTCACATTCCTGCAGTCCTGAAGCACCTACACTCCCCCTTGAAACACAAGCACACAAGCTATTGACTGGGTAAAGACAAACACACACGGCAACTCCCTTCAGGCCATAAAATGTTTGTACAACATGGGACAGAGGTAGAGGTACAACTGCATTTTCCATATTCTACAGCCAGATGGACAGACTTGGCAATTGTTCGATCTCTGATGACTGGCAGCAAGCTACACAGCCAAAACAAAGGCAAAATAGGAGGCAAGAAGAAATGGATATAATGGCATTATCCCAAAGCATACATTCCTTGCATTCCTGGAACTTGGGGGGGGGGAAGGGGGACAGAGGGACGCACTTTCCTTATGCCTGTTGGGTTAGAGCTGTACAGTGACTACCAGTGTTCTTCCTCTGCATCTTGTGTTGTATCAGCACATTTACCAAAGGTGCTGTATCAGTTAAGATGACTACAGTTCTTCCATAGAAAAGGGAATTAGATGAGTGATTTATTTTCAGTTTTCAGCCTCACTTCCCATGTAACCTCAAAACCAAGCCAACACCCCTCTACACCCACAGGAGAACACAGGGAGAGAACATAAAAGATGACAGGAATGATGTGACCAAGAATTGTCAGGAAGGAAAATACAGACTACACAACCCCTTCTCTGTGTATGCTGCTACTCATTGATAGCGTGGCATGCAATGTTGTAATTCGTAACGCCACAGTAGTCAAAAGCCCCCATTTAGCCTGGCTGCCTCCATGGCTAACACCAGACAATCCTGTGAGAAGGCTCTGAAATAACTCACATCTTAGCTGTCATATGGTTCTGCTCATTTACAGACATACCCAGTCTTTCCATATTAAGAGTTCACCCATTTTTAAGATAGAACATCAGATGCCCAATACTCTTGTCCATTTTGAGACAGATCACCCTGAAGCCACTCTTTGCATTTGCATGCTTCACATATGTGATATTTCCCTGGAATAGACGACCATCTGCCAAAGCATACTGCATTGATAGGAAAACCAATATACTCACATTATTCTTTTCTGAGGAACTCATATCTTGCTTTCCTTGACAATTCCATTCTATGACTTAACTTTTAACATCCATAGGAAATGTCAACATTCAAAATTAGCAAGTATTTCTGGAAATAATTTATGCAAAGTATCCCTATTTCAAAATATCCTCATTTCCTTGTTCCAGCGTACTGAATGGCTGCTGAGTAGGAAGAAAATACTAAAACTGAAGGAGGTATTTTGTATTATTATGAAAAGTAACTGTTCTTGTAGAGAAACATGAGAACAGTATATTTAGAAAAAAGTTCAGGCAAATCAGGGAATCTTTTCTGATCCCTGCAGACCTCCCATCACCGTAGGTATATATTAGTCTTAAATGGCAGAAGCCACCTCAGTTTGAGAGAAAGTCAATTTGGCACTTGGACTCCCTAAGCATATAATGATGCAATCACAGAAGACACTTATCATGGAGCCCTCTTGAGCATTTACAAATGCATCAAAACGTGATGTGCATATATCTGACATACGGAAGAAAACATAAGGAAGTAGTTTTTCCCTATGAGGGTGGTAAAACATTGGAACAGGCTGCCCAGAGAGGTGGTGGATTCCCTGTCCCTGGAGACATTCAAGGCCAGGTTAGATGGGACCCTGAGCAACCTGGTCTAGTGGGGGATGTCCCTGTCTGTGGCAGGGGAGTTGGACTAGATGACCTTTAAGGTTCCTTCCAACTCTGGCTATTCTGCGATTCTGTATGCATTCAGAAATAAGATGCCCATATCATACAGGAATATAAGTCTTTTAAATTACTTCTTATTGTTATGTTACAGCATTTACCATTTCCAAATACTGGAGTCCTGCATATTGCTACTGAAATAATCAAAGCTCTGATGAATCTCTGGGAGAGACCTTGAAGAACCTCTGATTTTCTCCCATTTGAGCACTAGAATATTTGGACAGCAGACAGACTTTGGCTGACATGAAGCACCTAAGCTCAGGTCTACAGCTTCTGTAACAACCATTTCCCACGTTTCTTTGAAGACCTACTTGCTGACTGTCAGATACTAACTGTCTGCATCCTTGCAGCAACTTTCAAGTGCACAGGTACCTACTACTGTCTTCTCAATCACCACTCCAAATACCTATTTAGAGGTGGGCTGTTCACTTTTAGCTTCCAGTAGTTCTCAGTATGTCCTGTAAGCTGTTCTCTTCCACCAGACAAACACTGACCCTGCAGCCTTACCATGTGTGCTGGTTTTCCCCTTCTCCTCCCAGAAGGGTCTGCTATGCAAAGGAATGGGCCGTTTTGACATGCTAGCAGCTTTACACAGGTCTTGCAGTAATCCAGGCAGTTATACGGGGAAAAGATAAGGCTGCTGTTTCTGAAGGAATTAAGTTATATTTTACTTAAACGTTATTTTCTTGGTTTGCTTCAGACCTCAGACCTCCTCCCCTCTCCCAAGATTACCAACTTCTTAGCATAATCTGCAAACATTAAAGAAACAAACATCAAAGTCCATAAAAACATTTCTCAGAAACCTTTAAACTATAAAAGCTCTAGATCTTGCTGCAACCTAACAGATTTCTACTGTCTTTCATTTAAGCTTACTTTCCTTAAGTTACTTTTACTGTAAAGATTTTTGGTTTATTATTTGAAAACAAGAATTTCCCCTTTCACAGCAAACTCCAGATAGTGTGAATTCTTCAAAACCTCCATAACCAGTAAGGCTGAACAATTCCCATGACACTCATGTTAAGGGAATCATATGAAAGATCCTTTAGTATTTAGAAGACAAGTGGGTTTTCACACTAGTTGAGGTGACTTTGATAGAACATCCTGATGTGCAGGTCTACATACTGCTTTATCCTGGCACTCTCCAAGCTGTAATTATAGTAACACTCTGTTCAAGGTAGCACAAAAACTGGATGGGCTCCTTTTAGGTTTTTTTCCCCTCAAAAAAAAGCACTATCTTCGTCTTCCTTCCACCGTTCAAGATCCGAATTAGTTGATTTCAGTGAAAAATAGTTATTTCAATAAAAAGAATGGGTCAGTCCCAAGGGGTGAGAGTTGAAGCCGTATAAGGAAAGATCCTAAGAAGAGAAGAAAAAGATGATATTCTGAATGACCCTGCTGCCCTTCCAGCAACCTCTCCTGAAGCTGTCACTAGCAGCAGTGTTGCCTGCCAGAAAAATGGTACATCACTATTATTAGCACAGTGAGGGGACATGACCCTTTGACTCCTCCTTGTATTTGGCAGCTACATTGAATCATCCCACCCAAAAGTAACAATTTCCATTAATGTAAGGTAACAAGAACAGGCCTGTATCAGTCTGAAAACCAGTACAGCAGAATCATGGAGGATAGGAAAACAAAATAAACCCAACCCAAACCCATATTTACATGTAACTATAATAAGGCTTCATAGCAGTAGTCTAAATTGTAAGGCAAGGAACACAGCCATAAACATTAGATTTCATTCAAATCTGAACTTCAGCTGTCTGAGAAACTAACGGAAACGTGAAGTGACTAGTGAAAATATTTAGCCCTAATTGACAGTCTGTTAAAAAGTCTAGCACACACTTTGGATTTCTGAGTCGTCTAAGGATTTATTATACCTTGATTTTAAGCTAGATATCTAACATGAACTGAAACTAGAACTACATTGCTGCTCCCTCTGAACTAAGATTTTTCAAAGGCAATGTCAACCTGGAACAAAAGAAAGAGAAGTGGGTTATCACTCTAATAAATGTCTCTTCACAGATGCAAAGGGAAGAGGAAAACAAGCAAGAAATATATGTTTTACCCTAAACACAGTGAAATATTTGAGAATAGATTTCCAGACAAATCCATGCAAAGCGTGTGGCTGACACTGCTGCCCCAGTGGGATGTCACATCGTGAAAGAAAGCAGGTAAATATGAGAGATCACATGCTCTGACCACCACCATAGCTGATGCCTAGTGACAGCAGCAATTCAATGCGTAACAAGCTCTAGTGGCATTTGCTCAGGCAAGCAGTGGAGGTGAGAAACTGCAGCAGAGAGAAGGATGAAGTCACACTGTGCAGAACAGATCCCTTGGAGCCACACAGATCCAAAGTACAGGCACAACCAGACTAATGTACCAGAGCCAACAAGAAGACAGACAGATGCCAGGATCAGCAGTGCTGTGTAGTACAAGCCTTGCACAGCACAAATGTTCCTAGCATAACCTTTCCCAAGGCTGGGGACTGTCACACCTCAAGATAAAGAAAAAACAAGCTAGTTTGAAGCCTCCAGATAAACTTACACCCTGTGAGTATGAACAGATGAAAATCCATGAACTTCAACTGTTTACCACCAGAGCTGCAGATAATACACACTGTACCCCTAGGAAGTGGTCAGCATCAACATGTGTAGCAACTACAAAGTTTACCACCATGTTGTGCTTAACAGCCTTGACAGATTTCACCTCTCAGGGATTAATAGGAAGAGTTACCTGGTCTGTTTTACCTGCAGCTTACCTTAGGCACAAAGGCTGTGACTGCAGCTTGGCCTCAGAAGCAAGCCAGAGCCCAACAGGGTCCTGACCTGCTTGCTCCAGGCACACATGGCAAAGTTTCCAATGTCACCTTGATTGATCAGGAGCACTCCCACATCCTCCCAGGCAGACCCTGAAGCACATCTGCAATGTTCCTGCCAGAACAGTCACCAAGACTGGTCCTGAGCACAGAGACCAAACCTCAAAATGCAATGAGCACCAGCACCTCATCTGAGCTGGCACAGACATCCCACAGCAGTGACTGTGGTTATCCTACCTCTCCCAGCTTTCTAGCTGCAGCTGGTGAGATCTAGTGCGTGTCATCACTAGATCATTACGTCTTTACTAGAAAGCAACATACACACCACTAGGAAACAGTAATTGACACAAGCATAACCTAGTAACATAATGCAGAAATATGTCACCTGCAAACCTTTCAAAAATCTAAGATATCAACAAATATCAGAAGTACAAATAACACCAGAAAAAACCCTTAAAGGCTTTATTAAAACTTGGTGGGCTTTTTTTTTAAAAAAAATCTAAATATGGATTGCATCTCCACAAATCCAACATATTACACATGTCCTCAACAGGTACATTTGGTCAGCACTTTTTCCACAAAAGAACAGACAGTACACATCAAAGGTAAAAGTAATACATAATTAATCTAAAGAAAGTAGGTGTAGGTGTTTGCTCCTCTAGGCTCCAAATGCATGACAAGAAATACATTATACATGAAGAAAGATGGTGGTAAAATACTAATCAAATCAGCAGAAGCAAACAGAAGATGTGTTCAACAGATATCAGTGTGTAAAACTGAAAGGGTCACACAGTCTATGCAAAACAAATACAGAGGAGAAATATGGAAATAAGACTGAACAGTTTGTGTCCAGTCAAGCAACATCCTCCATTCAGGGAATAATCTTTATACAAGACATCTACAAGCATCCCAAGAGTTTCCGGGTGTCTAAAGAATTGCTATTGCAAGACAAAATTAATAAAAGAAAAGAGTTAAAATAATTATTTTAACAAAAGCGAGTCTACATAAGCAGAACACTGTTACAGTACAAGAACAGAATTAGAATATGACATTTAAAACCCAAAGAGCCTTTCCTTTCTGATCATGCAGTTTCTGCATTATTAAAGCTATTTGGGGCTAAAGACTAAACACTGGCTCTTCCTCCAAATTCAAAATCGTAAAAATATCCAAAGAGGAAGTAACAGTCTAATTTGAGATTGGGTCAAAAAAAATAGGAGCACAACATAAGTTGATTTATAAGCAACTGAGCCAATAAAACCCAGTTCCCTAGGAATGTGGGTCAAAGTTGTAGGAAGAGTTCAGACTGCAGTCTCTCATTCAACAGGCATCTCTCCATCTGTCTAGGCTTCCTACTGTCAGAAAACTTGTACGTTTATTGGAGATAAGCTTCCACCACTCTCAAACACAAGTGAAATTGGTCAAAAGGTTTAAAAGTTGTAAGAGCAAAAGACACATGCAAAGAGTTGCATGTAATCTATTTTATCATAAAACCAAGACTAAATATATATATATACACACACACATACACACACTGACTGCAATTAGCTTGGTCTTGAATTTGCAGTCCCTGTTACAAGATTGTACTGGAAGACATAAGCCTGATCACACAAGTCAGAGCATCGTTCTCATTCCATCTGGATGGATGTATTTCTAACACCAGTATAGAGAAATGAAGGAAAAACTGTTTCCATAAGTAGCAATAGAAGGAAGACCAGAGTTAAATAAGATTAATTTTCCTCCTAAGAGGATATAAAAAATCTAAAGCATCAGGCCCAGAAAAATACAATTGCCTTAAGCAATATGTCATGACCAAACCCCCAGGGAGGGCAGGGAGTAGGCTCTGCACACTTACACCACACCTACCCTGCATGGTCACTATGGGTGGGCAGCCCTGCCTGCAAACAGTGCAAAATCCTCCTGGGAGGACCTGATGTCATGTAACATTCCTGAGTACCTGGCAACAGCCAGCCATTAAGTACCAGACGCTGCACCAGGGCAACCCTGGTGGTATGGACAGACTGGGGAACAAGTGGCTGGAGAGCAGCGCAGCTGAGAGGGACCTCAGTGTCCTGGTTGATAGCAACGTGAATATGAGCCAGCAGTGTGCCCTGGCAGCCAGGAGGGCCAACCGTGTCCTGGGGTGCATCAAGCACAGCGTGGCCAGCTGGTCAAGGGAGGTGATTGTCCCACTCTACTCTGCACTGGTGCGGCATCACCTCGAGTACTGTGTGTGGTTCTGGGCTCTGCAGTTCAAAAAGGACATCAAACTTCTGGAACAAGTTCGGAGGAGGGCCACAAGGATGGCGAAGGGCCTAGAAGGGACGGCTTATAAGGAGAGACTGAGGTCACTTGGATTATTCAGCCTGGAGAAGAGGAGGCTGAGGGTGACCTCATTGCAGTCTATGGCTTCCTTACGAGGGGAAGAGAAGGGACAGGTACCGATCTCTTCACTCCTGTGACCAATGACAGGACTTGGGGTGACAGCAGGAGGCTGAATCAGAGGAGGTTTAGGTCAGATATCAGGAAAAGGGTTTTGTACCCAGAGGGCGATTGAGCACTGGAACAGGCTCCCCAGGGCAGTGGTCACAGNGACTCCTGGGATTCCCTGCAAAGGTACAGGAGTTAGACTTGATGATCCTGGAGGGTCCCTTCCAACTTGACATGTTCTATGATTCTATGATTTCCCAGAAGTCCTTCAAGCAAGAGCATCTAGCCAAACTGCAGGCCCAGGGCCATAGCAGATCCACCATCCTCAGTCACTCTGGGGATGGCACTGCATGTGTAGCTTCAGCAGTCATCTAGTAGGCTCATCTATGGTAAGAACAGAAGGACTGATGTGCCAGAAAGATCCTTTTACATACCAGAAAAAAAGAGAAATAGGCACAGGTTGCTCATCACTGAAAGTGTTCAGGGTCAGGTTGGATGGGGCTTTGAGCAATCTGATCTAGTGAAAGACCTCCTTGCCCATGGCAGGGGAATTGGACTAGAGAATCTTTGAAGGTCCCTTCCAACCCAAACCATTCTGTGATTCTATGATTCAAAAACCTGGCTTCCTCGCCCACCAGGAACAGGCTGCATGGGTCTGCCACAGTTTGTGCATACCATCTACCTGCAACAGGAGGAGGTTACATCGAGCCTGCATTGCTTGACAAAATGAAAGCATACACAAATCTGGAGAGGATGTACCTCAAGGGCAACGTGCTGAGAAAAAGACAGGTATCAAAAGTCATGCTAAGTACTTTGGGTGGGAAAGTACACAATGACTTAACAATTCTGCCAGATTCACCCCTACCAGTCATTGTTTAGAGAAATTCAAGGGTAAAAATATTTTTAATATATATGTAAAATACAGCATTATATAACTTATAAAATACAAGTTGTATATCTTATTTTGTATACACACAGGTGAAACTATAGATAAAAGGAGATTTTCATCTGCAAGATGAAGAAATCCATGCATGGTTCCCTCTCTAGGGATCCTCATAGGCAATAAAACGTGAAGCAGATCGTCTGGTAAACAGCAATAGCAGAGATAATAAGCATAGGAATAAGCTGATCATGTAACAGATTATGGTGGGCCAATAATGGATTGTTGCCTTAACATACTATCCTATATTTACCTAGTCAGGAATATGAAGATGAATTTTAGAGTCCTCCTCAAGAACTGGCTGTGTAAAACAGTTGTCAGGTTTTATCCAATTCTTATGCTGCAGATGACCTATT
>VZRW01012617.1:7598-35929 GCA_013398125.1 Aegotheles bennettii | reverse complement strand
AGCCTGCTCCTGCATCTCTAACAATAGATCCATATTTCCTTAATACTGCAACATAGAGGTTCAGTATTGAGTATACAAGTTACTGCAGCTCAACCTATCCAGCAAACTGGTCCTCAGAGTTCATTCCTGACCCAAAAGCAGTTTGTTTCACAGCAGAACACTAATGGATGAGCCAAGACAGCATTGCGTTTCTTCCCTTTCAAAAGCTATTTGTCAAAGGGAGAGAAATAGTAGTGTTTACGGAATACTGGTGCTTCTAACACTGCATTTCAAAGCATCCAAAGGTACCAAATCACAACTTCGAAGGTTATTCCTATCAAGGAGGAAATGTTGAACAGGATCCATCTGAAGTTGCTACATATTTGTTGGAGTTTTGTCATTTTCCCAGCAGCTAATGCAGTGCATTGACTTGTTTTAGTACAATTAACATCCTTAAAAAGAACATTTACTACTTTATGATCTATCAAGGATATCAGAGTTTAGAAAAAAGTAGGTGAATTCTAAGGGTTTTGAGTCCCTTTGGAAAAACAAGAAAACAAACTGATAAAAATTGTCTATGCCAAATCCGTAGCATGATTATATCTTATAAAGTTACTCTAGAACAAATTTACAATGCAATTAATTTTCAGGGAGAAACAGATAGGATTTAGCTTAGTAAATTATTAACATCTTCAACAACAACCCAAACCAAACTAACGAGTCAATGATGAAAAAATTATAATCAATTTCAATTCTTGAATGTATCTTGTGGAGCAAAGCAAAGTGTAACATTCAGCTGGTCTGAAACCCAGTTTTCCTTCTGTCTGCTTTTGATCTCACAAATTTAAGAATTCAAGAAAAAACTATTATCCTTTTGGTGCCGGAAAGCTGATCAGAAATTTGGACTTGGCAGATACCATCTGTTCACCACACATGCTAGTGATTGTCTATCATTTGGTGAGTGATACAAGACCCTCTATAAGGCATGAAGTCATGGCCAGCCCCAGCTTCTGGCAGATAGCAACCAGCTACAGAGGGAAATTTTGAAACTAAGGAACTCAACTATTTCACAGGCAGGTCTGACTGTGACAGTTGTGGCTCATGAAACAGCAGCAGGCTCCTCCAAGTGCAATAAGTCACTGTGTAATCTAAGCCTTTTCCCCCATGATAAGGTATATGACAGTCATATCAGCACAAGTTTGGTGGTTGGTATGACATCCCATACTCTTATCTGTGCCCTGCAACAACTAACTCTCTTGAGTAGGCCCAAATGTTTTTTGTATTTTCAGTCCTGTGATTTTCTAAGGGTTGGTATTTTTCGTTTGCATGTAGCTACTTCTCTTTCATAAGAAAGAATCTCGCACCACAGCAGCTGCAGCAGGTAGACTAAGGATTTTCAGCCCACTGCTTATCAAAGGGAAATTCAAACCTCACATCTAATTCAATAAGTTAATCCACCACTCACAGAATATTCCTGTTACTCTTTGACAAAGCAGTTCAAGAGGGTTTATGAAATGCATTTAAGGAAAATTAAAAACATCTGACCCACAAATTTGCTGACTGTGGTGTCTTCACAAAAAGGCATAGCATAACAAATGAAAACCAGGAGCTGTGAGTGAATAATACTTCTGATGTAAACTCTGGTCTGCTAATTAAAACTCCATGGGAGCAAATGTTTCCTACTGTATGCTAGTAGCACTCTAGCGCTAAAATTATACTCCAGTGGACATAATGTATCATCTCTTAGAACGAATTGTCTGTATTCAACACTGCATTATATAAATAAATAGCTTTCTCCACTTTCTTCAGGATAGTGCCTGCTACATAATGGATCAGTCAGAGAGAGGCAAATTCTTTTTTTAAAGGCTATGGTGAGCTGAGAAACCCTGTATTAACTTTACTTGGGGGCTGGTACCATAGCTTTTGTTTGCAGGGTACCATTTATTTTGGGGTATGTCCCTTTTTAGTAGGGGAGTGACACACATCCTCAAAATGTAAAGCTCCTTCTGCCTTTCCTTCCCTGCCCTCCGATAAAATATCTTTCAAGACCTTTTTAAATTTATCTATTTTTTTTGTCTTTTCTTTTTTAATCTTCCATGAAAATGTAAACTCCTGTGTAAGCTCCTGATTTCAGCAAGAGTAATTCACATGAAAACAACTGAGAACTAGTATAAATAAATCACATCTGCATTTGATGAAGATTTTAACACTGACAAGACTCTCAAGATTTTCCCATCATTTTGAGGGTATCAGTGGTAGAGCCCTCATCCCAGGCACTGGTGTGAATAAAAGTAACACGGACATAGCCAGAAGTCTGTGGGAGAGGTTAGGCTAAGCTGATTGTCATCTGTGGGACTAAACGGAGTTTCCATTACCTCTGTTATTGCTCATGCTGTGGTCCTTTCTTCTCTGCACTTTTCTTAGGGGAGTGTCTGTGAACGCCCATCCTTTCAGCAAGAAGATGGTTAGTGGAAGAAGAGGCTCTCTGATACTTGAAGGTTTGTTTGATAACGAGAGATTCCCAGTCTTCTTGGATCTTTCTTTCATTTTTTTTTTAAAAATGCCATTTGCTCTGACATTTTAGAATAGAGCACATCTGCATGTTTTTTTGTATGTTTATTCTTTTTAGAGACACAAACTTTTTGGTTTTGTCTTTTTTTCACAGCTGTTATGACAATGTGAAAAGGATTAAATGGAAGCATTTAAACAGAAATAAATATAGTATTCCAGACAAGAAAATGATTGCATATGCCACAGAAGCAGTTCAAAGGGTCTGGTTATGCTTTTACTTTGAAAAACAAATATATATGTAAGAACTAGTTTGTTTTGTTTTTTTTTTCATGTGATCTCATGGTTTCAATCTTGCAGAAAACAGATAACTTTGTCAAGACAAAGTTATGTTTTACTTTTAGAAAATAAAAAAGGGGAACCTACCTCATTGAAACCTCTGAAAAGGGTCTCTTGCACCTTTGATGGCCTTCTGTAAGGCACCTCAGTACAGTTATAACTCCCTATTCTAGGGGAAAGAGCAGGGGGGTGTCTCTGTGAGTCCCCAGTGGTTGCAGTGTCATGCAGTCAGCAGTCTGGATGAGGAGATATTTGGAAAAGAGGTGGTGCATCCCTTCAGGTCATGTTTTTTCTTCAGCCATGTAGTTATTAGTTAACAAGTTGGGAGGAAACCACAGGGAATCCAGGAACAGGGCAAGAACTTCATATCAGGGCTACAATGTGTGTCAGAAGAGACACTGAGCATTTTAGATTCCCTGGTTTTGACAGCTGGTTGAAGTTGTGCTAATTGTCCTTTGACTCTTCAGGAAGATTTGTCACCTCTTTGAAATTGTCTTTCAGGAAAGAATAATCCACCAGGGCTATCAGCATCAGCAAGCAATATAAAAAGATATACAAAAATTAATATGGTACTCCTCAGCTGATGAACTTACTGATATGCTGTAGTACTAATTCAAAGAGCTTAGCAGTATATCAGAAGGGCTGAATAAATCCATGAAGCTAAGACTATCTAAAATTGCTATAATAAATATTGTTAAAGCTCAGTTTTTTTAGAGAGATGTAAAACATCAAGATTCTGGATGTAAACTGTCCACTTGGAATTAAGATGTTGAGAAGATACCCAGGGAATAATATGTCTTATTTTACCTTTTACAGCAGTAATCAAAACATAGAGACATTGAAGCATGTAGATTCCATGGGCTCATGGAAGGGGCACGATCACTTAAACTGACAATCAGCCTATTTCTAAGTGTTCTTATGTCTAAAATGAGCTAAATAAATGCCTGTGGGATTTCATCATTCTCATTATCACTTCCCAACCTGAAGGAAATCAGAGAAAACAAAAAAATACAGGACTTCTTCTTCAGTAAGACATTTGATATTGTAATAGTGCTCTCTATTTTCATTCCTTCTCCTTTGTTTTATTTTGTCAGTTTTAACTAGGAAGCTTTCTTTTTCTTGGGTTTATAATTTAAATAAAGGGTCTGAGATCTGAGATCAAGTAATTAACAAAAATGACATAGCTAAGATTCATAAAACTATACTGACACTATACTAACAACTATACAAAGTCTTGATGCAACAACAGATAATTTTAGAATTAGAATTCCTCTTTATGTATTTTAAATATATTTTAAATTGTAAGAAACTGATAATAGGACTCAAGACAAAATCAGATAAAATTTCAGTTTGGTATTGAGTATCCCTAAATATGTATTATGAATTGATTCTATAATCAAAGTCCTGATTTAAGAACAGTCTTTAAGTTCATTGTTTTTCTCTCCATGCTTTTGTTTATCTGATTTTATATTTGCTGAGCATAAAATAATAAAACAGGCATGACAATGTCAGTGTGTTTTCTGCTGTGTTGTGTATTCTGTGAATCTTGTCTTTTTTCAGAAGACATATCAAAGATCATTTAAGGAAAATGAGCAGTTACAAATGAATAATTGAACATTACTTCAAATAGCATAATTCTGAGAAAATTCAAACAATGTTAGTGACCTAACATGCTAGATATTGCATTAAATCACATTAGAATTTATTTCTTGCCCTCTCCTTCCAAGTTTACCAGTTCAGAGACATGACAGAGCTCATGTTTATAGATGAAGAACAGCAGTACAGACTCTAATGTATCTATTTATTTGCAGAGTTTATGCTATATTCGTTTAGGTAAAAGTAAAAAAAAAAACTTAACTTTATTGCATGGACATCAGATACTTTGAATTATGAAGTATTTTCTAAATCCTATGATTTACATTTTGACCAAAATACTTAATTTGAGAAATACACCACCATCATGCAAATAAACCAGTGCAAGGAATTCATAAACAAAGACAAAAAAATTCAAAGAAACCAGTGATTTTACAGCATTTTTCAATTACAAGTCCCAGAGATGATTTTCTTGAGCAGAACTAGCAACAACATAACTGATAGAAATCTTCACCAGGGGTGACAACATTTGGAATTGCATAGAAGCCAAAGAATACAAAAATGTGGCTCTTGACTTGCATATATGACTTAGCAGGATCCCAGATTTTCTGGCAACCAAAAGTGTTCTTGGTTCAGGTTTAGGTCATAGTTGAAAGACAGGAAGGAAGGTTATTTTTGTTGTCTGTTCTGGAGAAAAATCATCTCTGTTTAAAAATGGTCATCTGAATTTCACAGAATCACAGAATCCTAGGGGTTGGAAGGGACCTCAAAAGACCATCTAGTCCAACCCCCCTGCCAGAGCGGGGTCACCTAGAATACATCACACAGGAACTCATCCAGGTGGGTTTTGAATGTCTCCAGCGAAGGAGACTCAATTTCCACGCCTGCTTTCAACCCTGTTTTAGGATGTAGAAGTAATACAGAATACTTTGTACAGATTCTTGCACCCCTACTATAACACTGGTTTTGTCTTAGCTTAACATTTTAATTTAATGCTTTAGGCTATAAAATGATTCCTCCACTACAGTGAGTTTGACTCCTGTCAGGGTTTAGCTGGGAAACAAAGCTTTGGGGAGGAAATAGAGGAATCAAGTGGATAAGCTTCAGCAGTAAGTTGCTACTAAGTATGGGGTACTAGGGACAATGTTAAGATTTATTTTCTGCATAGGAGTGGAAGGGAATGGATAACAAAGTGTATACAGGAAAGACAGGTAAGCATGCAATTTCAGTCATGGTAAATCTGCACTGTGACAAAAACAAATTGTTTCAAGTTTGTGGTATCTCAGTGTTCAGTTAATAACAGCTAGCCACTGCCCCCTCCTTGCTAAGAAATAGTTCTGGTGAAGTGTTTTCCATGGTTGCATAAAACACTCATATGTCTGTTTTCTTCTATCAGGTAAAATACCTGAGAATGCACATGATGATTATATATGTGAAAGAGGCAGTTGATTAAATGTTTATCTCTAAGAAAATATTTATATGGCCATTAACATTTTTTTCTCACTTCAGTCCTTATTTGACTTCAGTCAAAACCATGTACTGGCACAAAAACATCAAGCTGCAGGATTGAAAGAGCTAATAGCAAGGCTAGCTAGCAAATTTTGAACAGAGAAACAAACCACAGATAAAAGGTGTGTTCACTTGTTTGTCACCAGAAAACTGTAGAATGGATGCATGATAAACACTTTTGTATTTGAATTAGTGTCCATTAGGACATCAAAGAAGGACTTCAGGGACTGGGAGGGAATATCTGCCAAGGCAGGACGGGCCAGATCACGTACTATATACCTACTAGTCCCTCCAGGGTGTTTGAGAAAGCTTTCAAGAGGGACATTGGTCTGGAAGCAAAAGGGAACAAACAAGGCTTCAGGTCTTAGAATGACCAGGCAGCAGGGACTTATTTTGGTTGGACTGTCTTTAACAAGTGCTGTCTCTTCAAGACAAACATTTAAATATTTGTGATTTTATTTATGATTCTCAATTAGAGGAAAAAAAAAAAACAGTCCTCATATGTAAACTTTAAATACCTGCCTTGTCTTCTTCTTGAAAGAGGAATAATCTTTTTTTTCTGTGAGAATGTCACGAGTTTTCAGAAGAAAACTCTGGAAAGGATGCTACCCTGATGACTTTTGGGTTGCACAGAAGGAAGGCAAAGGGCTGTGATAACTAAATGAGCTTGTCCACATATTTTGAAGTGGGTTCATGTAATATTTTGTTTTCAGGGTGAATTTTCATACTAATATCCTACTGGCAGATTTTCTCATTATTAGAAGTTATGTCCTCTAGAAATGTAATGTGTGTGATGTATCCCCATGGGGAAAACAAAGATGCTTCCTTGGAAGGGGTTTCTCAAGCAAAGATATACCAACTCTGTCTTGAGCTTTATAATACAGTCACCAGTTAATTGCTTAGAAGTTTTGTCATTTCTATTGGCAATACAATTCTAACCAGAAGAAAAAAGACTTGCATCATGATTAAGGACCTTTAATTTCTATGCAGATCCTGCTGAATCTAGCCCTGCAATTCAACAAATGTTCCCCAGAATATTCTCATCCAGAAAACAACAAAGCAAAATCACTCCACCCACTCTCCCCCAATTAAATCCCTCATGAGGTATCATTGCTCTAAGAAAACAAAATATTAAAGTGAGTTCATTGCAGAATTCCAGCTGTTTTTTGCCTGGTTCCACTCACTGACTGAAGGCAGGAGTTGAATAGCAGTGTATCTGTTAAAATAGAGAGCAAATTATTTGTGTTTCTTTGGGGAGAGAATGAGATGTGGCACACATATTTATTTGTGCTGAACTCCAAAGATTGGCTTGTTCAGCTCTTTAATCAGGTAGTTCTGAGTGATTTCATCTGCTGATGATTTGTGCAACATACTGTATCAAAACAAAAAACTGTTCCACAAATATATAACCTGAATAGAAAGTATAAAGTTTATTTACTTTCAGGTCATATTAATTTCAATTTAGTCCCAAGATCCTGAGGGTTACAGGGAGTTCAAGAGAGTATTTTTCCAAGAAAATATATTTCCAAACATTGGTTTCATAAATCCTGAAAAATGTTATTCTTCCACTAAAAAATTGTGCTGAATGTTTATTTTGTTATTTTCCATTTATCATTAATGTTCAGCTTCAAAAAGAAACAATCAAGTCAGGAATTCAAACATCAGCAGATAACTCAACTAACCAAACTAGTAACATAGGTACAGAAAAAAATAAAAGCTACAGCAAACCACTCACAAACCAGCCAGAGATTGAATGCCTATTTATCCATACTAAAAAAAAAGATATGTTAAAGTTAAACGGAGAAAGGAAATCAAGATTAAAAGCTTGTAAACTAACATTACACTAGGTCCAGGAAGAATATTATTCCTAAAGAATTTCTGAATAGGTTTGCTTGATGATCCAATCTAACCATTAGTGTGGATAGGGTGTTGTTAATTGATTCATGATAACTGATTTTTTCTTAAAGCATAAATAGTGTTCTGGGTGCTTAACAAACTTTGCAGGTGGCTATAAAGCTTCGGTAACTGCAGTGAGGAGGCCTATGGTCTAATTATCTAACAGTAATCTGTTCCAGGCTCACAGTGACAAAAAAGTGTAATCTTTACCATGCTCCACTTTCATCTTTCTGTTTAGTGGCTCAGAAATGATGAAGATCTAACAGTGCTTTTCAAGATAGGTATAGAAGAAATTCCAAAATTCTTTCTGCATTTTTTGTGCCATCAGTTTGGGAGCAACTGAAAACATTGCCAGTCACCCTCAGTGTATTACAATGGAGGAGGAGCAGCAAACTTTCCTGTTGCAAATGGAACATGGCATTCGTGATGACATATGCATGAGATGTGAGAAATGACTGTGCTGAGAGTGGTGATGTGAGTGAGCTGTAAATGATCTCTTGTCATCCTCTTATATGCAATTGGGAATCTGGAGGATTTTCTGATAAATAAACAGCTACAAAGCCTGCATTTGAGAAACCAAAACCACAACCAAAAAATAGCCATGCATAGGTGTGGCCCTGAAGTTTGGTCCATTGAAGTTTTAAATTCCGGATGTTACACTGACACAGATTTCAGAGCGTATGTTTACCAGTGGCTTGAGCACACATCTCACCTTGGTTTTCTGACTTCAGTAGAAACAGCATATCAAATAATTTCATTGGATGACTAGTGTGCATGTCTCCAGAGGGCAGTTCAGGCTGATAAGCTGCCCACATACCTGTGCATTGCCCTTCCTGGCATCTTGCATCATAAACCACTTCTGCCGTTTGCAGTACAGGTGTCCCTGGTGCAGTAGGCATTGTGTTTCTTTGAACCCGAACCCTAACGGTGACCATCCTTGGATTTTGAGTCTGACACAGAGTTCCCCACCAACATAGGTGTCCCAGATGAGGAAGGTGTGGTAGAAGAAATGTTGGTGCAGTGTCGTGCTTCCATTGGGATGCCATTTGCAGTACAGGTGTCCCTGGTGCAGTAGGCATTGTGGAGTTCTGAATCCTAACCCTAACCTCATCTTCGAGTGGCCAGGGATTTTAGGTCTTGCACAGAGGTCCCCACCAGCATAGGTGTCCCAGATGAGAAAGATGTGGTAGGAGCCATGTAGGTGCAGTGAAGTGCTTCCATTGGGATGCTGTTTCCAGTACAGGTGTCCCTGGTGCAGTAGTTGTTTCGGATCTCTGAATCATAACACTAGCCACATCTTTCCCCGCCCTGGGATTTTGAGTCTGACACAGAGTTCCCCACCAACATAGGTGTCCCAGATGAGAAAGGTATGGTAGAAGCAATATTGGTGCTGTGCCACGCTTCCATTGGGATGCCATTTGCAGTACAGGTGTCCCTGGTGCAGTAGGCATTGTTGTTCTTTGAACCCGAACCCTAACCCTAACCCTGACCATCCTGAGATTTTGGGTCTGACACATATGTTCCGTGTTAAGTAACATAGCTATAGTTATTTATTTATTTATTTATCTTCATATATATTGTACATATGTACTTGTACAGATGAATGACTGCAACCGTCACCTGGGCTTATATGATGTCCAGTTTCATTTATGGACTTTGCTGAATGTGTAGTGGTGTCTGACAGGCAGGTTGTTTCTTTAGTTCTCAAACACTTTTCCTTGATAAGGATTTTCCAGTCAATGCCTTCCATTATCTGCCAGCAATGTTAACTGAAGTTAATTCACATCAAATATTTCAATCTTATCTGAAGAATGTGTGTGGAACAGAGTTCTAGTACAATAGAAATCGTAATATTCTGGACCTGTAATTTTATTCACAGTTCATACGCTACTAGAATTTCTTTTAAGTTAAAACAATTAAATGCTGCTGTTGTTATGTGTCTGGATGAGTGATGAAGAAACATTTCATATTAGCTAGTAGATGGGATCTTCCTAAACTCTCTGAGGTGGATTTTATATTATTTAGCAGTCTTTATGAAACAACAAAGTCTTAAAGATTTCTTAAGAAACAAAAATTCTTCTGGTATGCAGAAAAAGGTGTAGGAGTAAGTTTCCTTTTCTTAAAGATCAAGCCAAAACCACTTTTTGGACCCCTTTCTAATTCAGAGGGAAAAGAAAGGCCCAGGTAAATTTTTACTCTAATGTTGCAGGTTACGTTATTAAGCTTAGAGACTCGTCTTGCCTGGCCCTGTAGGGTTCTTGCCTTGCTGGCCACATTTCCTGAGCCTGTGAAGCTTCCACACAGCCTTGCTTACTCTCCTGACTCTTCAGAAGGTCCAAAGGCATATAAGCCAACCAAACAATCAGTGGCACACTGCTGAGAAATCTCCTGACTTCTCAGCTGTTAGATGTTAGTCAACATGTGGCAGGTCTGCAATGCACTTATGCAGCATCTTGAGTTGCACCATCTTCTGCAATAATAAGTGAATGGCCTGAGTTTCTTTCTTTTTTATGGAGATTGGACTACCTGTAAAGTAAGATGTTTCCTCTATGATGATCCTTATTTACTGTCTCACTAGGATGATGTCAATCATCTCAGTTTCCGTGGTCAAAAAGGGAAGCAAAAGAGAAGTCAAGGATGCTCATCTCCATTCTGCTGCACTCTTACTTCTTCAGATATAATTTAGGTCTGGGAGCCAACCAGTGACAGAGTACAAAATTATTTGAAAACCGGGGCTGAAAATGCTGTTGCTGTTGAAGTTGTGATGAATATTCTAATCTAAAAATTGACATTCCAATTTCTTCTCTCTATAGAGATCTGAGATGCCTCCAGGGTGCTTCCCTTCGGGCAGTGGGACAATGGGAAAGGGACTATGTGAGACTGCATCTGAGACAGAACATCTGTTTTCTAGGGGAGAGATGGAGCAACACTGAAATCTGAAAGGTAAACTGTCAGT
The DNA here is from genome assembly GCA_013398125.1 of Aegotheles bennettii. NCBI lineage: Eukaryota > Metazoa > Chordata > Aves > Caprimulgiformes > Aegothelidae > Aegotheles > Aegotheles bennettii. The sequence continues at coordinate 25,149 of VZRW01012617.1, read as the reverse complement.
GGACAATTTTAAGAGTTGCTGCAGCAAAAGCCATGAAACACATGTGAGAAGAATTTGACTAGGGGATGTACAGAACATGTAGGGAAGAACCACATTGTTTCCATTTTTCCTTTCCCAACAGCTTTTGTGGTCTTTTTGTTATAAACTGAGACTGGTGTTGCATGCATCTCCCATGAAATATGAGTTGTCATCCTACCTGGAAGTGTAGAAATTCTTTATGACTTTAGTTTTGTGAGTGTGACTGTGATATTTTGGAAAGAAAAAAATAACGTAGATATAGATTTTTTTCTTTTTTTTTTTTATTCACATGATTAAATGACTAAGAGCTGGGAAAAAGTCAGGGCTTTCAAGGCTCACTTGAAATAAGTTAGTGTTTTGGGTGCCAGGTAGGAAAAGTTAGGTGAACAGAAACTACTGAAATTACGCAATTGAGGGAGCTGTAGTTATTAGCACTAATACTTAGTAGTATTGTACTTACAGGTAGTATTGAACTCACAGAGGTTGGCAATAGACCTCAGGTTAGCCTAAATGAAACAGAATCGAACACACTAGTGATTCCTGCAGTTCTGTGGGATATTTCAAATGGCAGCAGTACCTATTGATTACTAATTACAAATTATGGACATGCAAAACTGCAATTTAAGTTGAAGTTGCTCATAGTGAAGTAGGGCTGCACTGATTAGCTGAGAACTGATGTCCTCTCCTGCTGGGTAGGTACAACACAACCAGAAACAACGTAAATTCCAATGAAATATGATATAAATTAAGACTTTTGTTCTTTGCTTATCATTCTGTAAGAAGCCTGCTCTGCATCTAAAGGACACCTTTTCATGGAATAATAGTCTCACGCTTCTGGAGAAGGGTGCCCTAGGTTTACTTGTTGTTGAAGTCAGTACTTCTTGATGCAGCCTGATTTGTTATGCACTGTTCTCTTTGTTTAAAGGGATGAACTCAGTAGTGTGTGGGTAACTGCCTTGAGACTATTCAGTTCCCATCCTTTTTCCTAAGGATGCGAAAAAGATGAAAGATTATGTGATGTGTTCATATTTTTGTTGAGGATAAAGATAAACCAGTAACTAACTTGTCCTAACAGCCAAAGGGAAATCAGATTCTTCTTCTGGCAAACGTTGACTTGAATTAGGTTTGAATCAGTGAAATGCCCTGAACATTCCTCTCTGTCTCTTGAATGGTTGTTTCAGATTTACTTCTAATCTCTTCACAACAAACTGTACTGGGCAGGAAAACACATCCCTGTGGGCTGCATAACTCTCTAGTGAAATTGTCTAGGATTTTGAAATCGAAGAATCATGGGCATAGAGTTTTGATGAGTGGATAAAAACTTAAGGAATAGAGAGGAAATATGACTCTGCAGTTTTGAAAAACAGAATTGCTTTCAAACCCATACTCTCTGGTATAAGAATAGCAGAGGTATGCAACACAGAGCCAAGAGGTCACTGCTTGGAGAACTTGCCCTAAAGCCAGCAGAGGAACAGAGAGGAGGATGAAGGAGTAACCTTGGACGGCTGATCTGTATAGCTCACTTTGACATGGCTTTGCTGTAAGGGTGCTTATGGCCATGCCACACAGTTGCCTGCAAAGACAGTGAAGTGGTGAAACATGCATTTGCCTTGTTCCACAGCACTTTCTCTTCAACACAGAGAAGTAATTTTAGAGAAAAAAACCCCTTATTTTCTTGTCATGTTTTACCTGTGTTTTTTCATCTTCCTCTCCCAAAAAGATGTTATGAAGTAAAACAGGGCTCTACAAGGAGATACCTAACTTCTCAGGAAAAATAATACCTATATATTTTAGTCTATATTAGAACACTAAGTTAATTCAATTTTTACAACATTCCTATGGGGAAATTGAGTATCACTGCCATTTTAAAAGTGGCATAAGTCATGCCTAACTTTTTTATGAACTTCCTCCCTTTTTGTTCTGAAATGGCAAGATGGAAGACTCAGGGAACTACAGGCCAGTCAGCTTCATCTCAATCCCTTGGAGGTGATGGAGCAGCTAATCCTTCACATCATTACCAGGCACTTGAAGGACAAGAAAATCAACAGTAGTCAGCACAAATTCACCAAGAGGAGGTCATATTTGACCAACCTGATCAGCTTTTTACAATGGAAAGTGTGCCCTGGTAGATGAAGGGAAAACAGGGATAATGTCTACCCTGAGTTCAGTAAGATTTTCAACACTGTCTTCCATGAGATCCTCAGAGAAGCTGATGAAGAATGGATAGGATGAACAGATAGTGAGGTGGACTAACTGGGTAACTGACTTAAATGGCTGGGCCTGGAAGCATGTTAAATGTCAGTATGAAGTCTAGTTGGAAACCTGTAGCTAGTAGTGTAACCCAGGGGTCAGTTCTGGATCTGATCCTGAATAACACCTTCATTAATGATCTGGATGATGGGGCAGAGTGTACCCTCAGCAAGTTTGCTGATGATGCAAGACTGGGAGGGGTGGCTGATACACCAGAAGGTTGTTCCAGTATCCAGAAGGACCTCAATAGACTGGAGAAATGGACCAACAGGAACCTCATGAAATTCAACGAAGGGAAAACAAAGTCTTGCACTTGGGAATTGCTGAGACGTGACCAACTGGAAAGTAGCTTTGTAGGAAAAAATCCAGGCGTCCTGGTGGACACCCAGTTAACTATCAGCCAGCAATGTCCCTTGTGGCAAAGAAGAGTAATGGTATTCTGGGCTGCATTATGAGGAATGTAGCCAGCAGGTTGAGGGAGTGTTCCTTCCCTTCTACTCAGCACCGGTGAGGCCACACCTGGAGTGTTGGGTCCAGTTCTGGGCTTTCCAGTATAAGACAGATATAGAGCTACTGGAGGGAGTCCAGTGAAGGACCACAAAGATGATTAAGGGACTGAAACACCTCTCCTATGAGGAAAGGCTTAGAGAGCTGGGACTGTTCATCCTAGAGAAGGGAATGCTCAGGGGGATCTCACCAATATATGTAACTACTCAAAGGGAGGGTGCAAAGGAGACCGATCCAGGCTCTTTTCAATGGTTCTCAGTGACAGGACAAGAGATAACAGTCACAAACTGAAGTGCAGGATGCTCCCTCTGAACATCAGGAAACACTTTTATACTGTGAGGTTGACCAAACACTGGCACAAGTTGCCCAGGGATGTTGTGGAGTCTCCAGCCTTGGACCAATTCAGAGCAGCCTGTCCATGGTCCTGGACAAACATCTCTAGATGACCCTGCTTCAGTAGGGAGGTTGGAAAAGATTACCTCCAGAGTTCCCTTCCGACCTCAAACATTCTGTGGTTCTGTGAATTCAAACTCAAAAGCAAGAAGAATGAAATGTATCCTAGAAGAAATTACTCAGTGTTACTACTTCAGCTGTTTACATTTATAAAGTTGATTTTATATATTATAGACACAGAACTGTATCTTTATCCTGATAATAGTCAGAAATAAATAGCCATGATAAAATCACCTAGATGTGGTAAACACACTTACATTTTTTATACTTTTTATATTTTTAAATACAATTCTTTTCCTGTTGTACTATAAAAATGCCACAGCAGAAGAGACAATTCTGATGCTCAGTTTAAATAACTGGATGTTGTTCCCTTCTTTTGAAATTGTCATGGTACCCTTGTACCTTCTCCCTATACCCACTCTGTCTTCAAAATTAATGGCAACCTGAAGCACCAATATTTCTCATACTCACAAAGATGAAAAAGGCAGTTCTTGTCTATCAACCTAATTCAGAAATCCTAGCAATGAGTTCCATTTACAAATTTCAAATACATTTTTTTCATTATTTTCTACCAGAAGATGTATCCAGCAAGCATTCGCTCTGTGTGCAGATGAAGTAGTTTTTCTAAATGTTCCTTATTCAAGAGAGGAAAGGAAAAAATAAAAGCAAAGCAAGTATTGAAGTAGAGAATAAAATATTAGCCTCTCCCAAGAGTTTTTAGTTGTCTTCCTTCACCTTGTCTTTCAAAACCTGATACTTTTCTGAAATGGCTCATGACATTATCAAAACAGGAGCAAGGATTTCAGATTCTTTCTCTGAAAAGACCANGGGGGTGGGGGGGTGGAGCTAATCATCTGCACAAGGGGGGTCACTCTTCCTAAGAGAACATGAAATAGTATTGACTAGAGAATGTTCCATGGGTCTCTGCATGTTTTAACAGATCTCCACACCCACTTGTTTGCTTTGCTGGTCTTTACTAAAAGTTGCTGTGTATCATCAGCACGTTGTTGCTGCAAGAAGGCATATTGAATTACAGACAAAATTTTGAGGCTTCATAGATGGTCTAAAGCAGGATATAGTATGCTGTGACGCTCTTTCACAGCTGTTTTTCTAATCTAATCATTTAAAGGCCGCTGACGAAAAGATTTCCACAGTTTTTGCAGTCAGCCAGTTCCAATGACTTTGCTGTCAGAAAGGTTCATCCTATTACAATCGGGCATAAATTCTTCTTCTGAGTTCATCCTCCAGGTGCCACATTGCCTCCTTTGATCACCATTTATGATAACAACTTACGTAATTAATTATCATGTTGACTCCAACATCCTACCTTCTTTTTCATATATAAACTCATTCCTCCAAATTTTTCACTGAAGTGAACTTTAACTTTCCTTGAAATCATATTTTAGAGACTGTTTATTCTTGCTACTCTTCTCCAAAATCTCATTTTTTTTCCCCGTATGCTGACATTTCTTTCCTTTTATTTCCTATTAAGTTATATTTTTCAGGTTTTTCTTTGAAATCACAGGGCCTTAAATTTAGATTGCCTTTTTAAAAAAGAAGCAAAACCGAGACTATCAGAAAACCAAACCACTCCGAGGGTCTTGACTTCAAGAAAATTACCAAATATCATGAAACTGGTGATTAAAATTGGAAGAGCTGGCAGCATGATAATTGCAGGTGATGAATATGTATGCTAAGGTTTTCCAGACTTAGTAATTAACAGATTGAAGTGCCTGAATGCTGCATGCAACAAATTTAGCAATGAGGGTAACTCTTTGGCTTTATGCTTTGCTCTATACTGAACATCTCGCTGTACTTCAGAAAACACACAGGAGTCATAGCTGAAAGCCACAAAAGATAAATGAGAGGGAAAACTCGTTTAAGCAGCACACCATCTTCAGCAAATGTGTAGAATATGAGCCCATGTATGAAGGATGCAATTTTTCTAACTGAAAGGCAGGCATTTTAGATGTTGCTGCACATGGGTATGGTTGGTCCCAGCACTGTCTCCCCACATTCAGAGCAGACTCACAGTGCCCACATCTGGTTGGCATCTGTATTTGAGTCTCTGCACTTCAAAACATGACAACCATGCTGCATACATGCACCATATGTACAAAAGCCACAGTCTGAGCATCTCAGACCAGAAGAGGTTCAGCTCCCATTATCAGACATCTGCACTGTGGTTTCATTCTCTGCATGGCTGTTACTTTTAGTTATGCTAGGGGCATGGTTACATCAAAGGTATCTTCCCTAGTGAGAACACAAGAAATGCCCTGAATGGCCAGGGTGGTGGTCCAGCCAGACCACTATTCTGCCACAGAAAGGAGCAAAAGGGGATGCAGTTTTGGGAGAGCATGTGAGCCCACTCAATTCCTTTCCCCTCACACTTCAGCAGCCTGAACTGTTGTGCTGGGGATGTTAGAGTCACGTTCCTGCCTATTCACTTTGCTTCTCTGTGTGTACAGCCACGTCCCATTAATTTTTCTAGACCTTTTTTAGGCCTGTTGTTGACACCTGCCTTCTCAACCTCCACTGGCAGCAAATTGACTACCCAGACTGTAAAGAAGTACATATTTTTTAATCTGGTTAAACCAACCTCCCGATAGTTTCTGTGTGTCCCCCTTGTCATAGAGAATGGTAAATAACAGATCTGCAGTCACTACTGCTTCTCTGAAGAAACAAAAATCTGATATGCCGGTATAAAATGGACAATTCACTTGACCCTGGGTCTGGAAAAAGCAGAAGTGGAAGAGCTAGAAGATGGATTTGGGGGAAATCCTAGGTTCATTAGTGTAAAGCAGGCACAGTTTAAATTCTAGTAGATAAGGAGTTATGAGAGAGAGCAGGAAATACAGGGGGAAGTATTAAGGCTGCACAGTGAGTAGAGGTTGTGGTAGAGGTTGTGTTGATGGCTAGGCAGAGGACAGGTGGACATCTGTTTCAAATAAGGATAATATTCCATGAATGCCCTGCCACCCGCTTTTCACTGACAGCTTCCAGGATCTGGTATCAACTGGCATACTGAAATATGCATCAGACAGAGCTTATGCTATCTTAGAGACATGCTGCACCCTGTATTAAGTGGCCCTTGAGTACAAACTGAGAAAGGAATAAACAAGTTAATGGTCCTTTCTGTTTGGGTTTGCCTTAAAGCAGTTTAAATGGACCGTGCTGCAGGTAACATTGTGTATCCTCAACCACGTAATGATCCTGAGTTATCTTTTTTATTGGGAGTGAGGCTGTTCTTTAATTTCAAAATCTTAAAAGTTTAGAGTCTGATTATTTTTGGCAAAGAAGATTGATGGTGAATGGGTTATGTCTGTCAACTATTGAATTAACAGTCTCCCAGACCTTGTTCTTTTGAAGATGCATTAGTATAAAGACAAGAAGAAGAGAAAAAAAACCCCAACCTTATGGAGTTATATTTTAGTCAAGCAAAGTCACAGAGAAGATTCAAACAGTGTGGTGTGTCTGATTGAATAAATGAAATATGTAGATGAAAGAAGATCCAGAAGCTTTTGATCCCTTTCATAAGTTTTTGCTTGGGGGTGTTGAAAATTGGGACATAAGATCATTTCCATGCACCTCTGTCTATGCTTTAAAGCAAAATGAATATCTATAGTAGGGACAACCAGAGGAAAATGCCATCAGATGTTTAACATCAGTATGGAGTCACATAAGATGTGTAAATATGTCAGAGAAATGCATGTTAGATTTTCATCAGCTCTTCCATTTGAAAGTGAGCACAAGATGTATAAGGGTAGTCTGGTGCTATGGGGAAGCCCTTTGTGTTGCCTATCGCCAGTCAACTAAGGTACAAATGAAGAATAGTTTCTTTTTAAGACAAGAATGAAGAAGGTTTCCCATGTCCAAGGTAGAAAAAGGGAAATTAAGTTCACTGGAAAGGTCATATGAAAGCCTGAGGGCCTTAGATTTGTTTTCTCTGTCACACGTGCTTTCCTGTATTTGCTGGTAATGTGATAATATTTCCATAATACATGCATTTTCAGTAAATACAATTAATTAGATTTCAATATTCTGTTAGGTTTTAAAAATGTTCCCATCTTTAATAACTGACTATGATTATTTGGCTAACATCTTGCAGATGTCATAAAAGGAAGGGGTTTTTCATGAGAAAAGGATAACTGAGCTTACAAAGTTTATCAGAGTAAGCACTCTCAAAAGAGGGAAATAGTACATTTGCTCTTGCCAGTGTACTTCCATAACAAAACATCTCTGAATAACTCTGAGAATGGAAGAGGTACTCTTGGGCATTATGTGTCTTTGAACTGGGTGAGGAAAGCTATCGGGGAAGCTGACTTGAGATATGCTATATTTATAAGAGTAATTTGTTTCTATTTAGGGAAGGGTCTACCTCTGTGATTGTGATATCTTCTTGAGTAGATCTGTAATGTGCAAATCCACCCCTGTTTCATGGCTTTTTCTTTTCCAAACTGCATGTCATATTGAAGAATATCCTAAACAAGCTGTCATTGAATATTGTTATATTTTAAGTGGAAACCAACTGTCTTGTCTCTTGCTTCTCTTTTGTGAAACAGTGGCATAAACCTGGACATACATAGTTTTTCAGATCAGGTAACAACAGTTTGGCAAAAAAATCTGTGAAGACTTTTTTTTATATATTAGTGTTACTATCTTTTAACCTTCTCAAAGAAAGCGATATGCACAATCTTGAAAGATTTATATATTAGGTTCTCTAGGTTGTTGCATTGAAAATTATTATAAACCATGGCCCTTGAGTCTTTTCTATACAACTGTTTAGCCAGTGCATACTGATGAACTCTCTGGATTTATTTACTTGAATTACCTTACCAAGGGAAAAAAGAAAAGTGACAGAGACAAAGCATCATGTTTTCGGGCTATCCTTAGAGATTTCACAAATGTGGCAGCAGCTGTAGTTGTTCTTTGTATTAAATTGCACGCAGTTGATCTAATAGGAACATCGCTCTGTATCAATTGGAAAAAACAAACAAGACCCAGCCTAGTAATTCAACCTCTGAACTAATAATAGCTTTCCCTCAGAAGCCCACTAAAATTCCAGGGATTTTCCCTTTGTACACCTCTTTTGAAAACCCAGACTTTCAGGCCAGAAGATATTATAAAAAGCCACATCCCTGGTGCAAACAACATCCATTCCACAAAATCCTCCCCCACTCCCAGAAGTTTAAGCAACACCGGGGGTAGGAGCAAAACAAGAGTTAAATATATTAGCATATTAAGCAGAAAGAGTAGTGAGGTATATTATTTTGCAATTCCCAACAGTGTCCATCATTTAAGAGTTTGCGTTTCGCTGAAATGATTGACTGGATTGTGGTTTTCCTCCACCTGTCTGTTCACTTTAGCATTTCGGTTTGCTGATCGTCCATTAAAAAAACCCAAGTCAAAACCCATATGAGGGCCCGTATGAGAAGTCACAGCTTCTGAAATGGGTGCAAATATTCCTATATTGCTAAATGGAAGGTACACTTTTCCCGCTGACACACGTATCAAAGCAATAAATAGAAACAGACCAGTAAGAATTATAGAGGATAATAGTTTTTTCACAGTATATCACTAAAAAAGAAGAGTGGATTGGCTGCTTCACAGGACATTAATTCTTTAGCTGTAGCCTGAACAGTGTGAAAAGTTTAAATCGATTTGTCCCAGAAGTATCTGAGAAGAACAGTCACTTTATAAGACATTTTTTTCTTACTTATTAAATGATGCACCTCATAGCACTCATTTGTTAATTTGTTTCTCTACTGCCTTCCACTGCATGCATCACTTTGTTACCTGGACTTTGTTATCTGCTTTGATCTGTGTATTTTCATTCAATGAGGGGCTGTTTGCATGACAAAAATTACAGTAGGTTAGCACCTGCTTGCCTTCCCTGGCTCCCATAGGGTCCTGGTAGTGAGAATCCCTAGAAAATGCTAAACCACAACTACAGTTTGAACTGAACATGGGAAATAGATCAAGTCAGTCTCATTTACAGAATACTTTAATATCTTCAGAATGTCTTTGAAGAAACATGCACTAGAGTCCAGTCTCTCCAGAGTATTTCTGCCCTGCTAACAAGGATTATCCTTGCTTTTTAAATTTGCTTGCTTTTTTTTAAAAAAAATCTCCTGCTTTCCTGCCTCATTTCCCAACTACAGCTTCCCAGCAGAACAGCTGCTTGCCACAAGGGCGATATGCAGTATCATTTGCAATTCTGTCTGCCACACAAATTCCAGCTCATCAGGCTTTGTGTTCAGGTCCTTGCATCATGCTTCAACTCTCGGAGTCTCTTCCCACTTTTCCCTTGCTGCCTCTCACTAAATTCTCTGTAAACCTTCTCCCACATGCCTCCTTGAATACCAGGCATGGCACATTCTCACAACACTGGCCAGCTGTTCTTGAAGCATTGTTGAACACCTTTCATTTATGCAATAAAATTGAACCAGTGTCTCTGGTCCACTTTTCCATAGCATAGGGGAGGGGAAATATCCTCTTTCCTAATCTCTATTAGGATGTTCTAGTGCTGGCCTGGATACAGTTCAGCAGTAACATTGCAGTTTTGCTTCTGAGGAACATTCACTACTGAAACTTAGAGCACCTCTGTTTTTCATAGAAATCTGAAATGTTTGTATTTCTCATATGGGTGGGTTTTACTTTTACTAGGAAACAGAGCTTGGTTAGAACATAGTATAAGTTTCAATTCCTTCATGTTCTTCTGAATGAAAGTTGCAACTCTCTGACAGCTGAGGCAATGTTGAGGTTGTGATCCGGCACTGTGAGTGATTGGCATAAACTGACTATCTCCCCTGGTTTTCTAAAGCAAGCTGTTCAGCTCTATGGCCTAGGCTGCCCTCTATTTATGACTACTGTGTGTGTAAGCATAAAACCATTGCTTACTCTTTGTAGTTAATGTTGCAGCACACGGAGGCAGCCAAGATATTTTGGCTTGAACCTTGTAGTTAAGTTTTTAAAGAACATTGATCTTCAAGATTTCAAAGATGCCAGCAGGTAAAATATTGTTGTCGGTGCTGGATGGGTCTGTACAAGCAGAACAAGCCGAGATGAGAAGGGCTCAGCATGAGAACTCTCTCCCTGTGCTGAGAGGAACACCCTGAGCAGTGCTGCACATGATTTCCTGCCAGAACAGAGACTTAACCCCACGCTGAGTAAGATTTCATTTTAAAATGGAATCTGCTGCTGAGTGTGCTTGGGTATTTATATATGTATACAAACACACTCTTGATAATTACATACCTGTTTATACTCTTTCACAGTGATAACTGGCTGAGCCTAAACTAAGAAAGAAGTAAGAGGCTTGGGAATTATACAGGGAACAGCCATTTTGTTCTGATATCTGTCTCTATATTTCCATTGGCATGCTGTTTCCACTCAAGCACCTTCCCTCAGATTCTTGTTCCAGTCACCTTCAGTCAAGAATGCACGGGGTAGGGCAGCATCAAGGAAACTCAGGTCACTGCACTTGAAGGAGCTGAGATATATCAGGAGGATGCACTGGCCAGGGAATCAGGGAAGAGGGAGTTTTTGTGTTGGGGAGAGCTCAGCAAAATGTGGGATGAAATGGAAGTCAAAATGCATGGGCAAGAGGACATGAGAGCTCAACACTCTTTGTTACTTTTTTAATTACTAGTTGTGATTGTGAATCAAAATTAAGCCTGTATAAAATATTAATCTCTTCTCTCTCCAAACTGAACATCTATACAGGTGTGACAAGGACATGCACCATGACCAAGGAGGTCCTACAAAGCTTTTCCTAGAAGTTACTTGCACAGTAGTCATGTTCTGAGGGGTTCATTCAAGCTGAGAGTGTTCATTATACTGTGTTCTGTATAAATATCCTATCTCACAGAATGCCTTGAAAAACTTAGCTGTAGGGATGATTCAAGTAGTCAGTTCAAAATGAAATGTAGTCTAGGGGCATAGTTTTGAAGAACTAAACCAAACCCAAATATATTCCTTCTCTTTTGTTAAGTCAAGTCATCTCAGCTTGTGTTGTTTCCAGTCCTGGTGTCAGGTGGAGAAATGAGTAGCAGGGACAGGTGAACTCTAGAAACAAATAGGTAACTTTATGTAGATTTTCCTTTTTCTCACTGTGAGTGACAGAAAATAGGTAATTTCATCTTGAATTGCTTCCAGCTCCAATGTTCATCAAATCTTTCTGCAAGACATCAGCAAATTATTGAGAAATACTGTCTCATCCTCACAACGAAACTTGCCTTGTACAGATCAGTTCCTTGCTGGAAAGAACAGGTAAATGGTAAAGAGGAGGCTAGGGTAGACTAGGGCTTTGGCCCACTGGCTTAGCTGCTTTCCAGAAACCCCTTGGCTGCAGGAGAGCATAGAAGAGTTAGCATACATATGAAGCCTTCTAAACTACCTTTAGCAAGAATGTATCTGGGTTAGCAGAGCAGAGCTGGGCTCCATTTGACATTAGGTGGGTTTAGGGGGGTATGAAGAGCCCTACAATGACAAATAGTTTTTCCTGACCCTTGTCAGTCTAGTGGGAGTATCTAGGGAGTGATGCCAGAGGGAGAGTCTTAGCTTGTGTGTACCCTCTTTCCTGCAGTCAAGGAAACAGTACTGCTTTCAGAAACATTTTTCAGGAAAAAAATAAAAATCAAGTTTAGAAAGACATTCAATAACTTACTGAAGTTGGGAGGGGGGAAGCAGGCAAAAGCATCAGTAATAAAAATATGTACGTCTCTTGACAGTCTTTATTTAGTGATTTTCAGTACTTAGTAACAATGAATATTGATTAAATAATGAATAAAATTTATTAAGCTCACATAGTCAAGTTAATTAGATTTTATTATTTGAGTAAGAAATTGGATATTAAAAATTCAAGTCTTCTGCCAGTATCTGGCCTCACAGAGTATCACAGGGAAAGAGCCAGCGTCCCTACCTAAGCACATCTAATGTTTTCATCACTTCTCCAGTCCTAAAAATGTAGGAGAATGGAGGAGTGCGGGGAGTATGAATGTTCCATCTCCTTCGAAGATTCTGTATGAATTATAGTAGAAACCACTGTGAAGTGGAATTAAGTAATAAATACCATAGAAACTGAATGATAAAAAAAAATCTTGATTTTGCCTACCCTCCCTGAAGTGCTGATTACTGTCTAGAAAAGACAAAAGGATAATAATAATTTGACATTTTTGCTGAAAAAGAAGACTATAATGAAGCATAGCTATATAAATAAACTAGACTATGTAATAGCAATTTAGGGCATTTTCCAGAAGTCCTCCAGTAAGATTTCCCCAAATGGCCCTTTCTCTTGCATACAGATCCCTTGCTCAGCTCTTGGCTATGTACATACTTAGATGTCCTGTAGAATTATGGACCAAGTGCCAGTTGCTCCATCTGCAATGTCTGGTGTGCATCTGCCACCACAGGAAGAGAAACCAGTGCTATTTTATGCTGTACTTAAAAAACTCCATCAGGACCTTCCTCTGTACCTAAGGTCTTTCCTTGATGGATGCTGTGTTGACACAGACATTATGCAATATCACTGCAATGCTTATATGATAGCAAACTTCCCAAGTGAGGCTACTATTACAGTGACAGCAGCCAGAATACCTACTTTGAACCCATCCCCCTGTTTCCCACCACCCATCCCCATAGGGAAGCTGGGGTAGCACCACCTTCATGGCCCCCCCACTTCAGCAGTGAGGAAGGCAAGGGGCTGTGCTCAGGGCAGAGCAGGGTCACATACATGCTGATGCTTGTGAGGGGGCTGCTTGGAGCAGAAGGTTTGATACTTAGAGGGGGTAACGAAGCAATGGGGGCCCCAGGTGCAGACATCAGCAGAGCCACCTGTACATAGCAATACAAGCTCCATATCCACTGCCCACAGCCTGGGAAGCAGATATGGCTCTGTAAAGGTGGAGAGAGTGGCAGACGTCCTGACTTTGAGTGCAAACCACTGCCACAGAGTAAGATGGGGAAGACAACTGGTCCTCTATCTCCTCCTGAAGCCCCATCCCTGGGGCCAGTCAGGAGCTGGGGTATGCCTGAAGCAGTGCTCCTGCCAAAGGGTGTGGGATCAGGGCCATATGCTGTGTCTTGATGCACGCTCAGAGGTCAGTTGATACCCAGCCTGTTCCTTTACAGCAAGTAAAGTATTTTCTTTAGGATCCTGAATCACTCGTGTGTCTTGAATAAAAGTAGAATTAAACTCTCGTGCAGAGCACAGTGCCACACAGCATCTCCTGTGTCTGGGAAACAGCTGAACCCACAAGAACTTGCGGTTTGCTACAGCCATGTAGAAAAAGACTTTCAGAAAACACAAGGGAAGGAATTAGGTTGTGGTAAGGTAAGAAAAAGTAGAACATACTTCAACCACAAGAAGTTCCCCCCAGAGTCCTTTCCACTCTTGCTTTCTGTACATAAATATATGGCTAAATAAATAAATAATCTTTCTTTCCTCCTGCAGGTTTTTCTTGACAGCTTTGGGGGCTGGGGAGCGGGTTTGAGCTGATGCAGATGTGTGCATCTGGCATATTGCTTCTTCTATTTTCTTTGTTTTTAATGTTTCTGACACTTTCAAACACATACCCTTGAAGCAGATTGAGTTTTTCATTCTCTATTTTGGCATTTATATGCTGCCTATTATTATTCAATACTGACACTACAACAGTTTATGAAAGCCATAAATGAGATCCAGGCCCTACTGTGCTAAGATCTACATAAACATATACCTGTACCTCAAAGGTAACAAGTATTTTTATTATTATTATTATTATTATCATCTCTCCTTTTTCCAAAATTTGTTTAAATGTACATATGCAGGAAAAACATATGTACTAGCACATGCAAGTCCTGACAGTCATGCAGATGGTATAATCCAGCTTCAAGGGCCATCTATATTATTATTTTTTTTTGAGTTAAATTAAAATCATTGCATAAAATGCAGAATGTGAACAGTTCAACATATACATGTGTATTTATGGGAATATTTACCTACACTCCAGAATCATAAGTTTCCCTCCCTTTCTGCAGACAGCCTGTGGATATTCACACAGACCAAAGGACAGATTTGAATGTGTTATCACTGCAAGCAGTCCACACCGTTGATTTTTCAGTCATGTCCAATGCACTACCTCATCACTTTGCATGTCCTAGATGATTGTGATGTGCTCCCCTTGAGGTCATAGCATCTCCCATACAACGCTATCTGCTTCTTTCAAAATGATTATACCATCGTCTCCCTGCCCAAGTACTTTCCCTCTCCGTCTTGTGAAAATCTTGAATCCCAGGATCTGAAAGAGATTTTCAACATATGGTCTGCAAGGACCACATCCAAATGACCTACCAACATTGGTGTCTACATGGAGCTGGCACTATCTAGCCAGCACCAGCATGCTCTCTTTTGGGAGCCCATGCTGGCAGGAACAGACTTTTCACAGGAGAACCAGTACACTGTTGTTAAATCGACAGTGGGCACAGCTCTGTCAGAGACACTTGAAACCACCAACAAGACCATTCCAAAGAAATCCACATTAACAACCCCCTGAAGTCATGCAGAGCTTTGTCCTGCACAACTCCCGCAGACTAAACCACACCTGTTGGTGGGCTCTTTGTCTCCACACCCTACTACCTATGAAACTTCCACCCCTTCACCTCCTGCCATATTTTGTTTTTGTCATTATTAACAACTAATTTTCTTAGGGTTAGGTTAGTAAGAGGGCTGGTTTTCATCCCAGGATTTATATGTATATGTATATGTATATGTATATGTATATGTATATGTATATGTATATGTATATTTAATTATTTATATTATTTATATTTATATATAAAGTTATAGTTAGTTATAGTTACATTTATAGTTACATTTAGTCATAGTCTTAGTCCTAGTCTTGTTCTTATTCTGCCAGATAGCAAAGAGTTTGTGGTTGGTTTAGGGTACTTTGTGAGGATTCAGGAGGTGCTTGGGATCGTATCGTTAGATCAAGCCAAATGCAGTGAACCAAACATAGCACAGTCTTGGTCCTGCCATTCATGGAGACACACATACCTGAAGGAGACTGTTCACCAAAGGTCCATTTGTTTTTTTGGGGAGAATGAACTGGAGACAGGGAATGAACAAATGGTTGCTCAGTGTCAGTGAACAGTTCAGTGTTTAAGTGTGTGAACTAGCTGCATTTTACTTGTCAGGGTAGATATAGCCTGTGAAGATATGTTTGAGAGCTGATTGAGCATAAATATCACTATCCTATGAGCTGATATTGAAGATTTTTATTCCTCCACGTTGATTTTCTTTTCCTGCTATTACTAGGCTTCTTGAGAGGCTAAAAATCTTGTAGAAATGTCTTTTACGAGAAGTCCAAATTTATGTCCTGATACGACTCAGTCCCAGAAGGGGTGAGACGTTGTCCCCACCTAACACCTGCTAAACAGCCATATGGTATATACTTGTGTTAGTCCACTAAGAAAGCAGTTAAAATGATGTTTGGCTTTGTATCCTGACTGAATCAGTGTCTCTCTTGGAAGTAAGACTAATATCTGCTGTGATTGTGAAAAAGCATTTTACCAGAGATACTTACATTAGTGTTGTTGCTTCTGCAGTTATTGAATTAGAATCATTCTGAAACTGAATCTAAAAGAGATGGGATGCCAAACAAAGCTGTTTAAAAATCTTGAATATTTGTAAAATAGATAGATGGGGTATGCTATATATCTGTTTCAGCAGAACTCATAAATCAGCTCTAAAATAACTTACTGGAAAAGGTAAGCTTACCTCAGTCTAGTTCAAGTGTAAGCTTTCTGTTGTTTTCCATCCTGCCCTTGCCTTGAATACACAGAATACTTTTAGACTTAAAGACATCCTCCTATTAAACAAATCCGCTTCTTGACTTCCATTCCAACTCTTCTTCATCCTGTCTGACATACATGTAATCTATATACATATATGTGTCTGTAGTAACAAAAGAATTCCAGCTTGAATTAATTGCAACGATGTTAAGCATTTTCTTACTCTAATCCTACGTGCTGCATACGCTGATGAGGAGGCTGACATCTACATGTAATCTGCTTCATATGAAATAGAATTCTGATATCATATACAACCCTGGGACGGTAGTTTTGAGCCTGATCATTCCTAGGTGGAGTTAATCCTAGGGCTCAAGAGAAACTCTATTAAACCCCAACCACTCGTTTCTTCTCTCATCTGTGGTTTTGGGTTTGGGTTTTTCTTTTTTTGGAGGGGACGGTGGAGGGATGGTGGAAAAAGTTGTCTAGCTTCTGCTAATCCGTAGAAGTCTAGTAGGTTATTCTGTTCCTTTATCCTCATGAAAGGTTCAAAACTGTATATTAATCCTATTTACAGGATGCTTTTACTGTACATTTCTTTAGCAATAGCATGAAAAATTTAAATCTTAATTTCAGATTAACTTCAACGTATGTTATAATGTAGAGTTTGGAAAGAAAATCACTCATTTGTACAAATAACAGAAGCTAGATTTTCAGTAATACTAATGATAATACATATTCCTATACTTGGAAATTATCAAATCTTTGTTAGTTATTAAGACTGAACCAGCATTAATTAGCAGATCCAGTGTATCTCAGCTGGAAGCATGACACAGTGGCATCTCAAAGTGACTGCTGGAGTGCTATGGGAATGCGGGAGACAGGAAGGGAAAATAGGAGAACACTTAGTTCCTAACTGTTAACTTTCTGTCTGCTGCCTTCACTGTCCAAGAAATGACTGCCTTCGGTCAAAAAATAATCATTTAGCAGAGGGAAGGAAGTGAGGGGAAGAGACAGAAAAATAGAAACCAAGGGTGACCACTGATCAGTAGCAATACTGCCCACCATTGTAAATATGGTATGGGGAGAGAGAAGGTGCTGCTGGCTATGTTCTGCTCCACAAAAATCTTGCAGCTGGAGCAGGAAGAAATTCTGAGACTGCAGTAGTTCAGGTTTGAGGCATTTCCTTTTGATTCTGCCTCTCTACAAATGGATTGAAGATAGCGCTTCCAGCCACATCTATTATTCACACTCAAATACCAGGTAGTTCAACTGACTCAAAAGTCTTGTTGATTTAGCAAAGTACAAAACCAACGTGTGTTATAGTCCATGACACAAAGAAGCTACATCCTACTGAACAAAATAGACAAAAAGCAGAGTGAAATTGAGAGAAAGGATATGGCCAGCAGGCAGAGCCTTCAGCGTGATGACATTGAGGAATAAAAGGAGGGAAGGAGTGAATTGAAAGGAAGGAAGAAAGTGCAGCAGAGGAACAGGGAGAGCGTGTATATTGAGAAGAGATTGAAGATAGGGAACTAGGAATATAGGAAAA
>VZRW01012615.1:178146-189257 GCA_013398125.1 Aegotheles bennettii | reverse complement strand
CCTCGATGTCTTTTTTGCAGTGAGGGGCCCAGAACTGAACCCAGCACTTGAGGTGTGGCCTCACCAGTGCCGAGTACAGCGGGACAATCACTGCCCTGGTCCTGCTGGCCACACTGTTCTTGATGCAGGCCAAGATGCCATTGGCTGCCTTGGCCACCTGGGCACACTTCTGGCTAATACCCAGGTGGCTGTCGACCAGCACTCCCAAATCCCTTTCTGCTGAGCAGTTCCAGCCACTCTTCTCCGAGCCTGTATCGCTGCCTGGGGTTGTTGTGGCCCAAGTTGACGACCCGGCACTTGGCCCTATTGAACCTTATCCTGTTGGCCTCTGCCCATCGATCCAGCCTGTCCAGATCTATCTGTTTAACTGTAAGCTAAAAGAAGCTCTGCAACAGGATAGTCTGAAGTTCATCTGAGGGAGCTGAAGAGGCACTTTTTGACTGTTCATCTGTGTCAGATGAAGATCTGCCCTGTGGGCTTAAGAAAATCAAATGCTATGTCTTTTGTGACAAAACAATCTTAACGGGAGGTTTGAATTACAGTTACATTTTCAGTCATTTGTCTGTTTAAGTTACTCAGAAGTTTATTCTGAAGGTTTTTTGAAACAAGGGATTATATGCTCTTTTAAAAGCTATCACTAAGAGACCAATCTCTGAGTCAGTGTTTTGAGTTTTACACTTGCCTAAATCTTACCTCCTAAAAACTCTTCATTTATTTGGGTTTGTTTTTTAACAAGCCACCCTGTAATATCTTGCTTACTAGTAGTTGTAATGGGATGCTGCAATGGTGAACAAATTCTTGCTTTTAACTAGAGCTCTGTATTTTACTCTATTGCTTTAAAATTCTATTGTCTGACAGTGTGCAACCACACAGTAAATTTAATTTTGTTAATAAAAATACTGAGCTTAAACTCCATTAGATAACGTTGCAAGAAATTAGTCAGAGGACTAGCTTAAGGCATGTCCTTCTTATCTAATGTAGCTTCCAAAGCAACGCATGCCTTTGTGCTTGGGGCGGTTTCTTTAACTTTTTTATATATGAAATATTTCTGATCAGAGATCAATGGTTGTGACAAATCAGAAACACCTCTTCAGGAGGTGTAGTACTTTTGGCATTGCTGCTTTAGGCAGAAGTCTGTCAAGAACCATACGAAAACTTTTGCCTGTGGTATTGGTAACGAAACTGTAGTGCTTTCTGAAATCAGCCTGTATAGGTCGGAGAGCAGACATGGAAGATGTGTGCAGAACTAACCATTTGGTACATTCGGAGCTCAGCAACTTTAGAAACGGGGCTTTTTTTGTGATGCAGCGCAAGCATTTGATGGGTTTGTGTTGCATTCTCTGGACACTTCTTTAACGAGGAAATCTCTTTCTTTGTTTTTTACCTACTGTTTCAGTCGGCTTTTTTCTTTTTTAGGCTTGTATGATGATCATAACTTTCTTGCCGTACACAGTAAGTACTTTTCTAAAATTTGACATATGTTTAAATTAAATAAATATCTTTATTTATTTGGAAAGACTTTACCAAAGCATTCAGAAACCCAGGAAAGTGTTATTATAGTATAAACCCTGAATCCGTTGTAATAGTTAAGACTTTTTTAAAATTCATGAGGACATGTTATAACCTTCAGTTACTGCGTGCTATAGACCTGACAAAATATGGATATTCTTGAAGAAAAATTACAGTAATGGAAAGTCATAGTTTCCCATTATTTCTTTTTAAAAAGCAGCTGTATTGAAAATTGTCCAAGTTGCCTGATGAAGATTTTGCATTTTATAAGGGAACTAAAGCTGTGTTTCAAACTCCTCTTTAGATGACAGAACATTTTTCTTTTGTAATCTAGACAGAGGTTTATGGTCTCACTTTTGACTAACTCGGCAAGGTTGATTCTGGCAGCCAATAATTAATTTTCTAAACCTGCTAATTTAATGTTCTGCACAGTTTCTGGTCAGATGACCCTTAGACCTAGCAAGGATATTTGCAACTGATCACCATACTAGCAGAACGAAACAGTTGCTTAAAATGCATCTTTTCTTTTATTGTATGGGTAGAACATATTTGTATGACAGGCAGCTGTTTCTCTGTGGATGTATCTGTGTTATGTATCAGTCTGCAAAGAATAAGGCTGTGGTCATTAAAACGATCGTTATCAGCAGGAACACTTCACTTTTTATTTCACCTTGAGGCCAAAATAATTTTTTTTAAATTATCAGTGTTAGCCTAGTACTACTCCCTGCTGTGTTTTCTTTTCCTCTAATGAAGCTGCAGAAATCAATAAAACAGGGAGCCATGGAGGTATAGAAATTAAAAGTTTCAAAAAGGTATCCAAATGCCAAGAATTTTCACAGCTGTGAACATTTTGTCCACGGGAAGCACTGTTAAACATTATGCTCAGCTACAAGCCAGTCTATGGGTATTAACGGAGGCAGAGTGTCAGGGAGGTTAAGGTTTTGCAGTACCAATGTGAGAGCAAAGCCATCTCTCCAGATGCCTTTGGTTGGGACACCTGCATGTATTTGTGGCTAGAAATTGTGTTACTGGATTTATGTTGAAATTCAAAGTATTATTTATGGGTTTGAGTTTCAGTATTGAATGAAGAGTGCTTCTGTTACTGTACTGCTATTCCTACATTGCTTCTTAATTAAATATTTGATCTAGTTGCATTTTTTTCTAGTTTTCCTTAATGGCCTCCTTTCCAGAGGTACCTTTTGGCATTTTCCTGTTCAGTGTCTGTGCTGTTGTCATTGGCCTTATACAGGTATTGGAGTAATCCATTTACACGTTCACTTTTAAGTAGATTTTCTTTGGTAGAATTAAAATTATGTTTCTTAACTATGGGTTTAAATTGCTATAAGTCTTTTTGGTTTGTATAGCATTCTTTTTCAGAGTTGTGCCTGTGACAATATAGTATCTGTATGTAAGATGGCAGTTTGCATTGATGCTGTCCTGTGAAGCTGATGCATGCAACAAAATCAGTTGATCTCAAAGTCCATGAAATAGTAATTCCTTTCCCACACTTTAAAAATGCCCTGAGTAATAGCAATTGGCTTTTCCTGCTGAGGTTCTTGCTGAGCTGTGCAGTGATTCTGAGTGAACATGGGCTTCTAGCCTCAGTCCTGTGGCATTGTTTTTCTTCTGGTGCGGTGCCTTGTTGCTTTCCATTGCTTATTGTGGAGGTCTTTGTTCCTTTTCGTGGAAGATCCACGGTCATGACGAGCTCTGTAGAGGGGACTGAAATTCTGACATGCAGGGTACTGTGAAATGTCAGAGTTCCTAAGGCCAGCCTTCCATGTGGAAGTGAGGAATAAGGTTGAAAGTATTTTGGAATTTGTTGATTTGTGGGTTTACAGTTTCACAATTGAAATGGTGCATACATTTGTATGTAATAACATCACTAACGCTCTTTTCCTTGCAGGCTCTTATAGTAGTGTATGGATTCTACCACCCACACTTACTGAATCAACAGATACAGGTGTCTGAAAATCAGAATTTCTATAAACGTCATATCTTAAAGATTATCCTAAGAGGACCAGTTCTATGCTTTTTAGCAGCTGTCTTTTCTTTTTTCTTTATTCCTATGGTAAGTTCTTCCAGTTAACTGGAAACTTTGTTGCAGCAGTTTCTATTGGTTGTATTTAGGACTGTGTATTAAAATACTGATGTCCATATTAAATACGCAGACTTTTTCTATTGCAGTTCTGTGGTGTTTTAACCATGGCTGATGTTTTATATTGAAGGTGTTCAGTTCATAGATACCAGTCCTTAATTTGATCCATGAGTTTGGATAGCTTTGAAAGAATATTCTGCTGCAATATCTGCTTTACTTGCTCTGCCTGATTTTTTAATGCTTCTCTTAATTAGAAGCAGGTCTTCTAAACAGTAACTTAGCATCTTGCTCATTGTAACTAGGTGAGACAATGTGGAAGGTTACATGAAATAAACATCACCTTGCACAAACTGAAGAGAAGTGAATACAATTGCCGCACTAACTCAGGGTGTAAGAGCAAATAGAGTAAGCAAATGAGCTGGCCAACCTGCATCTCAAAACAACTGTGTTTGGCTATGGCCTGCTCTTACACAGCCTACTTCCCTGCCATCTTTATTAAGTAGCTCTGAGTTGCTCCTACTTACTAATTGCTTTTAGCTTTCTCAGAACCCCCACTTGGAACTGAAATTTAGGTTTTGGATGTATCCTGAGCTTCCTTTCCTCTGAGTTGTTCCTTAGGAAGAGGTGAATTTAATTGAATTTTGAGGAGGATTCCATGGGAATTAGCAGTTTTTAAGTAATCCCCAAATTTGGGAGGAATCAGATTACTGTTGATAAAAGGGACGATTATGAGCCCAAGTGTGAAAAGGCCTAAGTTTCACTGAAAGTATGTTTTCTCTTACACCCTTACTTCCCTCTTCTCCCTTGCCTTGTTCACTAGTGTATTTTCTCTTAATAGTAACAACAGTGAAATTAGTCTCCAAGTTGCTTTTGTGCTTAGCCTGTGCACCTGTGCAATGCCTGTGAATCACTTACACCCCACCGAGGTGTCTTTGGGACACAAGTAGTAGAGTCTTGGAATATCTCAAGTTGGAAGGGACCTGTAAGGAACACATGGGGTGGTTCTCCAACTTCCAAAGAAGCCATTACTGGCATTTTTGTTAGAATTATTTCCTTCTTGTTTTAGCTTGCTTCATTACTGGTACTCAATTAGCTATCAAAAAGCAGTATTAGGTGGCACATGCAATAAATATTGAGGAGATGCATGTGCATTTCAGGTGAGCCGTTTCCATGTCACAAAATTAAGATTTGTTTTTCTCAATGCAATTATACTTACAGATTGAGAGTGCTAGTTTCATATTTAACTTGGAAAGTAATTTATATTTTGATAACTAAATTTAAACCATGTTCATTTTTCTCTCCATAGTCTTATGTACTCCTTGGGCTCGTAATCGTTTTTCCGCATCTTACTCGATTTGTTACATGGTGTAAAACCAGGATTGTTGGTGAGTAACAATATTGATAAGGTATGTTCAGATATGTCACTAGGTTGTCACCATGTTATCCAGACAGCCTGGAATGAAGTAATTTTAGTTTTACTTCCATTTTCAATCTTGGAACATAGTGATTTTGGGATTTATTGCCATGCTTCCAAACAGGTTTCCCTTAATTTGTGACTAGATGTGTGTAAGGCACAACACATTCAAAGATCATTTCTGAGTGCCAAACCTCTCTGATTTGTCCTGAATATGCATGTACGTGCACATACACAACTACACGAATGATGGCTGCAGGCCATCTATTCCTTTTTCCAGTTAAAGAGGGAGCATGAGGACTGGAGAGTATAGGAAGCAAGCTCTATGCCTGTATCACTTTCTTCCCAGCAATACCGTATAGCTTCACATTCCCAGACTGGCATGCAGAGCACCTATAAATCAAACTTTTTCAGGGTAATTGACGGTTTAGGGTGTTACATGTCATTACTCCAACTGCTGTGGTCTAAAGGTGTCCCTTCACAAACGGCCTAAGTCAGCCTAACTCTGTGCTTCCTTCCCTCACGCTCGCTGCTTCCGTTGGTTCTGGCCCCCTTGTGCCAGCACTAACAATTGCACAACCACACCAACAGCCAGAGCTGCTGTTAAACTCTGCTGAGAAGGAGGTTGCCAGTGCCAAGATAAAAAGAGGAAGGTGGTGTCATGCAACCTACTCAGCCAAAAGGGGGCGTGCCCCTCTTTGAGACCAATGTAAGCTGACCACAAAAACACTGAATGGATTGTGTCTTTGGAATTGGCACTCCCGAGGTGAGCCAGGAGAGTAACACCTTTGTGCTTGTGCTGCTGCTGTTCAGCCTAGTACAAGTCCATCTGTGCACATTGCAAATGGGAGCGTGCTTATGTCTTCCCTGTGTGTCACCAGTAGTGGACAGTGAGGTAGAAATGCTCAGGAACAGCTAAAGGCAGACTCTCAGAGCCAGAGAATAAACACATAGAAATATCGCCTGTGCCTACTGCCGTGGGCGTGCTGTTTGCAGTCAGGTCGTACCCATGTAAGTCTCATCAGATGGCTGACATAAATTACTGCTCTGTTGACTGTTGTGATTACGTTTACTTTCCATTCAGTTCCCTCCTGTAAGGTTTTTCTCCATCCAGCCTGTGTGCCTGAAGTGGTGCAGTTTAGCTAGCTGGGCAGTTCAGCGTCCAGTCTTTAGGGATGTGTTTGACATTTCCTATAAAAGCTCTGGAGCTCCACCTTTTGACTAAAGACTGGGTGTGTTTGAAAGCAGGCCATTTGATGTCCCAGTACAGCCCCTGTGCTCTGGTTAGTGTTTTCTTCTGTGCAGTGCAAGTTCTCCACACTGTCTTAGAGGACCTAGAGCTGTTGGCGCATCCTGAGGCACAGCATCTGATTTGTTTAGCTCAAATGTTTTGTTCAATTACAGCATTGAGTCATTATTCACTTGGTGGAAGTGGTCTGCCATACAGTTTAAAGTACAAGTTTTTTGTCCGTGAAGCGGTTGTCCTGAAAGCAGCATGAACAACCTCAGGGGGAGGCAAAGCTGCCAAAAAAAGTGGAGTGACTGACCTGTGTGGATGAATGGCACCCTTCTTTCTACAGAAAGATTTTGGAAGGTGGGAAGAAAGAGAAAGGGAAGTCACAATAGGTTGTTTAACTAGCTTGTTTTATGCTAGCTGATTTTGTCTTACATTAGTAAACATCTGGGTTTGTTTCCAGGTCAGAGAGATGAAGAGGAGGAACACCACCACTTAGAAACCTTCACTTTTTACCTCAGTGAGCCTCTGAGTAAGGAACGGGTAGAAGCATTCAGTGATGGAGTTTATGCTATTGTAGCTACCCTGCTCATTTTGGATATATGGTAAGGCTTTGTGTTGCCTCTTACTCTTCATGTTGTTAAATATAATATTAACTTTTGTCTGTATGTGATACTGGAGGAAATAAAACTAACCAAACATTGTCTTTGACTTCTAAAACCTGCCATGGTTACTTTTAAGTATGATTTCTGGAAAGATCCAGAACACCAGGGAAGATATTTCTAATGCCCACATTCCAGCTGTAGTGATCATCAATCTATTTAATGTATGTTGGGATGGGGAGTCTTGAAGAACAAAGCTTCCTTTTTGTTTAGTCATGTTTTCAGATAACAGGCTTTTATCAACAAAAGCTATTCAGTCACTGTGGCAACTTTATGACATTACCATAAAGGCATGCCAGATTTCCTGTCAAATCTAGTTTATTTGCAGAGCTGTTATTTGAAATGCTGTTTTTAAGTTACAAATTAGAGAACTACAAAGTGGATGCCTGTTACTCCCCTCTGTGCTCAGAGTAAAGCAGGATAGTTCAGTGTTGCTCCAGGTGTGTTTCTGTAACAGTGATGTGCCAAGTAAAGTAAGTTTTCTGTCTGCAGTGAAGACAACGTCCCTGATCCCAGAGAAGTTGAGGAGAAGTTCAGTGGCAGCCTTCTTGAAGCTTTAAGTGAATATGGTCCAAACTACCTTGCCTACTTTGGCTCGTTTGTCACAATTGGTCTCTTGTGGTTTGTCCATCACTCACTCTTCCTTTATGTAACAAAAGCAACAAGATTAATGGGACTGCTTAACATACTGTCACTGGCTTTCATTGGTGGGCTTCCGCTAGCTTACCAGCTGACCAGCGAATTTGCAGAGAAGTCCCACAATGAAATAGAAGCCATTCAGGTCAGCTGTGTTATCACTTTCTTTGCCAGCATATTCCAGTTCGCAATATGGACTACAGCCCTCCTCCATGAAAGGGAAACTTTGCATCCTTTCGCTAGATACGGTGGCAAGGAGCATGCCTTCATGTTTGCCAAGCTGGCCCTCTACCCATGTGTAAGCCTTGGAGCCTTCTTCCTAACATGCCTGTTAAGTGAATTTAGCACAGCAATTTTCCATCTTGTGCAGATTGTAATCCCATTTGCTTTTCTTGCCTTGCGCATTTTTGTTAGAATTTCCTTAACTGTCATAAAGTCCGTGATGTCTCTCTCCAGACGGAAGGTTGTGTTGTTAGAAGAAGAGGAAGCGTGTTTGTCTCCCACTGAAACACTCTCCTAAATTTCCGTGCAGTGAATGTGAAGTTGAAATGTTAACTTCAGTTCTTCTAACTTGCATTACCTTCATGTGTCGATTATATGGATCTAAATGAAAGCCTGCATTGGCCATAACTGGGGCATATTTAAGTTTTCGCTGGTCCTGCTTGAGTCCCTTTCTCCAAAACCTGTAACTGAAAAAAAAAATGGGTAAATAGGGGTTACAAAGAAAAGCATGTTCCCCTTCCTTTAGAGTTACCCTTTTGGAAAACGTGCTGCTTGCCATGTAACTGCGGTGATGATCGATTAAGAAGTGCATAAAGAGATGCCCAGCAAAATGCCCTTTTTCTGACACACAGCAGTCGTTCTGGCAGCCACGCACAGGTCTAGCAGCTGGTTGTACTGCTGCAGGATGGGGAGTGAAGCGTGGAAGACATGGACACCTTTGGGTTTCTGGATGGTGTACTGTGGTAGATGGTTTCCTGAAGCAGGGGCTAACTAAGGGATCCCACAGATTTCTGAGTCTCAGCAAGTCAGCAAAAGAAGCCAACGCTGCAGACATTCTACTCCGTGGTATGCTGAATTTTTTTATGCTTATGTGCAGTTTGATAAGCTTTCTGTTTATCAAATGCTACCCTGCAGAGAGCTGCACAGGAGGAGTGGGCAAAGTCATTGAGCCTTGGACTGCTCTGGAAGCTGTCACATTTCTTTTTGGCAGAGCTGTTAGTTTGTATCTTGAACTGTCTTAGTGCCTGATAACTTTAATGCCATATGTAAAGGCATTTTGGGGATTTTGTTGTTCCTTTTAGATTTAAAAATACTGTGGCAAAATATGCCTGGAGTAATTGTGAGTGAAAATAAAATTCAGATATCTTGTTTCAGTTGAGATCTGTCTTGAAGGCACCTGTGCTTTCGGTGTGAAGCACCTCGGTACCGATACATCATCGTTGGTATTATGTACTTCTTGTGAGTATGTCCAGATATTCAAGGGGTTTTGTACCTGGTGAAACGACCTGCAGTAGGATTCTGCATTGTGTTGTGTATCACAGGGTTTTTCTGATATTTAATAAAAGCACTTTCGGTTCTATATGTTTTTGTTTCTGATGTGCAGCGTGCACATAATAAGCAGTGAATATGTGTATTTGTAATAAATTTCAATCAGTGAAAAAAACAAGCTTCTAGCTCTTCATTTCTGCACTGGAGGTAAAACTTAAATCCGATGTCTACAGTTAAAATTACATTGGACATATTTTTATTGTTTTCCCTTTAATTGTGTGAAACACCTAAAAGCTTTTAATGTGATGTAAAGAAACGCTGATTCTCCTTCTGTTGGTACTTGAAAATGAGACCTGAAACTGAATCTGTCTGAGGAGTTTCATTCCAGTGTTCACAGAGACACACTTTGAAGAGCAGTTAACTGTGATGTGTAAATACTACAAGGAACTGTATTGGCTAACACATTTTCCCTTCTTTTTTTTTTTTTATTCCACATGCATGTAAATAATTTGTTCTGCAGAAAGAACAATTGTATTTTTTCTTGCTTGTAGTCAAGACACCAAATTTAGTAGTATCTCAGAACCTAAACTTGAGGGCAAAGTTGATCAGAGGTTTTGTACAAACAAGAGTTGGTTTAGGATCATTTTGATGGTTTTGGTAAGTTCTGGAGAAACAGACTGCATTTCAGAACGAGGCATTAATTTGAATTGTGTGATTCTCAATTAGAAGGAACGTTCTCAAACCTAACTGTAACAAGCTGTTCTTAACAAGATTACTAACAACCACAGGTTTTTGTCTCTAGAATAATTGAAGTGTAACACTTCCAATGTTTATAATAATCCCAGAATCACAAAGTGGATGAGATTGGAAGGGACTGCTGGAGGCTGTCGGGTGCAACCCTCCTGTTCAAAATGGGGTGAGCTGCTGGCCAAGGTCTGTGTCCAGTCAGACTTTGAGCATCTGCACAGCTGGAGATGCCACAGCCACTCAACAGGTCAACCTCACTGAGTATCCAGTTGCCCTAAGAGTCATAGATAAGGGTCCTTTTACTTTTTTCTTCCATTTAAAAGGAATTTCCTGTATTTCAGTTTGTACCTGTTGCTTTTCATCCTGTCACTGGGCACCACTGAGAAAATCCTGGCTCAGTCCCTGCTCCTTCCCACTGGGTATTCATAAACATTGGCAAGATCCCCCTGATCCTTCTCTTGCATTCTGCTCAGTCTCTCCTTTTCTGAGAGATGCACCAGGCCCTGTCTCATCTCCATTGCCCTTTGGTGGACTCAACTTAGAATGTCCGTGTCTCTCCTGTGCTGGGGAGGGGAGAGCTGGACACAGCATGCTGGATATGGTCTCAGCAGGCACCTTCTGCTTTCCTGAAGGCCAGGAGGCTGCTGTCCACCTTTGAGAGGTTAATAGTTTTAATTAAATAAAATCTCCTGAAAGCAGATAAGTAAAATTGCAGTAAAGCTTCCCTTGTGATGGCATTGAAGTGTTTGGTCTGTGGTACTGGCACTGCCTGTCAGGAACAGCTGCCTCTTTGATACACGGAGACTCCACAACTGGTGAGTTGTACAGCAGGTCTGTTTATTCAGCGCTGGGACGCATGGGGGATCGCCCCTCCAAAGACATGTGCACCCCTTCAGCAACACCCAGTATCCATGTGGTTACCTGTTACATACTCAGTGCATTACCTGACACGCCTGTACATATTCAT
This sequence comes from Aegotheles bennettii, assembly GCA_013398125.1. Classification (NCBI taxonomy): domain Eukaryota; kingdom Metazoa; phylum Chordata; class Aves; order Caprimulgiformes; family Aegothelidae; genus Aegotheles; species Aegotheles bennettii. The sequence goes on along the minus strand of VZRW01012615.1, from coordinate 178,499 downwards.
GGCCTGTCCCCACTTCGTATTACAGTGAGTTTAAAAGTCATTTCCATATAATTACACCTGCACAGTGCCTACCGGTGGTCATGGGCAGGGGTCTCCAAGGATGAAGTAACAAGTCTTCCTCAGTTTGCACCCTTCACCCCTTTGTGCTGAGCCTGCTCTCCAGTTCCTTGGCCACAGCCCAGTCACCAGGCTGGTTCCCACTCGTTTGGGCCCCAAGGAGCGGGCACAGCCACCTTTATCACTAGTCCTGTGTCCTTGCCTCCCTTTATCCGTAGTCCTGTATCCTCCCTTTCTCCCTGGGCAGGCACAATACATTCTAAGCAAGCAGTATGCATTGTTTAGCGAGCAGCTCT
>VZRW01012615.1:91388-171141 GCA_013398125.1 Aegotheles bennettii | reverse complement strand
ACTTCCCTTTGGTAAAACCATGTTGACTGCTCCTGATGACCCTCTTAACCTTGATATGCCTGGATATGGTGCCACGGTTAAGTTGTTCCATCACCTTTCCAGGGATGGAGGTGAGGCTGACCGGTCTATAGTTACCCGGGTCCTCCTTCTTGCCCTTCTTGTAGACTGGAGTGACATTTGCTATCCTCCAGTCCTCAGGCACCTCTCCTGTTGCCCACGACTTACTAAAGATGATGGAGAGTGGTCTAGCAATGACTTCTGCCAGCTCCCTCAGCACCTGCGGGTGCATTTCCTCAGGAACCGTTGATTTGTGGATGCCCAGATTGCTTAATTGATCCCTAACCCTGTCCTCATCCACCAAAGCAAACTCCTCCTTTATCCTGACTTCCCCTGGGGCTTCAGGGGTCTGGGCCTCCTGAGGACAGTCTGCAGCAGTGAAGACAGAGACAAAGAAGGCATTCAGCACCTCTGCCTTCTTTCACCTGAATCTAACTGGCCAATACCTCCATTGGGAAGCAAAGAGCAAACTGTGTGGTTTCGATGGTGCAACAAGATGTAGAAACATCTGTTAGTAAGGGATTGCTGACCATAAAGGACAGTGGTCCCAATCTTTTGGCAAAGGGGCTATGTAGTTAGATGGTACCACAGTAAGGGGCGGCAGGGAAGGGCAGGCTGCCCAGACCTCAGGGCTGTACATGCTGTAGTTGGATGTGACCTGTGTGTTCAATGAGAAGGCAGCAGGACCAGCCGATGGAGCATCTCATCACAGCGTCTCCCCAGCTGTGGGGAAAGAAGGGTTTCCCCCCCACCAGCTGCCCCTCCCTGGGGTATCACTTTGTGCCATTAATGCTTTCCCTGCATGAGCCAGGCCAGGCGGCACTGGGGCCTGTCCTGGGGTACCATGGATGAGTGACAAGAGCTACCCTGCACTTCACTGTTGGATAATCTCAGACTGCAGCTGTATGTTGTCTTGCTGGACCTTTCACCCCACTCTGCGCCTCCTCTCAGCTCCACCAGTGCAGCCAGGCTGCTTGCCTATGGACCCTCAAGGATCCTTTCTGCCGCCTGTCACGGTCTCTACCCTGGAAGAAGTTACCGATGACTGTCCATCAGGGATGCAACTTCTGTGCAGAAGACAGGCAAGAACTCTGCAGCCCCTGGGATTAAGTTGCAGGGGAAAAGTTTTAACTAGAGACTGTATCCTATCAGGAACAGATACAGTGCAAGGGGAAAATACAAGGAAAATGGAAGGTCTTGTCTTGATGCTTCTCTTATTGCCCTCTGGTTGCTGCCTGTGGCTCCCCACAGTGACAGGAGGGGCAGCCAGCTGCACAGCAGCTACGACACAGGCCACTGCCCCACAGCAATAGTCTGAGGGCATGGCCATGGGTGGCAGAGCTGTGTGCCCTGCCTGGGTGCCACAGGTGCCAGCAGATGGAGGAGCAGCAGGAGGGGGATGCAGGAGCTGGTGGGAGCGACAGGGGAGGCTTGCCCTGTCCCCATCGGCTTGGCACAGCTCCCTGTGTCATGCACATGTGAGGTCCCCACTGCAGTGGGGCTCCTGGGCTGCCCCAGCACCACCACTGCCAAGGGGAGCCCCAGGGACCTCCCCGCTCCCATGGAAATGGGCCACCCTTGAGAAACAGCCCTCTCCACTGCCACCCCAACCTGCGTGCCCACAGACACCCCTCCACATGGGACCACGCTCCGATGCCCAGGGGCAGGTGGGGCACAGCAGCCCCCTGCCCCACCCCGGTCAGCACTGCTGGGTGCCCTGGGCAGGCAATCACAGCCTGTGGATGAGGAGCCCACTGGAGCACCCTGTGGCCCTCCCAGTGCCCTGGGCACCTCGGGCAGGAAGGGCAGCCACCCAGCTGTATTTCCCAGAAAATGTTTGATGACACAAGGAGCTTTTCTCAGCATTTCACTGCACAGTGGCTTTTGGTTGTCTTCAAAAGCCCTCTGATTACCACTCTGCAGTACAGTAGCCTTGTGGCATTGTTCTCGCTGAAAAAAAAGACTTCTTTGACTTTGTATGCTGTATAACGAAAGCCTTCTATATGATTCTCAATGAAACTGAGACATACAGCATGCAGTCATTACTAGTGGCAGATTTAGATTTCATGCAAGTGGACAGGTTTCTCTGTTTTCCTGAAAGACAACTTGCTGCTCACTCACATGATTGCTGCATAGTGATGGGGCATTACATCTTGCCTACTATGCTGAGACACAGATAAATGATCACTAGATACCACCACAGATCTAGTTTTCCTTTTACTTGCAGTATTTTTGTAATGCAAAACAAGATACTGAAGGGTAAAAGCACTGAAGGTAGCACGAGTAAGGGAAGAAGAAGAAGAAAATCCCCAGCAAAACAGATCTCCAGACACTTTAAAAAAAAAAAGAGAAAGAGAGAGAGAGAGAGGAGAAGGGTGTCTCTACTGCTGCAAGAGTGGAATTGCATGTTCTAATATGGTTGCATGAATAAACACAAAAACTAACTTTTATCTGAAATAAAAGAGTACAAGTCATCAGTCTTTCAAAGTCTGGAGGGGAATCTAAACATCAGACATCTCAGAACAAGAGGAGGAGAGGAAGGGGGGTTGGTATGATGGGGAGAGGACTGCATTAAATAACATTGGCATTATGAGGCAAAACAGAACAAATTTAGGAGATGCCACAATTCAGGTCGCTTGGGTAACTGGAACTGTAAAGGATAATGATAACACTGTCTTCTTACAATCACATGTTACAGAGCGAAGCTTCGGTGGTGGATCCTGCTCGTGAAGACAACAGCTACTGGGTGTTACACAAATGGCTCCAAGCTTTAAAGCAGCAATCTATCCAAATTCTTGAAGTGAGTGCAAAACAATTGTCTCTGTGACTGTCTCTTGGATTTACATGGAATTGTAACTTTTTAGAGCAGTTCAAAGGTTTACTATGATAAGTTTTCATGCTTTAACCCTTCCCACACATTTCTCTCCGATATCCTAGCAGAAAAAGGCTTAGATATGATAAATATGGCTCTTCTTCAGTTCTCCTACTCTGCAGACTATGGTTGCACGCATTGTCAACCACATGGGGTTGTGTGGAGCAGGATATGAATTCAACTGGCCACATCAGCTTTGGGGTAAGAAGTGTTTCAGTGCGGGAGAAATGCTCTTCCGTAGTCATGCAACCTGATTTATTGGGCCAAGTGTTCTGACTTGCCATATGCCATCTGACCTCAGGTGCTTTAAAAGGAGCAAGAGACAGGACAGAACTGGCTCCTCACCATCAGGAAGAGATGCAATTAAGGCAAACGAGATCTAGCCCTTCCCTGGTTGGTCATAAGCCTAACTGAAGTAGCAGAACAGTCCAATCAGGAATGTATTTATATGCCATGATTTTTTTTCTTTTTTTTTTTTATGAACATGGGCATTCTCATTTTGGGTGACATATATTACATTGACAATAGGTCTAAAGTATGCTACAGGTTTTGGAAGCTGGAGCTGTTCCTCCATTACAGGTTATTCCATCTGCCACATAAAAAGAAACACAGAATTAGAAGTACAGCCATAAATGTCCTTCTCAGTCATTACAGGGGTTCTTTAGAACTTACAAGTTACGCAGTGACCAATGTAGGTCATACCTGTGGTACTCATATCTAGACCTGTCTGCTGTGCAAAGTAATCATACATGTAAGGCTGCGTGGAGAGGGTGTTTAGAGTTGGTAGAAACCTCTTCACTTAAATACTGATTGCTTAGTCAGGAAATAATTCTCCAGAAATTTTCCAAATCATAGCTAAAACACTTTTGATATTTCAGGTTAATTACTATGAATCAAATTGAGATAAGACATCTAGACAGCTCTAATAATTTCTAAATTGTGTAATTTGGGCTGTTGGGATTTTGGTCCAGTTTGAAACGAAAGGAGACTTTAGTTGCAATCTCTGTGGAATGGAGGCACCAAGTGTTCAAATACTTGGAAGAGGCCAGGAGAGCCTTCTGCCTTCACCTCTCTGAGAGCCAAACAAATCCTCAGGCTGTCAAACAAGCTTTGACCCAACATCCACTGCAGCTGATGGATTTCAGTGCTACCCAGGCTGGGTCCACAGAAGAATTAAAATAGATTTGACCAAAATAAATTGCTACTAGGTACTACTACTGCTTGTTTTTAGGCAGTACCTAATCTGGGCTAGAAATGGTATGAACTGTAATTCCTCAGGTGTTCTCCTAGGGGTGCGTTAGCTTTTCTTAACTACTTCTGCTCCGTGGCCTGTGGGACTGCACATCAACCACAGCCCCTGTGTACAAAGGGATGCCTCTCTGCTCTTCAGGGACATACATATAATGCAGAAGACTTTCTGCCACCCCCAGCTGCATGGGCGCTTTTGCTCATTGTAGTCTCAATAGTTTCTCAGGCATTAGCTCCTGGGCATTGGAGCAGGTGGCTTTCTTGACAGTCTGTCATGGTGTTAGGTTCGAAGACAAGGTGTCTTCAACCTTGCCAATGGAGCAAGATTGAGGAAACTTGTTCTGGGCATCTAACTATTTACTGTGGCAGCAAAGCTTGCTGCAGATCTGGGACAATACCACATAAGTGTGTTTCTGAGTTAAAGAATGAAAAACTAAGTATTGTTTCTGACCTTTCTGTGCCATCTTCTGCTCCTCTTTTTTCTTCTCTTCCTCCAGAGCTTTCATTTTCTCATCATACTCATCAGCACGGGTCTTCCACTCGTTTCTGTTGTTCAGCAGCCCATCAAGCATAGGCTGAATTTCCTCATGGAAACGGGAAAATTCCTAACAAAAACACACCCATCAGTGCAATGCAGCACAGAGGCAGAAGTTGTCCATGATACTCCAGGACAGACCCTGACACCTTGCCTCCCAGGCTGGCTCATGCAGGGAAAGCGTTAGTGGCATGAAGAGGGACCATGCTGCAAGGCCCCAGAGAGCTGTTGTCTCCTCTGCCTGGCCCTCTCCTCGCAAGTGGTGTTGCTGCCCTGGGACTCACTCACCTGGCATGTGAAGCCCTATTGAGACGAATAGGGTGTGCAAGTGTGTGCTTTGCTTACCTTATAGACAAACGTGCACACGAAGTCGATGAAACCCACTTGAAGCTTTGGAAGTTCAGCAGCTTTCCTTCGGTCCATCATAGGCTGTGAGAGGACACAAGTTCACCATGATTTATGGGAACACTTCTTTGAAAAACAGACCTCTATTTTCTCCCCAAAATTGCCTTATTTTGTCAGTTTGGCAGGTCTGCCATGCTGTCCATAAAGGCTGCTCATCATAGCCCTCTTTCTCTGTTGCAGAGGAATGAAGTGGACATTTTCTTTGCCATTTTAGCAGAAATTTTAGTCACCTCTTTCAGTGTCTATGGATGGGGAGAAGATTTTCCCTTGCACCTCTCAACCAGTTACCTGAGACAAGGTTCATGTTATAAAGTGCTGAAGAGTTTTTCGATTCTCCAAACCATAACTAAACATGAAACCATATTCTTATAAGGCTTTGTTGCTTACTGTACCATTTGTGATGCCTCTGTGTGTGGAAGGGGTGTTTGAAAGTCTACTTTAAGAAAAACCTATCAAGGAATGACTCTTGGCTCTTTCAATGCCCAATTTAAGTATTTGTTATTATAGCAGAATAAATAGGTTAAGAAACACTGCTTTAATGCATTTCCATTTACCAGAAAGAATTTCTGCAATCTAGGAAGTTTGTGTTTGTGGTTTTCTTCTTTACTGGAAACTCTGCTTTCCTCTATGATGTGTGTATTTCATTTTCCTTTTTTCTGTAAGGGACCATCACAAAGTCTCTGGAGGGAGGGACAGTCACTTCTTGCTGGCTCACAGCCACTGGGACTCACCTAACTGTGTGGAGAGCTGGACAGGAAGCTCTGTCACAGAGGGCCTTCCCTAGCGGAGTACCCACTTTTCCAGTGGATTTTGGCACGCACAGTAGTTTCAGGAAGACTCACAGGGCTCTGAGAGCAACACTGTTTATGGTAAGCTACTGCTCAGACTTGCGATTGAAACTGAACTGTCTGGCTCTCTCACGGTACTTACAATAGGCTGTTGCTGAAGGACGCTTATTTCTAAGTCTCCTTGCTCCCAGAACTCAGCTGCTACCAGGAGAGCTACCTACATTGTCAAGGAGAGAAAAAGAAAAGTTAGCACTGACTTCAGCTTTATAATTTGATGCACTTCAGGTCTCCACCATGAAGCAAACCTCACTTCTAGACTCTCTGTCACTTCATGTCCAACCCCAGCCCTAGCCTTTCTGAGAAGTGCAACAGTGGCAATGGGATTGAACCTGTGCAGTGACAGCTCAACAACATTATTGCACTGGAGCTCATTAGTCCACTGCTCATCTATTGAGAAATGTTTCCAACATGTTCCCCTAAAGGATTTGCCTCTTGGTCACAGCTGTGGCTGCCTATTATGATTTTCTCAGTGTCCCTTCTCCATACTGGAGAGGAAAGTGGGTTTTATTTCTTTTATCCTCCTTTAAATTTTAATGTTTCTTACTTAGCAAGTGCTCAACTATGGTTCAGGAAAGAACTCCTAAGGAAATCAAACAACTGAGCAAACAGCAGGTATTGTAAAAAAACCCAACCCATGCCTTATGTGCAGAAGACCTCACTGTAACCCAAGAAGCTAACTACTTGAGGTTTTTTCTTTTATTTTTTGGTAAACATGAATTTTCTACAGAATTCACAACTACAGTCTTAAAGATTGGTTTATCCATCAAAACCAGAGTTACTAAAAAAATCTTTTGGTCGTTTTAGTAGGGGATTCAGATTCTAGGCAGCTTAGGAAATTGCATTACTTTGCACTATAAGCTAGAAAAATCTAACAGTATATCAAGCACCTGACCTTACTCTGGACTTCCCAAGGCTTTGTGATTGCTGACAAATCACAGGCAGTCATCATCATGGCCCTAAAAACAGGAAAGATATTAGTTTCTTCTCTACAGCCTGCACCTTACATTTTGCATGATCAGGATACTCATGCCACAATACTGTGTCAGGTATTCCTCAGGCTCTGCTCAAGTGATAGATAAAGACAGACGGGTTGCTGTATTAGCCTTGGCTCTGGCTTGGACACTCATTTCTCTCTTGATTAAAATGGATTTATGATAGGGAGCTGCTTGCTTCTGGTACAAGGATGTTCGCTGTTTTAGTCATAGCTGGGTGAAATTTCTTGACTCTGGAGTGACATTTTTGGCTCTCTCACGGAGGTGGAGCAGTGCAGACTGCAGTGAGGTTGTGGGTGCCCTTCACTGCCAGTGCAAAGCGTCTATCCAGTCACAACAACAGCACTGTGCAACTCAGATTGGTTGCCACTGGGAAGAACAAGTAATGGATTGGAACCCCGTAGATCTGCCATTGCACCCCGCTCCTGCTTACAGGGTGGTCTGATAGGAGTATAAGGGATCTTGCATCTTGTTACAAGCATCTGACCAGAAGGACACTCCAAAACAGTCATTTATCTGGATGAAGAGCCAGTTTAAGCTTTTTTCCTTACTTCTTCAGAAGATCAGATTTGAGTGGACAGTAATGTATCACATGCTGATTTTGCACTAAGTGCAGCACGGGGCATATTCTGGAGCTCTCACCAGGTGACTGCATAGCTAACCTTACCAGACCTGATTACTCACATGACAACCTCTTTCTTCGTTGTCTCCAGAGACAGGTATTCTGTCCAGGCAGTCTTGCTATCATATGTCTTGGACTCGTCAACAATCTTTTGAAACATTGTTCTCTTTCTTTGGGGAGAAAACAAAAAAAGAACAAGCTCCAAAACCAGAAAACAAATGTGTTAAAATGAGATGTCTGATCCTGGCATTGCTAACCCTTCCAGAAGGGTTTCTAGTAGTTGCTGTTCTGGTATTTAGGTCCTCAAGAAAGCCCCCAACAAAACTAATCACTAGCACCTGCTTCTCTTGAGTAGGGGAAGCTATTGTAAATTACTTAAAAATAAGTATAGTGGTGAAACATGAGCAGGAACTTGAAAGTATAGGCTACTGCAAGTTATGTCAGCCAAGAAATGCTTCCACCTTTTGTTGGCAGCACAAGAAGGCTTGTTCCCTGAATGTTAAGCGCAGTGGGGAAACCCAGAGCTGGCTAGAGTATATGTAAAGCTACCTGGCTTTATATACTCAGTCTGACCTTGTTAACCTTATCTATATACCTAAGTATATGTAGCAAATTCTGGGGAGGGGTTTATTCACAACACAACCATGTTTTGAGTGGTGTGAAATCTGGAAAAATCTGCTTTTTTAATGCTATCAGACAAGCTATTTAGGCCAGATCCACAAAGCAACTTGTGCATGTATTCTGTTCGTATCATTTCACTTGGGTCTGATTCAATCAAGTTTTTGCTTGCAGACCGTGAATCAAGAAAGGCAAAGACCAGCTTGTTCCCACCTGTTAAGGAAGTGGTGGTGTCTGGTCCCATATAACCACCCTACCTCTGGAGCAAAGAGGATCAGGTATAGAACCCGCCCTCATATCCCTCTTTTGTGAACTGTTTATATTTTGCATAATCATTCTTCAGAGAAGCAATCTCTGGTCCCAACACTGTAATTTGAAAGCACATTTTGAAAGCTTCTTGCTAATTAGGAAGTCATATGTTGTTGACTTCCAGCCTTACTTCCCAGGAAGTCAACACATGCTGCTCCACGGTGCTTAGCATTTTTGGCTGTTGGGTCTCAAATAGACTATAAACTGAATATTCACCTACAATGGACCACTTGTGATTTGGGTTGTGCTACTCTCCCGGAAAAGTTAATGTAGCCCTGGCCAGAACATGCATGATTTATGAGTATTTTTAGTGCTGAAATGCTATGTAAAAAATAAATAAATCAGACACCTCTTTCAATTAAGGGATCAGATTGCAGTGCTTTGTTGGAAATAGAAGGTTGAAAAGTCACATATGTGATCTAACAAGTAAATTTAAAAATTAATTTGAACAATTTGAGCTGTCCTGACCAGCTCTGATGTCAGTAACCAAGGCAGCCTCCCAGCAGCAGTGTTTGTGAAGAGGATTGCTGCACAGGGGGGCTCTCAGAACAGAGCATCACATTTTGCCTTGGTAAAGTACCAGCTGCTTTCTGCCCTTCACACACGGTGTATGTGACTGACTTACTTGAAGTAGAGAGCCAGGTCTGTAGCTATAATGGCGATATCCATCAGGTGAATCACGTGCTCATGCTGTCTGCGGTTGAGGTTCTGACATATATTCAGTGACTGAAAAGCAAAGGAAAGAGAGCTGCAAGATCCAAGCACTGTGCTGTTGTGAGTTATCAGCTATCTCCATTCTTCAAATGTGCTCACTTCTTGTTTTTTTTTTAGGAGCTTCAGCTTGCTACCCTAAGGTGCATGGGTTGTGAGCCATGTTTACCATATGTTGCTGCCTAGTCTCCTCTTTTGTTCACTGAACAGGGTCAGTTGTACAGTGCGTGCCCAAGCCCTGTCCCCCATCTCCAGGGTGAATTTGCCTGAAATGTAGAGTTAGCTGCAGGAATGTGTCAGCCTTGGCCCTACCAGAAGGGCTACAGGAGGACAATCCTGTACTTAGCATATTCCTATGGAGATAATGATATGGCTTCTGAAGAAACCAAGTCATGCATTTAGAAAGCCTATGCATTTTGGTCCTGGGTGGACATTAAGTACTTGAGGAGTGAGGCAGCTGCAGTCCTTCAGGTGTCCAAACCAGTGAAAGGTCTTGTGCTAAGCTGACAGCTCTGTTGTTGATGAAAAACTTCCCTGAAAATAAATTATTCATGTCCTCACATTACAGTTCACTACCAACCTCTTCAGAGAGCAAGAATTTTCCAAATTCCAAGTGATGTCTCTCTAAAATTGAGGATCCATGAAGCTTAGCCAAGGGATGCTGAGATCTGGTTGTATATAGGAAAAAATAAAGATGTTAGTGCAGCACTAAAAACCAAAAAGAAGTGTCCTATTTTATATTTAATTTTGTCACACACAGTAGTTCAACTAATTTAAAAAGTCTTAAGAGTAATATTTTTAATAGCTAATGACTTCAGTTTAGTCTTTGTGACACTGCTTATAATGATTTGGACACTGTATAAAACAGTCTCCAAACTATAAATTTCACTCAAAATATATAATAGTAACTGAACTGTTACTACTTGGCATAGTAAGCTTGTGTAACTCCTGAATAACTACAGGTAGTAGGAACAGAAAAAACAGCAGTCCTTGGACATTTTCCCCGCTGAAAAGCAAGACCCTCTTGTATCCAAAACACCAGCCAGCTTCACTTACATTTTTCCAAAGCACCAGCAAACAGCAAGACAGCATAGCCAGCAAGCATTGCAGAAGAGCTGTCATCTGACACTACTTTAAGTGAGCTGCAGAGTCTTGACTGGTCAACAAAATTATGTAACTGTAGCTAGTAGCTACCTATTGAGAGCAGCTCCCTCTTACTCATAGGTGCTTTGTTTCTGCAGGTGGTGAGGACAGTGCCAGGCATGGTGCTTTCTCCATAGATACCATCTAGCAAAAAGCAGGTTTCTTATGTCCAGGATGCTCCTGGTGGCATCCTGAGTCTCCTGTGATGCTCAGGATACTAAATGCCTGCACTGCACTTGTTCCACCCTGCAATGGTAACGCAGAGTGTTGCTTTAACCAAAGGAGGAGCGACTCAAAATTTCAGTTCCCCCACTGGCCAAAGCATAAGCCCCAGGGCTGTAACAAGCTGAAAAGTGAAGTTATTTGCAAAAGAAGGTTGTTACCTCTGTGTTTAAAAGAGAACTGTACTGGAGTTTGGTGTGATCACAGGCTGATCCCATTCCATACGAGGACAACAGTAAATGGTTTGAAATAGTAGGAAAGTGCTTACTTCATTTGGTAAAGGTTGTTGGTTCCCCTGTGGTCAATATCGTGGCACAGAGCAGCAGTTACCATTGCAAGGGCTTCAAGGTCTGTGTAGTAACGCTTCAGTTTGCCAGTCTGGAGGGTGAGAATTTGCATGTCATCTGTTAATGTCTCTTACAGGAGAAGGTACTGAGCTGTGCCTGTGCTGGGGATCTCCTCATTGAAAGAGTCCAGGGGTGACTGAAATTACTTGTGGAGCTAGATGCAATACACGGTACACTTAGTTTAAAATGGGGAAGCAGCTGGAAATTAAATGCTTCAGACTCAGATAGGCATGCGTGTCGTGCATAGGTGCCCGATGCCCACCTGTGGTGTTGGTCACCCGCTGCTATAGCAGCCTCATGCCCTAGGGGCACCTGCGTCCTCATAAACACCCCTTCAGTCACTGGACATGAAGTACTTTGTGAAGGGGCTCTGCATTTCTGGGCAATGGGGTCTCCAATCTGAATCTCCCAAAGGATTGTCTTGGGATGGTAGATGTAATTCTGCTGCCAGCTGTGTGGGCCATACCACCTGCACTGGGTCCTGGTGCTGGTCCATCCCTGCTGTGGAGAAGCAGTTTGACACCTGGTTTTCTTTTTGGGGCACCTGTTGCCCTGAGAGCCTGTGAGAAAATGGCCCTTGACACATTCACACTAGTGGTAGACTTACACCCGTGTCTGTTCTGTCTGGAAATGGAAAGTTTGAACTTGTCTCCATACCGGCTGGCTAACTTCAGTCTTGCTCTTACTGTCAGGAACTATTGTAGGAAGGGAAGTCTTGTAGCCTCTATCAATAACTATATACTATACATGTCTGTACCTATTAGAATTAAAGCACTCCATTCACTGGGTGGTTCTGTCCACAGCTTCAAGTGTAATGCAAGGACTGTCACTTAAGACAAACAGAGACCTCATTTAGCAGGACCTGTGCTAGGAGTCACAAACTCTTACCCGACACCAGGATTTAAAGGGAGCCCTGCATATCTCCAGGGCACTACAGAAGATGTCCTGTAAATAAAGCCATGCCACAGAAATAACTGGAGTGGTGTTACCTTACCATCAGGAGCGTGAACATGGTCTGTGCAACATTGAAGCCATGGCGCCAGTTGTGGTACGTTATCTTCCGGTAGCCTTTGCTGACAGAGTACACAAACCTCACCAGAACCTGCAAATTCAGGAAGAGGATGTTAGTTTGTGTGATGAAGCTGCTGCCTGTTGCTGTGGCAATAGAGAACACGTACAGAAGTTATGGATGAGGTTCAGACCAGCTCTACAGAGGTGGCCCCACAAAGGAATAAGAAGCTGTAGTGTCATCAGGCTTCCCTTAAGTTGTTCTTACAATAAAACTTAGTGGAAAGCTAAAGGGGACACTAAAATACAGCTCTCTGCTTTCTAATATTTTTCTCTATTTATTTTTTTTTCAAAAGAAAAATAAAATCATGGACATATCATAGAGATGCCTGTGGGGGAAACAAGAAACAGCAATGTCTAGAGCAAAAGAGATTTCATCCTACTATTTGTTAATTTATTGAATTCCTGTGTTTATGTTGTTACTCCTAAGATTTGTCCCTCCAATGTCTTGTGATGTACTAGTACTGATATCCCTCTTCACAAGATATGGCTCCATAAATGTAGAGATGGGTAGTGTTTATATCACCTAAACAATTACAATATAGGGCATTAAATAACAAACTGGTTTTTCTCTCTGCATTTTACTTCTCCTCTTGTACTATATATATTTTCTCACTAGAGAGAAATTAATCTTGGAAGGGTATTCATTTTTTAAAATCTCAATTGCTCAGAGTGGCAGCGAAGAATTACTGCTTTTCACCCCTGCTTCGGGGGTTAGTTGTTCCGGAGTAGATATTTTGAATACTTTTTGACGCTGACATGCTATAAGTAAGAAGCAGAGAAGTAATTCCTATTCAGAGCCCTACACATCCCTCCTACTGCCCAGGGTGAAAACTCTTCCTGCAGTTACCTCCAGATCCCACTAGATGGGACCAAACCTCACATGATGTGCTGAGGGATCCCTCGGGCGGCCAGAGCCGCTGACTCGCCTGTTTCACACGACCTGCAGGGGATTGAACTGCGGCAAAAGCCATGAACATGCGCACCAGGGGCTATGGGGTCCTTGTTCCCCCAGGGTCACACCGCTCTTGTCGCCAGCAGTGAGGAACTTTGTACGAACTGTACCAGGCGAAGGCACGTCCGTGTTGCAGAGGGAAGAAAGGCCGGTGGACCTGCCAGTGTGGGTTTCAGCGTGTGTTGGCTGAAAGCTACAGGCTATGAGAAATGAAACATGTACACAAGTATGCACTGCCCCATGCTGCACATGGAAACGGTGCTTTTGCACTGCGGCTCTGAGTGGCATTAGACACCACAAGTGCAAGTAATTTTTTGCATTGTGTAGCCCCCCACCTCTATAGACCCAACAGCAAACCCACACCTGTAGCAGACTGCAGTACAGAGGAGGCCAACTTCATGCTCCACACCTGCACACAGCAGCCAGAGCTTTGAGAGGGAGTTCCCTGCCTGCAGCAGGGCAAGGGGCCTCAGGATGCATGTCCCTCTCCCTGCAAACTTCTGTGAACCCCATGAACCCCCATGAACTGAAGCTCCAGTCACTCCGTGAGCCACACAGGACATACAGGGAGTCCTCGGCCACATGGCAAGTCTGCTGGACATTCAAGAAAGAAATCCCTGGGTGTCCCCAGCTCCTACCTCCTGTGGGATCTGGAACTTTTTCACCACGCCGAGCTCGTAGTACATCTGAATGCCACACTTCACCAGCTCTAGCTCAGTGCAGTCAAAATCGGAGAACCTGAACTCATAGATTTCGAACTTGGTGGGCCCTGGGAGTTCTTCTTTCTGTAAGAGAGGTGGGATAGTTTGTTGCTGTGCTATATATACCATCCCTAAAAACACCTGGAATGAGTTTTGCTTAATAAAAATTTATCAGTCTGATGCTGCTGGAAACTTTTCCTTTTAGAATATAATACATAAATAGACTGAAATGCAGCTCCTCATGGTAACCCTGTTAGTGGGGTAAAGGGGAGGGCATTTTTGGTCAAGTGCAAGAAATATTACTTGTTTTCTGTTCAGCACTTTTCTTTTTGATTTTATACAGTTTGGAGACTCTGAACTTGACGGGCCTTGCAGGGGAAGGCTTGCAGCCCTCCAAGTTTACTCCAGAGAAAAAAATGCATGACAAGTCAGAATGGCTGATGTGTTTCCGGGTGGACTTTGAACCCCTTGAGATAAAGTGGCAGAGAGCGGATACTCCCCAGGAGCTGGGGAAGGCATTTGCTGCCACCTGATAATAATAACCTCAAACTCATAGAGCAGAGGAGAGCAGGGAGGGCTTTGCCTTCACCCTTCACCAGGTGCCCTGTCAATGTGTACCAGTGTGTTACCACTTGGAACTCTTCCCTGCATCCACCCAGGCAATATTTGTTTGCCAGGGCTGTCAATTCCAGTGGTATATTGCTCTTACCAGGATCTTTGCCAGCTCATCTTCCTCACATTCACTTGGCTCCTTCCCCAGCTTTTCTCGTGTTGGCTGCAAAGAGAATGGACATGTTAAACTGATGATCAAACCCCACTGGACTTTGCACTGTGCAGCTTTGGGACAATCTAGGGCAGCTGTCATATGCAAATTGTATTTTCTTACTGAACTTTACTTCTATTTATTGGTCTTTCAACCTATTCTTCCTGGTAAAAATACTCTACCTCTGCTTGATTTTGGTTCATGTTTCCCTCACTTGCAAATGTCCCCCTAGAGCCAGTGTCCCAGCTGGGTCCTCCAACTCCGCATCCTCTGCACTAAGGAGGTTTTGGAGAATCGAAGAGCTCCTCTTCCACCCCCTACAACCCAGATATGAGCCCACCTCCAGGGATGGCTTCGTTGAAGAAATTAGAACACAGCATGGCAGCATGGCAAGGTGAAGGGCAGACCACATAGTCAAAACAAAGACTTGTTCTGCTGCTGTGCAGTAACTGGGGCCCTGGGTGCTGCTTCCACACTGTGGTGGCTGGAAGCATTGCTGTGGGATGGGACACTTGTGTCTGTGCTGCAAATCAGGGGCCAGGCCAGTACACCTGTGTGTGTGCTGCCCGTTGTGAGGCATTACCAGAATTTCCTGGATTTCATCCTTGCCGCATCTCACGTGGTAGAGCACCATGTCCTGAGCAATGTCCTTTCGGTTCTCCAGCTTGTTCATCTTATCATATGTGTCTGTGTTGAGTACAGACCAACCCAGGAACTGTGTCAAGGACTTGGTGAGGAGGAAAGAAGGAAGTGGTGAAATAACCAAAAAATCTGTTCCTCAAAGACACAGACATATAGCACTGCATTATATACTTTTAAATAAACATAAGCTCCACTTTGGCCACAAGTCTAGCAATAAGCAACTGTTTATTTGCTTCCAACCACTATTTGCTCCTCAGCAGAGCAACTCCCTGGCTGTTGAATCTGCCCAGGCCTCCCGAGCATAGGTGCTGTGGAGATTCAAGGACACTCGGTCCTGTTCAGCAACTGGAAAGTAATTTATGTCTTGTTACAAGTGTCTCCATGCCTGTGGAAAGGCTGGTGTCACATGGTGATGGCAGGCCAGGAACTCTCGATTCAAGGGAGAGCAAGGTGGTCTCATCACCTTTTACGTATGTTTACTCACACCCTGTGTTTGCTCTCAGCTTGTTTGCTGTCCAGGGGCCAATTCAAACTGTTTTGGGGTTTTTTCCACAGTGGTTTTGTTTGGTAAGAAAAGTCTATTTCAGGAAACTTTCTGGCTGATAACAGATATCAAGAGCTGAATGACTGTATTGGATTAAAACTAGCATAGGGACATTTCTAAGTGGCAAGGTCTTTAATTACAGCTGCTGGTGGTGGATTCAATAGCTGGCCACTCTTTGTATCTTCGCTACACAGCCAATTTCTGTGTAATTTCTCAAGGGAATTGCCCAGCCAGTATGAGCCAGCTGTTATGTACGTGAACACAGGTCAGGACGGTCTTGTTAGTACGTAATTGCTGCTCATGACTGGGTGTCCAATCCAAGAATGCTGGAACTACAGGATGCGAACATAGCTGGGTTTCCAAGGCCAGAGAAACCCAGTATTTCACATAGTTGCCTTCAAGAACTATCAAGCTGACGCATAACAGCTCTATAAGCAACAAAGAAACTTACTTAGCTGCAAAACACTGGGGAATGCTTTGCAGGCGTACAATGAGCAATAGTGACCTCTCTCAAGCATACAAACCACTTATAGCTGCAGAAAGGAACTATACCTCCATAAGGGTCTCGTCCTGCTCATCAAATGGTTTCCCATCTTTTCTGTTATAAAATGTGACAACACCAACAATTTCTTCCTTTTTGTTGACTATTGGCATGGAGAGAACATTTTTGACAGTCCATCCTGATTCATCTAGAGGACCTTCCTTGAAGCAATAGCAAGCAGAAAGACACCATGTACTTAATGTGTTTTCTAAATACACCAGCACTCCCATTTTACATCAAGACTACAGGCTAAAGAAATACTTATATGCCTAATTTTGGCTCTAAATTACATTTCTGCAAACAAAGTAGAGTCCTTGGTGGGAAACTGGAAGTTTTCACAGTACCTGAAATTTAAACATCTCATCTGCAGCAGCATTCATAATGTTGCAAATCTAGGGAATCACACAAAAGAAGAGGTTTACAATATAGGCAATGTGAAGTTTAAATACCAAAACAAAAAACTGAGTTGATGAGAAAGCAGTATAAGTATGACTTAATCTCAAAAAGCCTTGATGAAGCCTAAGTTAAGTACTTACAAATCCACTTTCAGCCACATAGGTTGGCAGTCCAGTAACTAGCGCCCAGTGATCAGGGGTAGGATTTCTGAATGAAAGAAAAACACATCAGGGAAATTAAGGATATGCTTTTACTGAAGAACGATCATGGAGTTGAAATGTATCCAGCTGACTGCACAATCCACATTTATATGCCTCACCCTCAATTACTAAACAGTCCTGTTCTTTCAAAGGACCCACATGTGCAAGCAAAAATTTTTCACATAAGTAAATAATTTTCCTTCACGGATTCGGTACAGAATAACTCATGGAATATCATAGTCTGCAGAGACTTAAGAAAAAGTAATTCCTGGGAGTGAGTGCCATGTTTCAGACCTTCAGCACAGAGAAAGATAAGAGAAAGTTCTTGTCTAAGAGTGTCTGCCAGTCTGAACTTCTGAACACTGCTGTATCTAAGCAATGCGGGCCTTTCTTGCAGCACTTACACCAGTGCAAGGCAGTGTGACCAGCACTGAGCAAAACTCTGGTTAAGTCAGATTCGTCCAGGGTACCCAAGGCTCCTCTGAAAAATTCAGTGGCAAGAAGGGAGGGTGTTTTTCAGAAAGAGGGAGTCTCAGAGTGATGTCAAGAGAGGAGGAAAGGCCAGAAGTATCCTTGAGGTGGGGTCAGTGCCCAGAGGGTAAGAGAGAAGGAAGGAAGCTGGAAGGGGAGTAGGAGTCACCATGAGAGGTCAGGAGGGTAGCAGAGGGGTGAGAGGCAGGAACAGTGGGTGCCTCAACACAAGGGCAACCTGGATGGGCTTGCTCACTGACACAGGAAAGGAACCAAGGAGGAGTGATACCTCAGCCTGGCAAGGAGCGCAGCAAAACTGCAGGCAGTCAAGGTAGTTCCCTTCTGCATCTAAAAAGTTGTGGTGACTTCTGGAGCCTGCCTTGCAAGCCAGGATCCCAGTGCCCTGGAGAAAATAACTTTGTCCCACAGATATGTGAGTCAAAGCACCAACTTACATTCTGTCTCTCTTACTCAGTCTTCTATTGGTCCTTTGCGTACCTCCTCATGAATGTCTTTAAACCATGAGGAACCTTGGTTTTAGCTACACTCCATGTCAGTACCTGGAATACAGAAACTGGACACTTACGGGATGACTTTAATGTCTTCTTTTCCATGTAATATATAATCAATGACCTTGTAAAAGACTATTTCCTAAAAATAAAAAGAAGCGCAGTGTTAAAATTCATTGTGAGGTGATCCAGTCAGACAGGAGAGAGTTTAAGAAATCTGATTCTCACATACCCTGCCATCTGGGGTGCGAGGTCCCGCATAGGGGGGAACTTCTCCCAGCAGGACTGGCCACAGGTCAAAAAATTCCTGGTTTTAAAATGAAAGAAGTATTTTTAGAGTAGAAAAGTGCATTCTGCCTTGAGCCTTGAAATAACCACTGCTCAACCATGTTGGTTTTGTACTGTGTAATCAAAGAATGAAATAGTAAGACTAGTTCAATACTACTCAGCAGAACGGTTTATCTAAATCACAAAGTGTGTTATATGGCTGTATGTAGTCATATATTGCCTGTATGCAGGTTGCTGCTTCATTCAGTGAACAGCATGGGGTGTACTCACTGAGCAAATGGCTATGTCGATATTTTACGGGTTCCTCAGTTTCTGGAGTATGACCATACAGCTGATCTACTACTTGCTAACTTGCTAAAGTGAAAGAATTTTTTTTTTGTTTTGCTAGGCTACATTACAATGCTGATCAAAGTGTCTTTAGCACACTAATGATCTCTTAGTAAACCTCTTCACAAGACAGCATGCTTATAAAGGCCCTGAGAATGTGATGGAGATCAAAGTTCATGGTAGCCTCAGTCAGCCTGACCATGGAATAAAGAAGGGCTCCTATGACAAAGATGCTGTGTAACCCCCACATAAAACTTGCCAAAGGTGCAAATAGAACAAATCAGAGCTGCAGAAGTATCTTAGCTTCTGTTAGCTTATTTTCATGAAGCCAAACTTCACCTAGGAGCCTGGATAATGTGCACATTGATGAGTCCTTGAGGAAGGGGGCTGCTTTGTTGCTGGGGTTTCTGCAGGTATCTCACTATACTTCCCACATCCACACACTTTGTGAGGTTGTGCTTATGTTGCAGACTTTGATCAGGATTGCCATGGTCAGACACATTTGCCCTTCCTTTGTCTTTCCAGCCTCTGGCTCCTTTGACAGTTCTATTCTAGTCATAAGCGCTTCGTTTTCCCTCTTTTCTTAATCCCAGGCTCTTCATTTGAACAATGAAATAAAAAAATGCCAACTAAAGCAGCAATAACTCAAAGCTAGCTTTCACTTAGGCTGCCCCAGTAAAACTTATCTCCACACATCCCCCCTCAGTGGATTGCAGCAATGCAGAAAGATGTACAACACATATGTGAACACTCACCTTCTGTTTCGTCATGTCCAGGAGACCTACTGAGTACCGGTCACAGTTCAGGTATGCTCTCACTGTATAAAAAGCCTTGTGGAACTGTCTCTCAATGTCTGTCAGTTCCTCAAAAACCTTATTAGCTGACCACAACAACACCTGCAGGATAAAATCCAAATGTAAGCATAGCCTCTCCTTGAGAGCTGGCCTTCCCAAATGTGTTTGGAGTAACAAGGAAACAACTGAGGGTTTATACTACAGTTGCTGAAAACTGTAAAATAACCTAGGCTACAAAATGTAAAAGCATTGCTTATTGATGCTGGGAATTACTAGTGAAAGATGCACTCTGAGTAAGTCAGGTCATCATGGAGGGTTATGTAAAAGTCCAGCCTTATAAAAATGTAGTAGTGCCAGATAAAGACATGACCCCACTTACGTTTCTTACCCATAAGTAAAATCTTGTATCCAAAAGCATTTAACACCAAAAGTGTTGCAAATTCCAGAGGCTGGAGTTGGAAATGTCCGAACAAACACTTTCCTCAAATCCTTTGCACAGCTGCTTTGTGTGTGAATCAGCCTATGATTCTTTACACTGTTCCATGCCCCACAGATGTATCCTTAAGAAAGCTGTTGCTATTAGACTCTTTCCTTTGTAAAAATGGAAGTTATGCAGTGAATTAGGCTGGTATTTCTGGTGGCAAAAGGAGAGTCTTTGTGGGCCTAACAGAGAATGTAATTATCTCTGAAATAGTAAGGAAGCCATCTACACTATTGCCTAGCTTAACTAGTGCATGTGTGCCTGTATCTGAGCATGTGTGTTTTGCTTTCAAGCCCAGGAGACATGAGGAGCGATGCTTCAGAAGCACTGAGAGCTGCTACCTGAAGCTGCCTGGACCTGTGCTTTGGACAAGAAGTACTATTACATGGCCACAGTTAGGAACAGTGTGTCTCACCTCTTCACTGGGCACTGGTAGATGTTTTTGACAATTCTGACCTACATCGGTCCGTGTTTCTAATTTGTAAATTGGACAATTCTTCCGCACCTATAATGTCTGAGGTGTTCAATGTCACTGTCCTCTGAGCATCCCTCAGATAGGATAGTGGTGTTGTCATACAAACCATTAGAGGAAAATGAGCAATGGTTTATTTCTGGCATTTTACAGCATGCAATAAATAATGCTGAAAACCACAAGCCCAGTGAGGAGGACTGAAAGAAACACCTGAAGAATGGCCAATTCACTGAATGTCATAAAGAAGCTGGGCAAAATACGTTATATGGTCTTCTCATAAGACTCTTACACAGTATCTGAGCACAGACAGACTGAACTCTCTTTGGACAAGACATTTTATTTACAGTATCCCCCAGTATTTGCAGCTGGGATTTGTAATATGGCTTCTTCAATGGCAACCCGTTGTCTGCTGCAGAAACTGATTGCATGGATTAATATTCATCTCCATAAATCTGAGAGACCTTTCATAAAACAAGTCATGGAAAAGAGCAGCAGTGGTCTTGTTTCATTTCAGAATACTCTAAAATGCTCATCTATGTTCATTTCTACTGATGGAGGACAATACAACAGGCATATGAGAATCATTTTACTGGCACTAAGAAGAAATTTGAAAGCACTTTTTAATAAGCAGATAAGGGAAAAATACCACATTCTTAATTTTTTTGGGAAATCTCTTGGTGCTGCTGCTTGAAGTGGTTAAATACCTCAAAGTGTTTCATAGCCTGATTTCAACAATACTGCTGGAGCTCAGTCCTGCAGAAGCTGGTGCCTCTGCGTCAGCTCCCACAGTTTTGCAAACAGCAGCATGAAGAGAGATTAGTGAAGGACTCTGAGGAGGGAGCAGTATCTGAAAGCAGATGAGGGCGGCTTTTCTTTCTGCTATTTTAGGAAGCAGATCAGCTACACCTTTGAAATCAGAAGAATGCACTCATTTCATTTTGAGAGAGCCCAATCTTTTCACTCTTACCTGGCCCCTTCGAGTCTCACAATTGTGAAGATAACTCAAGTGATAGATTTTCAAGTTCAAGGAGGCAAAATTCAGGTACTTCAGAAAAATCTGAAAAGGCAAACAAATATTTTGTTGAATGCAGTAGCAGCCTCGTGTATACTGGATTTCATAACACCCCTTTAGCAACGTCATTGTAATTCCCCCAGATAAAAGCTGTGCTTTGCACTTGGATGAGATGAGGCTTATCCCACTGTAACTTCCATGAAAGATTTCTGAGATAAGCCTCCTCATAATAAGCCCCTTCTGTTAGGGGCTGAGTCCCCCATAGGGAAATTCACACCAGTGGAGCTTCACTAAAGCAGACGTCCCTAGTGTAGAAGAATCTGTGTTAGATGGCAAAAGTGACAACTGCTTGATAGAAACTAAACTACTGATCACTTACTGTTTCATCAGAGCTGGTGAAGTGTGTGCCGTTCATCTTATTAATAGCCAAAATGACAGCAACTAAATCTTTGCCGTTCAAGATGGGTGTTGCAAGTATGCTTTTCGTAGTGTAGCTGGTGAGCTCATCAACAAAGGTACTGAACTGGGCACACTGTTCAACAGAGAATTCACAAATTAAGCATTTTCCACAATGTCTGTAGTCTTAAAATCAAATCAAAGCACAGTATCTCAAAGTAAAGTGTCTAAAGAAAGTATGATTAAAAAATTATTGAGGAGAAATTAATTAGCAGAAAATTGGTCAACATACAAGTGGCTGCGGCTTCTGACTGCAACACATGCACTTTTTCACTTTTTGCAAAGATCTTGCAAATCAAAAGCTTTAACACATCAAACTGTCAGAACAAGGAGGTTCTCCACTGGTGATTCTCAGATCAATGCCATCCTTCATAGCGCCTCCTTCATCTTTGCCTCCAACTTTTCATTAACACTGTGAAGTGGGTGCAACCAGCCACCATGCAGCACTGCATAGCCACAGTTCATAAACCAGTGCTGTCTGGTACAGCCACTGGGAAGTTCCCTCACCCGCTTTTATTTTTTCTGCTTTTGCCTGGGCCTTGGAGCTGCTGTCAGCTTGCAGCTTCTGTGAAGCCATCTACCCCTCATTTCTCTTGAAAATATTCTCCTAGGCATTCCCTTCCATGTTACTGGGACTTCATGCAAGGGATGGTAGGTGGTAGGGAAGGTATCCCAATGGAGGATGCAGCTGATATCAGTGGTGTGTGGTTCCTGGCACTCTTCCCTTGCCCCTGAGGGTGACCCACCCTCTTCTGCCCCAGGACCATTTTAGCAGCAGTTGCAGTGTGCAGATAGTATGGCTATGGACTGGGCTGCTCAGGGGGTCACCCCTGAGGGAATCACCATTCAAACCACAGGGAGACCCCTAGGGCAAGCTGCAGGGGCAGCACAAAGGGAAGTCGTCCAGTTGTTCCTTACATGAATGTCACTGTCCCCTCACCCTTAAAGAAAACAGAGCAGAGAAGGGGTAGCATGGAGAAGGCAGTTGGCCTGTCACCTTGCCTGCACAGGGCCTCGTTGGCACTATCACCACCTGTCAATAGGGAGTGCAGGGATGGTCTTGCTAACCCAAGGTCTTCTCCCTGCTAGGCTGAATAACTTGTCAGCTACAAGTCCTACTTGGATTAGAAAAATCCCCACAGCTCTGATCATGTTCAGAAGGCTGCACCAGAAAGAATAATCACTTCCTAACGCACCTTCTCCCCGTACCTCCCCCGCTGCTGCCCTTCTCTGCTGATTGGGATAGAACAAACATTTAGTCTCTGGGTCTCCTTCAAAGGAATTGCCTTATGACAAAGCCTGAAAGCACGGGAGTTGGAGCGCAGCACTTGGCTCACAGCACTGAAATCCTTCTATATTCTTGGAGAAATGTCTGAAGCCAGAGGGCTTTAAAAAGTCTGTCACATATTGATACTTCCCTCCACCCCCCAAAAAATGGTTGCAAAACCAAGTCTATGTCTCAGTTTGTTCTGTGGAGGACAAGGACGTTTTTGCTGAAGCATTTGTATATGCTCGCATCGAGCAGCAAATGGACAGATAAACAGATGGTCTCTTTGTAACTAGCAAACAATAGATGGAGTAATCCCAAATGCCATATTCAGGTCACATGGATTTTAGTTTTATACCTATGATTAGAACAAGCAGATTGTTATTACTGTCATTCAGGTTTACACGATTCAACCCAGGACTCTGGGGGGTAGATATTGTCATGAAGGCATAAAAATAAAACATGAAAATTCCTTGGAACCCTCCTGGTATTGCAGTGTGCAGTGTTTGCTGAAAGAGTTTTTTGGGTCAAAGTTTGTCTCTTGCTGCTTCAGATGTAGATCACCCATAAACAGATTGGGCCTAACCCACCTACTCTGAGTTCTGCTCCTGCTGGTTGATAAATGTTTCTAAATGCCCTTGGCCTAAGCTTCATCAGACAGCAAACATTTTCGGATATCTTTTGTGGTGAAAAACCCTTTCTGGACTCACTGCAAGGGATTTATCTCTCTCTTTGCCAATTATTCATGGAATATAAATGTGTGTGGAAAATTCCATGCATGTCCAGTGCAGATCTGACTGTACCTCAGTCTCTCTTNTTTTTTTTTTTTTTTGACAGGCAAGGTGTGGCAGTGCCCTTGTTTGCAGGCATTAACATGTAGTGTAATTAATGTGCTTAGCTTCACCTTGCTCCATAAATGAAATTAAGAGCAACTTACAGACTTGTTACTGGTGCTTTGGTTTCCACTACACAGCTATTACACCACAAGAGGTTTGACCAAGCACTGAGATGCCCTGCTACCTCTTGACCCCCTTGAACTAGTAACCATGTGAGCGTTTCTACTACCAAGTGAATGAATAAATGGCCAACCTACCTCCTTGACATCCTGGATGTTCATGGTTTTCTTGGTTTGCGCAACATAGCCCACAACGCCTATGTCCAACGGATAGACAATCTCGCAGTCTGGGTGGACCAGGCAGTCCTCCAGGGTGCTTCCCTCTTGGATGTTGAAAAGCCTTGTTGCCAGTTCAGGCGTGCCATTTCTCTGCCTGTACATGAAAAGACTACAGCGGTCAGCTTGAATAAGGGCCCTGATTCTTCTCAAGGTCTTGAAAACAACTTTCTCCATGTTGATGGTTTCTTGCATGTCTTGGATCAGCTCAAAAAGAATTTCGGACTCCTTGCTATCAGAGGAATCTGATTGTAGTTTCTTCTCAAAATATTGCTTGGCAAAAGCAGGGTTGCCATCGAGAAACTTCTCCACGTCGTCTTCACTAATGCTCATTGTGAATGCCCTGGGTCTTGTAGTAGGTAGTAGTCCAAAGATGTGGTCTATCCAAACAGCACTCCAATTTCCGATGTAGTTCCTAAAGCTTGGTAATGGAAGACGTTGCTTCTAGAATGACTAAGGGTGAGGTAACACTGCAGAGAGAGCTTGTCATCAGGAAGAGGTTTTCCTTTATAGTGCTGAAGGTGAGCCTGTGGGAGGACAGATCTTCTCAACCAAACAGATTAGACGACCTCTACAAGAGCTTTGGGTCAACTTTTTTCTTCTTAATCTAACTACAAACAAAAACTGAGTACTCACAATATCTGAAAACACTCTTCTTTCTTTTGATAAACAGAACACTTACTGAAACAATTACATTGAGGGAGCAGCAACAGGGAAGAACTACATCTCCTAACGTTGAAATAAGCTCTTTAAAGTCTAATTAAATATATACTGCTTGGGCCTAATCCTTGGCTAACAAGGTGAGCATCTTATTATTTCTGCTCTTCCAGCTCCCTGCAGTAGTAGGAAGTGTATCCTTCACAAAAGAGCACAGTGGTCAGAACAAAAAGAGTGAGGCAATGCTGCTCTTCAGAGCTCCCTCTACTATTGCATAGTTCTTCATCTGCTGCTGTAAAGGCTGTTCTCAAAAAGAAGCACCAATCCTGAATGCTTTATCCAGGATTTGAACTGAATTTGCAATGTCTGTGGCCTTTTCTTCTTGCTACTAAGAACCAGGAAAGGATGCCTCTTAGTAGCATACCTTTAGGAAAGAATCTGGAGACGTTCAGGTTGGGGTGTATGGGCTGAAACACTCTGAGGAATCCTGCAGACAAAAAAAAACCTGAAACAAAACAAAACACAAAAACCCCCAAATGCCCAAGAAGGCAGAAAAATTTCCCTCATCACTATCAGTGGAGAAAGGGTGGGAATTATGGCTCTGGGGGACAGAAGTTGTTTCACTCTAATGAAGCCATCATGCTGTGCAAACAGCAGGTGAGGGTCAGCATCATGCTGGGTCCAAAATGCCATGGAGGCCATTGCTTTTCAGGGGAATCAAACAATACATGAAGGTTTTCGTCAGAAGGAAACAGGGATAAGTCACATCCCACCACGTTGCTGAAAGATGAACCAAGTGTTACCTGCTCAAGGAGTAAAGGTCCAGGCTGCCTGTCTCTGTAAGCATCGGCACTACTGCAAAGAGAGGTGCAAAGCAGCCTAAATGTGAATGTAGGTGCCTGGAGAAGGGTGACAAGAGTAGAAGCTGTGGTGGCAGTGTTAGAAATGCTTATGCAAATGGGTCTGGAGCTCAGGAGGGGGACAAGTGGGGAGGGCCTTGGCTCCTATCAGTAGGGAGGACAGAACAGATAGCTGCTGATCCACCTGTGTCCACCCCTAAAACAGGAGGTGAGCACCCTCACACAAAGACATGGGAGTATAGAGGAGGGGAGTTAAGAGAGAAATCCTTTCAGAAGATTGCAGGTAAAACAGTGGAAACTGAGACAAAGATCTACAAATTTATTATTTATAATTCCATTTTCTCCTATTTGGTACCCTGGATCATTGGAGATGCAGTAGGAAAGTTGTTGGGTCAATTGGTTGAACAACTTAAATGCCTTTATATTAGCATGACAGAGACTTGCATTGGTAATTCGCATAGTCAGGATATTAAAATAGAATTGCTGCTGAGATTTGGAGAAGGTGATGTGTGCCGGGGTGCATACACTACCTCCAGTGTCCATGTTCTAATGGAGGGACAAGGATCTGCTCAGCAAGGTATTGTGGGAGTGGAAGGTGAGTCTCCAGAATGGGAGTGGATGAAGCCTTTTTGTGAGCAACAAACAGGACTGTCCCAAGCTCAGTACTTGGTGGTAGGGGGGAGTTTTAACTGCCTGACCGCTGTAGAGATGTCAGCACTTCAGGTTGTTGGCTGTCCGGCATGTTGAAGCAGTTTTCTTGGTACAAAGGGTGGCAGAAAGAGCAAGAGGAAATTTTCTTCAGTTTTGACTGGAGGCAAAGGAAAGAACTAGCTGAGAACTTGAAGGTCAGAGACAATTTAGATGAGTATAAAAATACCATGCATGAGTGAAGATGGAAAATCAGAAAGGTCACAATCCAAAATGAGATTAAATTAGGAATGTGAAAGGCAATAAGCATTTTGTGTTATAATATTGGGAAGAGTAGCAATATTAGGGGAAGTATTGAAGGGCTGGAGTGCTCAGAGAGTTATGGGAAGTAACCTCTAAGCTGTTAATGGCTTTTTCTGACAATT
Organism: Aegotheles bennettii; assembly: GCA_013398125.1. NCBI lineage: Eukaryota > Metazoa > Chordata > Aves > Caprimulgiformes > Aegothelidae > Aegotheles > Aegotheles bennettii. Next base: position 144,564 of record VZRW01012615.1, on the reverse strand, counting down.
AACAGATGATCTGAGGTTCTGGAATGCTGGGAAAAAAGTAGATATAATGATTCTTTCAGCAAAACATGAAAAAAAGAACTGGAGAATTCCACAACAGACCACTTTAAATCTGGCCTCTAACAAAATACAGGAATAAACTTGTTTCTGTAAGTAACTAGAGAAGGTAAGTAACAGCCTGTTACTTACAAAACAGTGTAAGAGCAAAGAGTAAACTGTCATAATTTCCTCTTTCCTAATTCCTTGCCAGAATTAGGTGTCTGTGGACAGAAGGAAAGTAATGGTTCTCACAGCTCTTGACTTATGAGGAAATGATACACAAGATACTCTGTCTCTTAAGGTGAGGGCTTAGATGAAATAGTTAAAAGGTGGTGACAAATTTATTGGGAAGCTGAAAGCTCATTGTTAGAAGCTCAGCAATGAAATGTAAAAACTTCCTGAGTAGGATTCTCCACGGAGGCTGTCTCAGGTGTGGAACATCTCAGTATTTTCACTGATGGATAGAAAAATTTGTATTAAGCCAGCATATGAGCCACAGTCAGGCGTCTGTAAATCTGTCTGAGCACCACCTTAGAACTAAATTGCAGATAGATGTGTACAGGAGAGGAGGACCTGAACTCACCAAATGTGCGTAGAAAGCCCTATTTATGTGGAGAACAATCACCTGGTGAATTCACGGGGTTGAGTCACTATCTGGGCTTATCAGAGGCTGAACATGTGTCAACGCTGCCAGGCAGAAGGAGATGTACATCCATTAGCATGAACCTGCTATTGTATAACAGATTACACCAAGTTGTACTAAACAAAGGTGTTGCCTGGAAGACAGTGGGAAAATGTGACCTTTGAGGAAAGACTGAGGTTTGTCGTGTCTCTTTTGAGTCATGTCTTTCTAAACAAAACAGCCCCCAAATGTGTAAATGGTTACTGCTAAGGAAAAGGGAACAGTCTGTTCTTCACTGTCATGTAGTAAAGAAAGATTTCAGATTTGCTCTGGAAGGGCTTCCACAACCATGGAAAAAGATGGCTCTCGCCTTGTCTTAGATACCCCTAGAAACAGAGGTGCCATCCTTTTTCCCAGTGAACACCTCTTGTCAGAAGTGATGCACATGTAATGACACCAGCCTGCTGGAAGTGGTATGGACAAGCAACTTCTTAGAGCTGGAGGAAAACCCATCTTTCTCTCAGCCTCCCACAGTTCACGGCCTCTCAGAGCAGTTATATGTGAGGAAACTGATGCTTAGACACCAGGAAAAACTTCTCTTGAAGCATTGTAAACCTGCCAGATGGGAGTAATTTTCTTGATGATTAACACATGATGAAAGCTGGACGTGTCCTTCTGCCTTCCAAGACCTCCACTCCAGTAACAACCCAGGCCCTTCCAGTGTTCTGTGAATTCTGAGCCTTGTTTCATCCCACAACGATGGGGAGAAAATATGACTGGGTAAAGTAAAATCAATTTAAAAATTTGCCGGGGGACTAATGCATTTTGAATTCTGGTATCCCAAAGGAATGAAGTTTCCTATCACCTGGACTTTGAAGGAGATCAGAAGTGAAGTGTAGCTCCTCTTTCAGAAAACCACACTGCAGTCTGGCAGTTTTTATGATCTAGTGGGCTTCCCTTGTGCCAGGAGATCAGATTTGTGGAAGGAGAGAAGGTCTCCTGGGGGCTCATGGCCATTTCTTTGAATTATTTCCATGTTGAGGAATTAGGCTGTATATGAAATGGATATCACAACACAGAGCTATACAGTTGGAGGATGTATTCAGGATGCCCTGAATCTGAACAGAAGGTCCTTTGGGCTTGGTGATGTATGGGTGCTTTCCAGGCTGTATGGCTTCACTCTATGTATAAGATGACATAAACAGGTTTGGTGGCTGTATTAAGGGGCATGGAAATTGTTGTACGCAATTTTGGGTTTTGATTTGGGAGCTGAAAAATTGCAAATGGGTGAACTATTCATACTGAATTGAATTTGACACTCTTTTGGATCCCAGCCTCCCAGATATTTGCACTTTGTTTGGTATGAAACATTCTGTTCAGTTCAAGATAAACGTTTTTGTTTTGAAACATCTGTAAGAAAAACAAGTGGTGTCCAACAGTGACACTCCAGGCTCAAAATACGAAAGACCCAAGTTCAGTTCCTTCCTCTGCATGCAGGGTTTGAAACTTAATGAGAAGATTTCCCCTTACAGTGGAAAAGAATAAAAGTCCTGAAGTTTATAAATGCAGAAGTGGAGAAACAGAGTCAATATCAGTTAAGCCAAGCCAGGGCTGTATAACTGCAGTGCAATTGAAACCATATAGGAACAGTGGGTGGAATTCTAAACCATCTGTGCAAAGGGAGCCAGCAGATCCAGGGTAAATCCCTCAGAGGAGGATGGGCTGACATACCCAGAATTTACAGCATGGTGCAAAGGCTGCAGGTGCCCCCTGGGCCTTCAGGGCAACTTAGGTGGCACCATGAAAGCCATTGCTGGCATACCAATGAGAACTGAGGAGGGTACATTCTAAGCTTGCAACAGGATAATGCTGTTTGATTGGACTTAGGCAGACAATGGAGGATATTGGAGGAGGATGAGGCTGCTATTTTAGGTAACTTGCAGTAGGCTGTCACACAGCCTAATAATATCTGAGCATGTGTGGTTGGACAATTTTGGTTTTAATAGCTTTAAAACTGAATTGCTGGGTTGGCATAAAACCTCTGTCTTGTTGCGTGTTGGTGGATGTCCTTGGTTCAAATGGTGGCCCAAATGGAAGGCCCAAATGCTTAAGCTGCCCAAATGCTTAAGCTGCCCTGAAGGCTTGATTGGTGGCTGGGAAAATGAGATGGAGTCTCTAGGAGCAAAATTCTTCCCCTCTCAACAACTCACATCACAGTCTCTCCTCAGCCCTAGGAGGGACACTACTAAAAACTCCAATTGTGAAGTAAAATCACAAAGCTGACGTGGTGCAAAACATACTGCCCAAGAGAAGCAGTACTGTTATAGCCATTTATAGGACTGTGTCCAAAGCAGATGGTGCAGATAACAACCTGCAGAGCAGGAAGGGTGGTGGCAAGCATTGGGAATGTTAGGTCTGGAGATGCTTTTGTCTTTCCTTCATGGGAGCAGTGTTTTCCTCCTAACCAAGAGGCTGTGGGGAGGAGAGCTTCAAGTGACTAATTTAATTAGACATTATCCTTACAGGACGCTGTATTGACAGATACACTCAAACCTTTCTGGCCCACTCATCTGTTGGCATAACGAGATTGCAGCTTATCTGATTTACCAATTAATATTCTTATGCCACCTGCTTGTATCCAAGAATAAGCTTTCCTGCCTGGAACCATGGGAGCCCAGTGAGGATCAGGGCTGTGCCCTGCACCCACCTGGGCCAGGGTCTTTTTCTGCCCCTGAAGTCCAGCCCACTCCTCCATCCACACACAGATTGTCTCTCACCACACAGAGGGCTACCATGCAAAGCCTTGGGGCCCTTGCTCAGCATCCTCCCCTGGCCTTTCCTTCCCCTCAGCAGCTGGCCAGGGACCTTTGGATGGCACCGTAGCCCAGCACGGCCACCCAGGCTCTGTTCCCCCACACCAGGCACTGCTGGGGTTCTGCTGCCACCCGTGGGCCAGCTTGCAGAACCACCAGCCACAGACACCCGTGGGCCCCAAGGTGGTGGGAGCTAGATGGGGGGCAGAGGGCACTCGGGCAAGTCTGGGGAGGGTACCAAGTTGGGGGAGAAGAGGGCAGGGCCTCCCTTCCTCTGAAGGACCTCAGCAGCCTGAAGAAAATTACTGGGAACCTCCTACAGCCCAGCCGGGTGTTGCCCCTGCCCGACAGAGGTGCAGGGTGGCAGACACGGGGACACATGTTGGCTGGGATGGGTGCATGAACACAGCCTGAGCTGCAAACCTCGTTAATCTAATCTGGCCATTACTCAAAAATACAGAGTGGAGCACAGGAGCATGGCCTAGTGACAATCCTAGGTCTGCAGGAAATGCAGCAGGAGTGGCAGCTGGTTATGCTAGAGCTCTATTTTCTTGCAGGCTGGATAGATGATATCTGAATTGTAGCATAATTCTTAAATGTTTATAATGAAGTATAAATCCCACCCACTACTGTGGACAGGGGAAAGTGTGCTGCTGGCAGTTCATTTGCAAAGGATGAACAATGTGTTCTAGGGTCAAAATTAATACCTACACAACCCACCAAAAGTTTTGCTTGAGCTTTGGCCAGAATATTGACTCCATCTGGTCATGACCATGGAACACCAGACCTTCTCTTATTCATTCTTTTGAAGAATTACCTTGAAATTAGCCTACTAATTTAAGTATTGTATTGGTGAATTGCAGGTAATGGTAAGAGATCAGAATCTCAACAAAGTTTTACTTTAGATCAGCAGTGTGTTTTGAGTAGAAACAACAAATACACATGCTGGCTTAGCTTGCCAAAATACTTTCAGGATCCATAAATCAGTAAGACACAGAAAGTGTCTCTTCAGGTTAATGTGAGGGTAGTTCTCAGTTAATTGTTTTATTTCTGGAAACAAAACAAAATAAAACAAACAAAAACAAAACAAAGCACACCAAAACCCCCAACTTCTCCCTAAGTGGAGAATCTTGCAAACTTTAAAAATAAATGCCAGGGGTTTTCTGGGGGGTTTGTTTTTGTTTTCCATAATTGCCTAGTGTTAATAGAGGGTCTAAGAACACCTGCTTTACAGGAGGTACTTCACTCAAGGAAATGGTAGTGTGTAAGAGGACAGACTCTTCACTGCCCAGCACTCCAGGACGAATCCTGGGTTTCCAAAAGTGGCAGCCCGTCATTTGCATTCTAGCACATAAGTCAGTTTGGGACTTGGCTAGTCTGGCTGATGGGTTTTTTGAGAGACATCCATGAGAAAAGGCATGTTTGCCATGCTGGAAGACTAGAAATGTATCTGATCCTTGAGTAAGCCCACCAGATCTCATCTTTATGCTCCTTGTATATGTTATAAACATGCAGATTCTCTTCCTCTCAATTTTGTAGAGAAATGATGCTGTTAAAAAAAATTATTACATTACAGTAGCAACAGCAATTTCTGCAATAATACTACATGAGTTTATTATCTTTCATTTGAAAGATTGTATCCAAAGCTATAAGCACAAATCAGTGAACCTTAAGTAAGAAGATTACTTAGTTGGTCAAATGTCCTGGGAAGCTGAAGAACAAAAGAGATCATTACACTCTTCCCAAACTCTACCATGTGCACTCCTTGAGCAACCACCTTCCCAAATACTCTGGGCATGGAATTAAGGAAAATGCAGCAGGACACATGAAACTTTAATAAAAATCATTAACACAACACATGGATGCTCAGATCTACTCAGAAGTAGGAGTGCTCATGCAGTGTCAGGAGGAAATTATGAAGACGAGAGAAGAGTCTCTAAGAAAAGGTTTGCAGATGTCTGCAGAACAAGAGGGCAGCATCCCAGATGAGTGAAATTATTTGTGGGAAACATGGCCACAATAAGGAAAAAAAAAGGCAGAGAGTAGAAATGTTTAGCAGAAAAGAAGTGGAGCAGAGAAACTGACTAACTTTAAAAGTAAAGAAAGAACATAAGAGATTATAAAGTAAGGGGAAAGAAGAAAAGTCCATAAGAAGCTGTGGAAACAACCAATGACAGAAACCATGGGAAGGATTATGCAATGCACGAAGAGTACAGTGATGAAAAAGAGTGGTAATGAGCCAGGAGGGCCATGGGGCAAAAGCCAACAGAAAATGCCCATCCACGCTTCTGCAATTGGATATTGAGCAAAATCCTTGTGCCTCTCATCAGGGAAGATCTGGGGGAGAGAAGCATTTCTGCAAGCCATGGGCACTGTTAGGTCCTACATGGAGTATTTCAGAGCCTGCTTTTGGCTACTCAGGTAGGAACAGGTGATGCTGAGTGATTCTCAACACAACTGCTCCAGGACAACTAAACCCATCAGGGAAGATGCTCAGAGAAATACATGTTCAGGTGAGTTTAGAAAGGGGCTGGTGGCACACTAAGATAATGAAGATAGATATGGCTCAGGGATAGGCCTTGCCAGAATGAAATTACGGGGCTGGGCACAGGGATGCAATCACAGAAAGTGGCTTTAACTCAAAGAACAAACTACTGTGAACAACTGGGAAACCAGAAGTATGGGACCAAGTGTGGCCACCATGGGTAAGAAGAGGTCAGGCCAAGAAATCATGAGAAGAAACTGGGAGAGACTGTGTAGTCTCAGGGCACACAGCCGAACAGTGTGAAGAGGAGTGTGACATTGGCAGGTACAAGGCTGCAGCCAGGAGGAAGCAAGTACTCATAGTACAGAGACCAGCAACAGGGGTGGTCATACAGGTGTTTTACTAGTTGCAGCAGGAGTGGTCATAGCTCCCTGTGGTGGGATGGCAGGCACAGAACTGCAGTAAGCCCTGCAGAGGTTTTGATGGTGTTTGGGCACAGTGCAGCCTGTCTCTTCTTCATTTTCTCCTTGTGGGCAGAGGGATTCTTAATGTTCATTTCCTGCAACAGAGGCTGCTGCAGCTATGGTATTTTTAATGGACATTAATAACTATCTTTTTGAGACAACACTGAAATTTTCAGCATTTCCAGCTTGTTGCTCAGTCTGAAGTGAATGTGAGTTTGGTCTTTGGGTCAAGGGTATTCCAGATGCAAGTTTATAGACGGGGTAACACTTTGGGACCCCAAGAGTTGACTGGAATCTCTGGGCCCCCTGTAAAAAAAAAATGCTTTGCTGTGTAAGTGCCTTGAGTTGATGAGAAGCATGGTGAAAAGGGTGAAGTTTCCTATTGATGGACAACTTACCCTATCTCAGGTCTTGCAACTTCAAAGAAAATCAGCTGTTTAAAACAAAACAAACAAACCCCCTGGGAAAATATGATAACAATTTGACCACCTTTGATTATTGAGAAAAAACCTCACAGCTCTTTTCCCTTTTCCAAGGTAATATAATAAAGTTCACCCTTTTCTCCCACAGAGGAAGCAGAGATAGAAAGCTGAAATGCAGTCGTATGTAAAGGCTTGTGACTCATTCTCTAGCTCTGTGACTCACTGCTCATCCTCATGCTCACAACTGCTCTCTCCTTGGAGCACAGGGTGCTCTGACCTACACCTTCCCTTTATAGTCTGTTTCCACCTTCTGTTGTGGATGGAAACTGTGTTCTCTAATGCTTACTAAGGCCAGATGCCTGGCTAAATGGCCTTTGGCTGTCTGTGTATACGGATTCCCCTGGCTTTGGTAATTTGTTCTTCTGGTTTTAGCTTTTAAATCCAGTATCAGGGTTGTCATGGACATCCTGGCTTTTCCAAAATGATTCAAACACTGTGCCAGCAGTATCACTTTTGTAAAGGACCTTGAGATGCATGCCATGTAAGGAGCTGTAAACATCCTGTTGGAGTAATCTGGAGCAATAACCTGGAAGCAGCACTTACTGTCTACAATATGTAATGGAAGATGTATGTTCTGTTTTTTCATTATGCTTTGCAACAGGTTAGAGCCTATAGATTTATTCCAGCATTTTTAGTGTTAATCTGCTTCTGTTGCATGAACAGAAAAAGAAACAGACTTAGACAACTACACACTGGATTTACGCCTCCAGAGACATTTACATACCCTCTGTGCCTCTTGTTTTTGGAAGGCATCCTGGGAATAACACCAGGGATTAAATAAACTCAGTCTGTTACCTCACTGCAAAATGTGTCAGGGGGTCCTGGCTGCCTCAAGGGAACAACCCACTTCCTCCTGCCTTCCCCTGGGAAAAGAATAGGATCAAGCCATGGAGACAACCTGCAGCTGTCTCCAGGTGCAAAGACCTTAGTCCCAGACAGCTGAGCCCGTTTCATGTTGGCAGATGCCACACTCCTTGCCCACTTTGTAAAGGCAGGCTCTCTAGGGCTTCCAGTGCTGGAAGGGCTCATCTCTGCCCTCTGGGAGCTGGCAAGTTGGCATGAAAAGACAAATATTGTACCTTTAAAAATGTTACAACTAAAATGAATAAACCTGCCAATGTCTGCAAATGAAACAGTTCAGTAGTAGTAAATACCATATATAGAGAGAGATATGTCAACATTATGCCTAGTAGTAAACACCAGAAAACAACCACCAAAATGTCCACCTCTGTATTTGATAGTCAAAAAAGGTCTCTTTTTCATCAGATTGCCTGAAGCCTGGAGGGGCTTTTGGTACAGAGTATCAACAGGCCATTAGGGAACCTGTCATGGCTTTAGAGGGTGAAATCCAGCAGTTTACTGATCAAGCTGCAACCATTGTCCATGCAGTTCTGCAGAGATGAGGAGATGACACAAAAACTGATCTGCCTCTTTGGCTGATGGATCCCTGTATGTTAAAGCCCCACTTCAGGTGAGATTCTAGCCAGCTCTGCATTCACCCCATGCTGCCAAGGCAGCAAGATGCTGAAAGGTTTGGGAGAGAGGCTGTAACTTAGCTTTGCTGCCAAGCCCTTGACAACGGCCCTGAGGAAACCACCCACCCCTCCCCACCGCAGCTGACTCTCCATCACAGCAGAGAAGCTGAGGCTCCTCGACTCCTCTGTGCCTTGAGCAGCGTTGTGCTTTTGCTTTTGAACTGGGGGGACATGTGTGCCTGTCTGTGTCTGAGATGTATTGTGTGCACTGGAGCATGTGAGCCCCTGCTCTACCAACTGTCAGTCAATACATTTAGCAAGAATGACACTATCTTACCTCAGAAGGGAAAGCTACATTTCAGTTTATGTCATCTAAAGCTGTGAGGTATTTGAATGGCACCTTGAAAGTCATAAGGCTGTGATTTATGATGCTTTTTATCTAATGATGTACCACACCCAAGAACCTTACCCTTGAACCGCAGGGGAACAAACTTCAAACTATTTCCTTTTCATCTGTATTGCATCACTCTCTTTATTGGGAAAGATCAGCATTTCTCAGCAGAAGTCACAGAAACTGAGAACCTCTTAGCCAGTGCCCTCCATGTGGTGTGCCACTATGGGAAAGCCATATATATATCTCCTGCCTCCCATCCTGATTAGGGAATAGAGCAGGCTATTGCTATTCTCTAAGTTCTTGGCAGACCTGGAGCTGGGACACGGCTCCTCCAGCAATGCAGGCACGTGTGTGTGACACCCCAGAAGGAAACCCTGCATCCTCAGCACCACAAATTAGATCTAAATCAGGAGCAGGAAATCCTCCCGACTTACAGAACAATAACCACTACCATAGCTGTCAAGGGCAACTTAAAATGCATCTACATGTAGTTGTTCTCCAGCACCCTGGCAAACAAATCCACAACTTGATTGCCTGGTGGGCAGCAGGGAACTTAATGCCCAATGCAGGAAGCTATTTAAGGATCTCATACTGTGCCATCGGCTGCTGAGCTAGCACATGCTGCTAAATCTCAGCCTGCAGTTCAATTGCAGTAATTCCCAGAGCAGTTTACCCAATGCTTATTCCAATAATAAGGCAGAAGGAGGGGGCTGCTAGGGGTACGAAATCTAAAACTGCTGCTGCTGCTCTATTTCATAGGATAGGGCAGAAGATGAGATTAATCATATTGTCTGCATACCTGTTTTACTGCAGGACATTGAAACTACCAGTTAGTCTTTTGTTGAGTCCAGTACACTGATTATGTGTTTTATTTGGTCAGACCACCTTCTCTAATAAAAAACAGACAGTTTTGATGAGCAGGTCTGGAACAGTCCCTTGAATATCTTCTTTGACAACCAGACCCTGCAGTACACCTTTGTTTTCATAAGATCCAGTTCATGTTACATCAAATTTTACAGGCCCAGGAATACGCTTCGATGTTCTGATGCCTCCTTTTTTTCCCCCTGTGTTTAGAACAAACTATCATAACACCGTGAAAATTAAGGTTAGGGTTTTTTTGTTTTCTTCTTGATCCAAACAGCAAATAATGCAGTGACAGATGTTACGGTTACCAACCAAAATCTTGTGTGGTGATTAGCTATTATTAGCATATCTCTAATCCCCAGGGGATTAAGTGGTCACCTAAGCATGGCTTCCAGTGTCACCTATGTCTCACATGGACATAAACTAATCTGTTTTGTTGGAAACAGATGAAGTGATAAGTGTTTTGAAGACCTTCTAATTTGCAGAAAACACTGCAGTTTGTTCTCTCTCAAATCCCCTTGTCGAGGTGGAAAAGCACGCTTCTACACTCAGATTCAGAGTCAGGGGAAAGTCCTTTGAAAATCTAGTGAGCATCTAGCCCTCAAAAAACAGTTTAAGAAGTTGCTTTTTATGTAATTCTTTAAGTGGCCAAGCATTTTAAAGAAATTGACTGGGCTTTCTGTTTATTTTCCTTTCACTTGCAAATGAAGTGAATGCTGCTGGTAAAGGAGACACAAGTACAAGAGTGTGTGCCAGAGGAGATGAAGGCAGGCAGCACACTGTGTGCTCAAGGCCATAGGTAACAAGTTATTCCTGAATTAACAGAGCTGCTTATCTTCACACTTGGTGCTGGAGGCCACCAGCCCTGTGCAATCCTTTCAGGGGCCCTGCTCATACCTAGAGTATGGTACATATGGTGGCCAGACAGCTGTAGCTGTAGAATTAGTTTGTCAAATGGCTATTTGGACTTTTTCTAGAAAATCAGGCCAAGAGGTGCAGGAAGGATGAGGTAGATCCATATTGCCAAGGACGTGAGACATCTGGTACCTCATCACAGCCGCTGGGTGTGTGCCATCTCCCCGCACCTCCAGGTCTTGGTGTCCTGGACAAATGCAGCCAAAATGCCCAGTGAGAAGAAGGGGCCACTGTGCATTACACTGGTCAGCCGCAAAGTGTTCCACCTTCCCCAAACAAAGCCACTGATACAGAGCCAAGAGCACAGAGTGTGATGGTGATGACTGCGGAGAGCATGGAGGCTGCATCCAGCCCCTTCATCAGGCAGAGGGGGGCATTCTGTGGCACTTGCCCCTGGTCACCCCCAGGCAGGGACAGGGGCTTTCCCCTTCCTGTCCCAGTTACCAGCAGATGACTGCCCTGTGAACCTGCCCAGAATGACTTTGAGGCCACAGAGATGGCGTGAGCAGGGTACGCTCAATCCCTTTGGAGACATGTGCATGGAAAATATTACTGTCTCCCTCTAAAGCTTAAGTGGAAGGCACACAAGAGGCAAAGCAAAGTTTCCTCTGACAGCAAGAAAGGACTGTCTTTCACACATAATGGACAACCCTAAACAAGCTGCTGAGAAAGCAACAGAGTTTGCACCAGCTGTGGGGTGAGGTTGAATACTTCTGTTCAGGAATTCCTGGGCAAGTGGCTGTAAATGATCTCTGCAGCAAGTCTAACACATCCAGAAATCTCTGAATGTCCAGATTGTTGGATCAGCACCAGGAGATTCAGGACTTCGTGGGCTTACTCTGTAGGAACCGTAGAGTCATCCCTAGTGGGTATGTCCAAGGCTCCCCAGCAACCAGAAGCCCAATGGGAGAAGTAACTGCCAATGCTGTCAATTCCTAGATGAGTGCCTAAAGTCTTCAGTCTCCTGGGTGAGCCTGGGTAGAGAGAATATGTGGGCAGCCTTTGCAGCTGGGGAAATTCTTTGGGCACTTGGGGAAATTGTAAGAATGACAGTCACAGTTTGCTACCAAAAATGTTTTTCTACCTATTTCTGTCTTCTTATCTTTTTGTGCTTTATTTTATCCCCATGGAAGACTTTTAGGAAGAACATCTTGGGAGGGACAGAGCTATAGTATTTATGTAATGGGAAACATTGACGAGATGAGCTGGGAAGAATGTGTATGAAGATATTTCAGTGCACAGCAGAACCACAGACTCCAAGAATTTGGTGTGAACATGAGGGCAAAATCTACTTTTGGACTTCACCCTCAATACAATAGATAACACATAACTTCTTTCTACTTTTGCAAAGATCATCTTTATTTGATGCAGATGTTGGAAGACTTCATTATATACCTACCTCTGCCAGTTGTCAAATATAAACACATGCCTATGCAGATGAGTATATATAGCCCATTAGTTTCTCTGGTTAATGCTTGGTGCTTATTCTCCTAACACGTGTTAGAAGCAGAAAGACTTCAGTGAGACAAAGGTGTGGTACAATCATATCAGCGGACTTACATCTTTCTGGGCAGCTTTTTCCATTATGTAAAAGCTGCGTTTGTATTAGTATAGCAGTCAGACCCACCAGTGTGAGGATTACAGTCAGTTTTTACATAATGGATTATCCAAGATTAAGCGTTTTATGCAGGCACACGAGCAAAAATAACCAATTAGTGACTTTGCAGATTCTTATTTAAAGGCAGCTGGAGGGCAACTGACACGAAACTCTCCTGCTGACTGCAGCTCAAAGACTGAAGCAGAGTTCTCTCAGGGATCTCCAACATCTCTACCCCAACAGGTAGGTCTCTCTTCAGCAGAGGCGAGCCAGATTAGCATCTCTTGCAGCAGGGAAGAGCAGCTTGCATGGCAGCAGCTGATAACAGAGTAGCTGCTTGCGTGTCTGGAAGTCATGGGTTGGTAGCTCAGCTTGAATGCTGCAGGCGAGTTTCAAGTAACTGTGTTTTATCTTGGCATTAGAACAGTTATTCAAGGTCAAACATTCTGCAAGAATGTATATGCAAGTGCTCTTTCCCAAAGTGTGAGAAACAAGTACGCTGAGATACAGATAAACTGGGATCCCTGAGGAGACAAATAAAGCTGTGGCCACCTTGTGGCTGTGCTGCAATGACAGATCAAGCCTCTAGAAATTGAACACTGTATGTCATGTTTGTGGAGGCAATGGTCTGATATTCAGTACCAAGACATATTTTGCCATTAGAGTAGCCAGTCAGGAAGGGCCTGTTTCAGTGGTGAGAACTGGTCATGAAGAACATGGCTTTGCTGGCTTGAAAGCAAAGCAGACACTCACCATTAAATAATCAGAAACAACACCCTTACAATCTACAGTGCTTTACCAGAGCTCACCAGAACATTATTCTCCTTGTGAAAACAAAAATTAAAAACAAATTCACATTTTTATCAATTCTTACCAACCTTACCCAGAGTCTTGCTTGATTTATAATTTAAAAATACCATGAACCACAATACTGCTATTGACAAGCAAAACACTCTTTCAAAGTAACTGCCATAGATTCTCAGTTTTGGCTGGATTTAGGCATAACAATGACCCAGTGATTTATCAGTGGAGGAGCTGGTAGTGTACTCAGCATGAAAGAAACTAGTTTTAAAATGAGAGCAATGTGTCTGTAGGCACAGCACTAGCTACCCACACACAAGAAGGGCCACAAAGATGATCAGGGGGCTGCAACACCTCTCCTATGAGGACAGGCTGAGAAAATTGGGGTTGTTCAGTCTGGAGAAAAGAAGGCACTGGGGAGACCTCATAGCAGCCTTCCAGTACCTGAAGGGGCTGCGGGGAAGCTGGAGAGGGACTTTTGAGTAGGGCACGTAGTTACAGGACAAGGGGGAATGGGTTCAGACTAACAGAAGGTAGATTGGCTGTTAGGAAGAAATTCTTTGCTGTGAGGGTGGTGAGACACTGGCACAGGTTGCCCAGAGAAGCTGTGGCTGCCCCTCCCTGGCAGTGTTCAGGGCCAGGTTGGATGGGGCTTGGAGCAACCTGGTCTGGTGGGAGGTGTCCCTGCCTGTGGCAGGTGGCTGGAATGAGATGATCTGTAAGGTCCCTTCCAATCTAAACCATTCTATGATTCTGTGATCTACTGCATGAAATAAACCACATTTGCTTTTGTCTTGCAGAATGAAGTACACACAATATGTTTTCCTGGCCTCGATCTTCTCCACTGTTGAATATAGCCTAGCTCAGTCCTGTGCAGTGGAGTCTTTTGCTGTGAAAGACAATTTTGATCCAAAAAGGGTAATTATGTTTACTTCAACAATACATGTGAAGCAGCTTCTTATTTAAACTGTTTGTCCACGTTATGGGTTGTGTTAATCAAGTTAAATTCTTTTATATGCTGTCTCTCAGACACTTCCTGTAATTTGCTTTTCTCACTGCAGTTCAGTCTTCCGAGCATTATGGTAAAACCAGCCTTGAAAGTCAAAGATGTTATTCTGTTAGATACCATCTTCTGTTAGCTCAAAGCTCAATACAGATCTCAGCTTTGATCGCTTCCCTGAATGAAAAAATATAGATCCCCACTGGAGAGAAAGTCCAAGCACATGTCCTGGGGAATTTGCAGCCACTAGCAGCCATTCCTGGGAGCCATAGCAAACTGAAAATTAACCTAGTTGGGTATCCTGAACACAGATGGAATCTTGTTTAAACACAGCATTTAATCTGCCTGCCTCTGAGGAGGAAATCACAGCTAACTTGGTGTTGGAAAGGTACAAGCATGTGTGCCAGTGCCTATTTTGACTATCCCTCGGCAAATAGCACTTCCAGTCAGAGCTGAGGTGGGCCCAGCACTTCCTCTATACAAGATTAGCTTTGCTGGAAACAAGCCCATGTCTGGGGAGAGCTTTGGGAACATTCCCATTTTAAAAAGTCAAAGTTTTTCTCAGGCCTCTGTATTTGGGGATTACAGACTCTATTTCAGGCTTAAGCCTGTAACTCGTCAAACAGATCTCATTAGCTTCACTGAAGAATCAAATCCAACACAGTTAAGTTCTGTTTTCCTCACTATTTCTATTGATAAAGCTAACTTTTGAGGGCCTTCCTGTCTGTCACCTGTTTGAATCTTGTTTTCATTTTATTAGACACTGCTTGTAGATTTCCAGGGACCCATTTTTTTCCCCAGAGATTTTTTTTCCCCTTAATCTCATTTTATCTCCCCCTGCTGCTAGCATCCCCAAACACATCCTCTCCTCTTCACAGTGCATAGAATCATTGCTTTCTGCCTTGTTGGGTAGACCCTTTTCACCATCAGAAGTCAGCTGTGGCCCCCAGTAGCCACAAGGGTGTCTCCAGCCAGCTTGCTAATGTTTTAATTAACATTTTAATTAATTTTAATTTTAATTAACATAATGTTTTAATTAATGTTTTAATTAATTGCAGCTGCAATTTGGTATCATTGGTGGTGTCTTCCACAGAGAAGAAGGGGCCTGAGTGGGAATAGGGAAGAATCAGCCTGACTCCGAGTCAGCACTTCGGGGTGGGATAAGATTTCAATGTGGGGTCACTGTGACAGGAACTTCTTGTGTGACAAGGTGTCCCTGCACACAGCAGTGCAGAGCACTCCTCCTGGCAGAGAAGCAAGGGCTGATCAGACACCAGAGCAGGACCTGTGTGCTACATACCCACTCAAACAATCTCCATAGGCCAGGCAATGGGAAGTTAGAAGGGCACAATGTTTACAAAAGTGCTTTTGTGCTTATCTTGCCATGGGAATTAATCCAGATATTAAGTTTTTCATGTTAGTATGCAGGAAAATGGTATGCCCTGGCCAAGAGGGATCCAGAAGGCCTTTTCCTTCAGGACAACATCTCTGCTGAATACACCGTGGAGGAAGATGGCACAATGACAGCATCTTCCAAAGGCCGGGTGAAGCTTTTTGGGTGAGCTCTCTTGACTTTCAGCTCTAGCTGCTGCCATGAGGTACTAGAGGAAGGGGACATGGATGGTGATCTATCCTGAGCACACAACATAACTGGGTTTTCTTTATCAAAAAGGGAAGCTCAGTCAAGGTAATATATTAGAAGCTAGAGGTTAGACACTTTTGAGTCCTTGGTCACTTCTCAGCCTGACGCTGGCCTGTGTCCATCACAAAACTACTGCATAAAGCCAATTATATATTCAGGTCTTGAATGATGGAACAGTTAGGTAAATGAATCATAACCAAGAGAGAGGAGCTAGTGAAGCCTGTGGGGCTGCCAGGCCAGGCCAGCTCTCATTTCACTGAGAGGTTCAGTGTAAAGAGAGGAGTGTAATTTAGCATTACTTTCACAGATGGTATTTCAACACAGTGTTGAATGGACTTCTGAGGAAAACATGTGGTTAACTCTAAGATGCCATTGTGATGCCCGAATAGACAGATGGAAGGAAGCTCAAGAGTTTTCCCTGTTGGTCATGGTTACTGTAAGGCATCACAACACGTAAACAGATTAAATATCTTTCTGGGTGTAGAAGAGAAAATCTGGGGCTTCCAATATGCTAACAGTAGTTCTGTTGTGCATTAACTACCAAAACCCACTAACTGCATGAAGTAGTAGAGCAGGTGGCTATGAACCTTTTAAGTCTTAATAGCTCAGCACTCCAGGATATTTTGGGATGGGCAAATGAAGCTTTGTAGGCATGCCATGCAGTGTGAGTGGGAAAATTTCTGAAAGGACACCTCAGAAATCAAGCAGGATCTCCAGGCTGCCAGGAATTAATTTCTGCAACGGCAGGGTAAAGGGGAAGTGCAGCCCCCGCAAGGAAGGGAATGAAGACCCTTCCACTGTTTCACAAATCAAGGTAATGCTTAACAAACTATGCTAAGACACGGGTGGCATTCAAAGCAAACAGAAGCCAAGCAGAGAAGGGCTTTAGAATAAATGGATGATGAAGACAGGCTGTTCAGGCACCTACAGGATTCCCACAGCCTGTGCGAAGGCCTCTAACTAGCTTGGGCAGCAGAGTGGCTGCAATTATTTCCATGCTTGTAACAGACACCCCTGTGCCAACAGAAGTAGGAAGGGTTAGAGAGAGGAGAGCCACCTCCCACCTCTACCCAGGGACGCAGTAAATGAGCCCAGATGAGCCCAAATGCAGGTCAGCTCACTCTGCAAACTGCTAGCTAGGAGAAACACGTCTATCATTTTGCTTGGTGGCTGCCTGCTTGTGCAGAAATGGTGATGAAAAGCTTGCTGAGCTGAAGTAGGGTCTGAGCACTGCCCCAGCCACAGTGTAGTTTCACAGCAGAGTGGGGGACCAGACAAGAGCAATGCAGTCAGTGATGGGGCAGGTGTCACAGGTTTGCATTACTTAATGATGAACAATGACTTTGCCTTAAGAAAGGCCATGCCCATGCCTGAGAAAGTTGTGCTGAACTGTAGCCTGGTTCTTGCCCAAATCCTTAGTGATGGACACCCATTTGAAGCTCACATGCCACAGGGCTTTACCTTCAATCTCTTGGATCTCGTTGCAGGTTCTGGGTGATCTGTGCTGACATGGCTGCTCAGTATACAGTACCTGACCCAACCACTCCAGCAAAAATGTACATGACCTACCAGGGCCTGGCCAGCTACCTCTCCAGTGGTGGTGAGTGAACTTCTCCAGTGCCCCAGGGCTGGTCGATAGCTTACAGCTGTGCAGATTTTTGTTTTTCAGTATATGAGCAGGAAAAACAGTTGGGCTAAGATTGCTCCAGGTGGAGACAAAGCATCCTTTTTGGGGGGACGTTTCATTCAAGCAGTGCTTTTAAACTCCACAGAAGGGGCAGGATCCACAGACTCCCCAGAGACCCCACCTATGCACCATATGTATTCACAGGGGGGATGCAGCTTAGCAGAAACGGGCCACACACACAGATTTTGTACAGCCAATTGCGGTGCTCAACCTAGGGAAACAATACTTCCTGGGTCCCACAGTGGTCATTACAAAGGCACTGAGGGTCAACCATCCTTGTCCTTCTCATAGCTAATGGGAGACAACATGTGGACCTACATCTGCACTCGAGCAGCAAGGCACAGTTCTCCTCAAACAGCCACAGATGGACTCAACAAAATGGAGCTGTTAGCTGAAGTCCCCATTGCAGAAACTGTTTGTGCAGAACCTCAGTTATGAACCCTGCACACTCCATACATTATGACCAGGTCTGCCATAGCTGTGGGACTCCAGCTGTGGAAGCCGGGCAGGACATGGCCTGCCAATGCATAAGAAATAGGTACATTCACTTAGTGCTGGAGGGTAAGCCACACCAAAATGCTCTTAGTTGAGGAAGGCTGGAAACAGAAGGCATGTTTTGCTGAAGCTTCTTGTATAGAAAATGTGATCTGTATGGCCAAAATTTAACCTGTATGTCCTGCCCCTCAAGCTTGAGCAAGACACATAAAGCAATCTTTTGTCATTGAAAACCTGGATGGTCCTAGTCCTCCTAATACTTCTAGCATGAGAAACCCAAGGTGAAAACACACTGGGCATCATGGGGAGCAACATGGTCTCAAAGATGCCTTGTGTTTGTCCCAGTTCTTCACTTCACAGTGTGGAGATAAGCTGGATGTGGGAGGTGACTTTAAATCCTTTGGGAAGCTATCCCTGCCATGTGCTGAAGTGAGGTGTCTCCCTGCAGGATGACTAGGTCCACCTCTGCTCTGTTTCGCTCATTGTGATAAACTTGTGTGTTTTGATGTTTCAGGGGACAACTATTGGGTGATTGACACCGACTATGATAACTATGCCATTACCTATGCCTGCCGGAGTCTAAAGGCGGACGGCTCCTGTGATGATGGCTACTCCCTGATCTTCTCACGCAACCCTCGTGGCCTCCCCCCAGCCATTCAGCGCATTGTGCGTCAGAAGCAGGAAGAAATCTGCATGTCTGGCCAGTTCCAGCCGGTGCTTCAGTCAGGTACACTTGCTAATTAGCAAACTTGCTGAAAAGGCTGCGCTGGCAGCTGGTAGAAGTTCTGCCTGTGTCTGCCTGTGTCTGCTGGCAGTGGGAGTCAGCAGTTGTGCCACATACACACAAACAGAGCATGTCTAAAGCACATTTTTAGACTTTTTTTCTGGAGGCATGGGAGCTGATCTTCTATCTCATATGCTGTCCATGAGATAGGCAGATGATGTTTTAGGGCTATGCCAGAGGCAGAAAATTCTGGCATCTTGGGGTGCATTAGAAGGGGGGTGGTTAGTAGGTCGAGAGAGGTTCTCCTCCCCCTCTATTCTGCCCTAGTGAGGCCACATCTGGAGTATTGTGTCCAGTTCTGGGCCCCACAGTTCAAGAAGGACAGGGAACTGCTTGAGAGAGTCCAGCGCAGAGCCACTAAGATGATGAAGGGAATGGAACATCTCCCTTATGAGGAAAGGCTGAGGGAGCTGGGTCTCTTTAGCCTGGAGAAAAGGAGGCTGAGGGGTGACCTCATCCATGTTTACAAATATGTAAAGGGTGAGGGTCAGGATGATGGAGCCAAGCTTTTTACAGTGACATCCAATGATAGGACAAGGGGCAATGGATGCAAACTGGAGCATAGGAGGTTCCATGTGAATATCAGGAAAAACTTTTTCACTGTGCGAGTGACGGAGCACTGGAACAGGCTGCCCACAGAGGTTGTGGAGTCTCCTTCCCTGGAGACATTCAAACCCCGCCTGGATGTGTTCCTGTGTGATGGACTCTAGATGACCCTGCTCTGGCAGGGGGGTTGGACTGGATGATCTTTCGAGGTCCCTTCCAACCCTAGAATTCTGTGATTCTGTGATTCTGTGATTCTCTTTGTTGGCAGCTGGGTGCCCACACCCTTCACACATACACTGCCTTGCCTGGAGGTTGGCCCTTTACTAAGCCAGGCTGGAGGACCTGGGCTGGGGGATCACCACAGTTACACACGCGTTCTGCACTGCTGGACAAAAAATAGATGCTAAAACCTTCTGAATGGCACACTGTTGTGTGAGCCAGTCCTCCACTACAGAGCAGGTGCTGGCATCACCCAAGGTTCTGGGGCTAGTATGGGCATCCCTGCCCCATGCCCCTCCGTACTGCTCAGTCTAGCAGAGGGAGGGTAGTTGGTTTGTGGGCTCATGCCTAGGTGATCAGGTAAGCTGGAAACTCATCACCGGCTGTGACTAGCAAAGGCTGCACAAGTGCTGTGCCACCAGGCACAGACCAATGCAAGCAGCAGCTTTTGGACCCCCTCACCCTAATCCTGTACCATGATTCAGAAGTACCCTAGGAAGGTTGTAGCTACAGCTTCACTGAAGACTAAAAAGCTGTTAAAGCACTTTGCAAGTTTACTTACAAGGACTAAACTTTCTTTTCTTTCTTTCCAGGGGCCTGCTAGAAGTACACTTCTGATCTTATCCTTAAGCACAGAAACCAGACCTCTTGGTCTTGAAGTTGCCACTCAGCTAATAAAAAAAGAAAAGCATAGCATGGACTAGTGTGTTTTTCCTGAAAAACACATTCAAATATTGAGGTTTTTGTAAACTGTGTGCAATATAGTATTGATATTTCAATTTTCAAGAGAATACCTAATGTGGCATTTGTCAATAAATGTGTTGGTTTTTTTTAAAAAACACCTCTGGAATTGCTTTTTGTTATCTGATGTCCTCATGAGTAGCAGGAAGAGTGGGGCTGCTCACCAAGGGGAGATGAGACGGCAGGCCAGGGTGGCCCTCCCCAGCACCAAGCAGGGGTAGATGGGCAGTGGTGGCGACAGGGACAGGTCCCCTAACAGTGCTGATTGTCAGACAAATGAATGGTGACAGGGCGGGTCTGGGATTCAGCTGGGAAATCCAGCCAGTGAGCAAGAGCAGCAAGGCACAGGGCAGGGCATTGGCATGCCTGAGAGGCAGCTCTGGCCAGGAGCAGGGCAGGAGAGCAGGTCAGAGGCAGAGCTACTTGCAGCAAAGCTCCCAGGGGGGCAGGGGCCTGGGCTGGGCTGAAGAGGGTGTGTGGACCATGGGCAACAGGGATGTGAGTGGAGGTCCCAGGTGAGTCTGCACAAAGCCCTGGCCTACACAACGTATCTCTTCCACCAATATTGCTATTTGAATTCTGAACCTAAGAAATCCTCTCGAACAACAGCTCTGAGATGAGGCTGACAGTATAATCCTTGCTGCCTGGTAATATCTTATGGTTATTTCTGGTACATCTCGATACTCAGAAGTCTGCACAGAGTATTTCTAATAAGCCCCTGAATCACAAACGCAATAAAGCAGATGTTCCTTTCAATAACACTGGGACAATGCTTTAAATGAGCAGTTACTTGCAGTTTAAATGAGCAGTTACTAATGGCACAGGCAGTAATTTACATCCCACTGCTTCCATAATCCAGCTTCCAGTATCTGAGAAGTATAGAGCTGAAAGACATCGAACCAACAGGTTTTATGGCCAAGAGTTGCATAGAAGGAACCAAAAGAATAGTATCTAGACAGCTCCTGTAGAAAAAGGGTAACCCAAGTGAGCATTTTTGACATATATTTCTTATATTTCTTTCTTGACATATGCTCTTAGCAAAATCACTCACTTTGAGTATTACCTATGAATAAAACTGTCTCCAACACTCCCAGCATCCTGCTGAAACCTGCCATTTGTCAGCAACACAAATTTTTCGAAGTCCCGATTACCAAGCAGAGAGGGAAGACCAAGCTGAATAGCCCCTGCTCCTGAGGGTTGCAAAAGGTATGTGGCATGAGGTTGATATTGAGTGAAGACCTTCAGAGCACTTATATTATAAAACAGCTTCTGCAAGATGCTTGCACAATCTTATCTACAGTATCCAATGATTGCATCTGTTGGAAGGAGCATGAAAACCACTGGCTAAAGACTCTTCTCCAAGGCCAGAGACATCCCAGGGATGCAGGGAAGCTTGTGTTTCCCAGAATTCCCAGGTGGGACTCCTAAGGCTCTCAGCCACCATCGAATAAAGGTGTTCCTTGCCCTTCTGGTCTAAGGAAAGTTACACTGATGAAGAACAAGATGGTGAACTACCATCTAAAATTAAGGACAGAAACAGAAGATCAGCAGCAGGCAACGCAAACTAAAAAAAAACACACAAAGACTATCAAGTGTTGAAAAAACATCAGCCTTTTGTGCTGGACTAAGTGCAAGGTCAGTGCATTGACTGAATGTTCACCACTTGCCCCACTCCCTCATGAGGAAGTATTGGGGTGAAGATCTGTGAACTTAGGACTTGTATCACAAGTGATTAGACAACACTAACCTCTAGCTGAAGGAGCCTGGCCTTTGGCCAGGATATTCAGACCAATACTACCAGTCCTAGAGAAGGGGGATTTTTAACGTGTGGAGTTATAATAATTGTATAACCAGAGCAGATGGGAGTTCAAGCAAGAAGGATTTATATGCAGGACCAATTGCATCCTTATTATGCTTGGTGTAGCCTGTCCAGATGAGTTAGGCAGTGAAATCCCTCCTCAGCCACATAAGGTTGTGCCTCCAGGTTCATAGGAGGATAGTGGAGATTCTGGGAGAATACACCATGGAGCTATACATGCCCCAGAAATCTGACATGTTCTTGGAGGAACTAAGGGAACACGTTCCCATCAGGAGCACATGCAGGCCCTCATTATGTGACCTGGTGAGTTAATAAACAGATGGGAGTTAGCTCGTATCCATTTCTCTCCATTGACTGTAGGAAGCGTGAAAGACGAGTAGGATAGGACAGGCAGCTACTGATCTGACTCACACTTCTCTTGTTATTCCACTAAGTTTAACATAAAATGTCTAGGTTATGTTGTCCTGGTTTCACTGGGATAGAGCTATAGAATCAATTTTCTGTTCAGGAAGCTGCAATTTTTGAGAAGACTGCAGCACCCGATTCTGTGAGAACAAAGTTGATAAGGCACTCTATTTTAGTTTGTGGCATGCGGGTTTCCATAGTGACCACTGCCTTCAGCAGGTTTGATCTAGCCAAGTGGTAGGGCTAGGTGGAGCATAACCCAGGGCAACTGACCCAAGTTGGCCAACACAAACATTCTATACCATGTTTGTCACTCTCACTATAAATTGGGACATTTTCTGGGGCTCTTGCTCAGTGGCCTCTGTCCTGGGAGAGTCTTGTCCATCATTCTGCCCCCAAGGCTCTCCTGTTTGCTGTGACCATCATGCTCTCACTGGAGCTGTAGTGCCCACAGTGTTTGGTATCTGGCATCCACTACTGGAAGCACACAGCTCGCAACCACTGTATGGGTTGAGTATGACTGTGTATTTCATGTTAGTATTGGGATTTACAGTAGTTCATAGAACCATAGAATTGTTTGGGTTGGAAGACACCTTGCACTTAGTCCAGCACAAAAGGCTGATGTTTTTTCAACACTTGATAGTCTCTGTGTGGTTTTTTGTTTGTTTGTTTGCATTACCTGCTGCTGGTCTTCTGTTTCTGTCCTTAGTTTTAGATGGTAGTTCACCATCTTGTTCTCCATCAAGGTAACTTCCCCTAGACCAGAAGAGCAAGGAACATATTTGATGTAGGCAGATGTAGACATCTTAGGAGTCCCACCTGAAAATCCTGGGAAACATCTCATTCCAAACCCCTGCCATGGGCAGGCACAGCTCCCACTAGATCAGGTTGCTCAAAGCCCCATCCAATCTGGCCTTGAACACTGCCAGGGAGGGGACAGCCACAGCTTCTCTGGGCAACTGGTGCCAGTGTCTCATCACCCTCACAGTAAAGAACTTCTTCCCAATATCCAGTCTAAATCTACCTTCCTTTAGTCTGAACCCATTTCCCCTTGTTCTATCACTACAGGCCCTTGTAAAAAGTCCCTCTCCAGCTTTCCTGCAGCCCCTTCAGGTTCTGGAAGGCTGCTTTAAGTTTACCCCAGAGCCTTCTCCTCCCTGGGCTGAACAACCCCAACTCTCTCAGCCTGTCTTCATAGGAAAGGTGCTCCAGCCCCTTGATCATCTTCATGGCCCTCCTCTGTTCTTGCTCGTTATATATAACTCGCTTTTTATTATTATTAAATCTGCTTTGATTTCAACCCATGGGTCTCCCTTCTTTTTCCCAATTCCCCTCTCAGGTGGGGAGGGATCATTGAGTGATAGAATTGCCTAAACGTAGACATGTCCAGAGGTAGGCACACATCTGTAAGCTGTTTGAGCTGGCTGATGAGAACCAGTCTATTATTCCTGGTTTTAAGTGTGTGTATAGGTCCCAAGTCATAACTTCTGTCCTGCACAAACTTTCCACTAACAAGAGAAAGAAAAAGCAGTTTACAAATGAAAAGGACTGTTGTTTTGTCCTCAGAAGGCCCCTCAGTGCTGGCAGAAAGGCTACGACTGTGTAACAGCAGGAGGAACCCTGCAAGGGTATTGTCCTTCACATGCCAGTGAACGTCCTCCCAGTAAGGACACTGCAAGTCCTTCTGTCTGACGCTACGGTATCACATTGAGGTAGACCAGTTTTCCCTGGGCTGTGGAAACTGAGGCAATCTATACATTTCAGTTCCTACTCCAGCCTTGAAATTTCTTATGGTGACACTCCCTTCATGCTTCATTTTCATGTAATGTTGGAGCTTGCATCAATGAAGCTGTCTTTTATACTTAAGAACAGGTTTCACCTCTCAAGATTAAGTTGTTGACACAGGGATTTTGAGCAGTTTCCAGAACACAATGACCAGATCCCGGTTTTACAGGATTTATGTGAAAGATTAAAAACTGATTTTATTGGGTAGCACAAAAGATGGTAAGAAATACAGTATATACACAATTAAGCAATATAAAGCGCTCATTTGAGAGGTTTTTCCCTTGCATTCATTTTAACTGTTCCAAAACTTGCCTCAGAAGCTTTTGTTTGAAGAGCAGGCAGCTGCAGTTAGATTTTCCTATTTGGATTTATCATCAGCAAGAGACATACCTGAGCGCTCTGCAGTCTTGCTTTGGTTCTGATGCTGCAGAACTACCTAAGCATCTGCTACTCCAACTTAGCGCTATGCACATGTGGCACTCCTGAAACCAAAGTTGTGAGGGGTGGCTGATCACTGCCTGATAACAGAGGAGACAGCAGAGTTAAACATGCAATTTCGGAATCAGACAGGGTCAGTGACAGATGGTTACGAAAAAGTCAAGTTTCAAGTAATAAATAGCATTTTTCTATAGACGTTACATTATAAAAAAGACAAGGGCAGCCCAAAACTTCTGTACTTTGTTGGAAATAAATTCAAGACTGGAAATAGCAAATTCTGATCTCTGCTGCAATTGTTTATACTTGCTCATTGCTTAAAGGAGTAAGTTTATAAAGAAAGCAGCAAAAAACAAGAAGAAAATCTTGCTGAATACTCAAAACTTGTTTCTGAACAGGCAGTATACCATTTCTGGTCAGCTCTGCTTTCTGTGCATATTTGCCACTGCTGGGAAAATAACTGAAAAAGCACTGTGTCTTCCACGCTTTGGATGATGTTTCATGCAGAAGTCCTAGAAGAGGGACCTAGTGACAGAACTGCAAAGTGATTGGACTTGACCCTAAGAAACTGGATTTTATTTGTATCTAATTGTTAGGCTCTGCCCTTGCAAATAAAATTTCTGCTTTTCTGGGTCTTGAATAAGGAATACAACAAAGTATGAAATTTTGCCTTGAAACTTTAGAGAAAACAGCACTCTCAGTTTGCTTTTTAGCAAGACAAAAGAATTAAGCAAGAGAATTACAAACCACTTCAAAGAGGCAGCTGCAAGCCTTGTACCTGTCACTGCTGAGAAGGAGAAATCCTGGGTCAGCAGAACTCACAGCCTAAAATGTTCTGCAAGATGATAACTTGCCCTAAAGGAAATCACTTTCCACAGGGACAGACTTCAATACAGTGAAAGAGTAAGTGAATCACCATTCTCTGTTCTGCACCTTTGCAAAAGCCAAGCATCTCACCAGGACTCATCAGCTCTGCACCATTTGCCTCATATATGCCAATACTGACCTCACTTGTGGGAGGTATAATATAAGTTTGTCTTCTAAATAAAGCAGGGAAGTGATTTTTGATCTTCTATTTTTCATGATTTGCACACTTACACATTTTCTACTATATCCCTGCACAGGAACATCAATACTCTTCACAACAGACATGCTTCGGTTTTTTCCAAACCCCTGTAGCTAGTGCATGGTCCTTGGTTTGATAAGGACTGCTGTATTCTGATTGCTGGTGTGGGAAAATGTTAAAGCAGAAGGCTACTCAAATAAGGCATCTTACCAGGGTAAACTGTCTTCTCAAGCTCCTGTATCTTCCCCTGCTTCACAAACACTGAACTGTCTCAAGGACCTATACCTGAATGTTTCTAAAAAAGTATTTTTTAATGTGTTTCCACTTCGTACTGGCAAACCAGTATGTCTTAACTACTAGATTTTATTTATCTGTATATTCTGATTCTTCACTTAGAAGCAGTTATAACAACTCCAAAATACGTTTTTACTACCTTCATCCAAGCAGAACTTCTTAACTTTTTTGAAACAAAAAGTTATCAATTAAGTAGGCTCCAATGGCCCTTTTCTGTTCTGCACAAGCCTTTATGGGCAAGGAATTGGCAGATTAGGATGTGAGAAGCACCCCTTACTCAAAATTCAGTGAGGCAAAAAATATTTCATCTGAATTCTGAGACAAAATGAATCTTTTAAGGCTAACTCTCAGCATAAGCATATAAACAAGTAACCAGGAGGTAAGGAGATATAAGGACTCATCTCATATATATTGACTTTTTGTATATGTTTCTGTGCTTTAAAGTGAGGCCATTTGAGGTAATTCAGCTCTCTTCTACTGTGAAAACTTGTTTTTTTTTGTCTGAGACCTGAATGCTTCATCAAATATGCAGTCTTTGTTGGCATTTTGGTAAGGTGGCTGATGTCAGCAAAGAGAGCAGTAGGGGATTTGTTTGTGCGACAAGTTGCTCCTCTTACAGAAAACACTCCAGCTGTTTTCACTGGCATTATCCTTCCCTCTACAAGCATTTTAAAGGCATAGTTCAAACTGTGCCAGTTGTGAAAAGAGGAGAGTAAAAAAACACCCCTGCAATTTCAGGGAACTTTGCTGTTACATAAAGTGTTTGGCATCTGCAAGGACAGCCAGAGGTGTTCTGCAGCCCATGACCTGGGGCTATCACACACTCCTACACATGCTTTGCTCAAACTGTTCTTGGTTAATTTCCTAACCAGCTGTCACTAGCAGCCCTGTTACACTCAAGAGTGTGCTGTCCCATAACATGAAAACACAAAAGGCTCTAAGTAGCATTTCAGCTTTCTGCTGGCCACTCAAAGACAGTCTCAGAGTGGAGGCATGCTGGGGAGAGACGTTAGCTGTAATGGCTGTAGAAGGCCAGGCTAGGTGACAGCAATAGAGAGAAAGAGGGGCTTTCAGGGTTAGAACCTCCACCACGAAGAGGCATCAGATGACAGCTACAGTGCCAACAGGTGAATTTGGCAAAAGCAGAAAGCAGAAAAGGCAGGAAGTCTGGAGACTAGAAGTTCCTGTGCCACCTTCCTCTTTGAGGATGAGCTGCTACCCACTCCTCTGCCTGTGCAAAGGGAATAGCTCTGGCATGCAAATAACAGCCACAAATGCAGAGACAGCTGGTAGAAACCCCTCTGTGAGAGGGTGAAGAACTTCATACATCTGAAGACATGGCAAGTGTTCTGAAATAACCCACTGGAGCATGTGTGACATGTGCGGGGAAGCAGGGATTCTCCACTTCATGCTCCAGACACGTCTGCTTGCTGAGCTTTTCCATCAAACCACTGTGTCAAGCCAGCCTGGCAGCTCAGGCTTGCAGTTCACTCTCAGACAGGCCCTCCTTATGCCTTTGCTGCCATACTTGCTCATACAGTGAAGCAATGGTCCTGTCCCTGCTGCAGTTCATGACTTCTATAAATCTTTGTTTGTCCTAAGGAATCATAAATAGTTATTCCCATAATTCCTAGTTACCAAGCTGAATCCCAGTCCTACGGCAGCCTCTTACAATTGTACCACTTGGCTTGTCAGTCGTGGCTGTTTGATAGTGTTGCCTTTTGAGCTCTGAAGAGTTAATATGGGCAGTTGCTTCTAACTTGCATTCCTAACTTGCTTCATCAGGTCCTTCCGATACTCCCTGCTCAGCTTGGGAGGAGTTTATTTTTCTGAGGAGTTGTAATTTGCAAGGAACATACACCACTCAGTCACTAAGCCAGGCACCACTCTTCACAATCACTTGAAAGCTTCAACATACTCCACAGGAAGAGAGGACAGGCCTGCCTTCCCCCAGTAGTCAATGGCACGCACTCTGTAAAAGCCGGAGACTGAGCTTCCTGCAAATGAAAAGGTTAGAAATGGTCACTGTGAAAGGCTGGCACCTGTGGTGCCTGAGGATGTGGAGCAGGCACCACTCCTACAAAATGTAGATTTGTGGAACAGGCTGGGGAAGTGGTGTAATCAGTTCTGCACCCTATGTAAGTGTGTCTGTGCCTGTCTAACTAATAATGATTATAAATTCCTCGTGGCCAAATACTGGCTCTTTTTTTTTTGTTGCATCAAGGACCTCCTCTCTCCTCATTAGGATTTCCAAGTACGGCTACAGGACTGCTGTCCCAGCAGTCCCTCTGGAAGAAGGCTAAGACATCTTTTTCAACCCTTAACTAGTAATTTCCTTTTTTCTGACTTACTTTTCTGCCTGAATAATGCCTTTGGTACAGGTTATGTGGGGACGATCAACAAAAAAGAAGACCAAGAAGCATGCAGGCTGACTGAAAACCCTCTGCTCAACTCAGGAAACAGCACCACTTGCTCCCAAGGTATGTGAGTTCATGTTCTGTGGCTCTGCTGGTTTTCACCCTTGATCCAGTTCAAAGAAAACAGCCTTCACTAGCAGTCTTTAAACTCAAAAGCAATATAAATGCTTTTTCTGATCTATTTACTTGATTTCTATATGTGCTCTAGTATTTATATTTTTTCCTAGAAGCAAAAGAATGTTAGAAATAATAAGTGAGAAGGACATACCTAGTAATAAAGGCTGCTAAGCTGTGAGATTGTTTCAAGCAGTCTTTCCTTTTTTGCTTTTGAAACTAACACTTAAATCTCATAGGTTACCCAGATGTGCAGCACTAGATGATAATGAATGCTAATTTCAGAGATTTGCCTTTACAGTCTTTGCTTACTTGTGTAGCCTTTACATTGAAATAATAGCTCTGAAATTAATTATGTACCCACTACTCATGCTAAGCCTTTCTCAGGCTACAACAAGTTTGTTTTTCTGGCAAAGATGCTCTTTATTAGTATCACTTTGAGGCAAGGTCTGCCTGTGAACTCTGATCAGTGATTATTAGCAATACTTGTTGGACAGTCACATTGTGGATTAGACCACATATGGTTTAAAGAGCTCAAAAAACAACAAAAATATGCCCAAAGAAAACATCACTACCTTCTTTCATCTGGGTATGTTTCTGTTGCATCTAGGCTGTACTTGAGGAGAAATGACCACAAGCTCTGGGAGAAGCTTAGCCTGTTGACAAAGATGAAACTCACTGCCCTCTAAAGTGAAACATCTAACACTTAGGCAGTTAGTTAGGGCTAAAGAGAAAGCTCTGAAAACAGCAGAGAGAGGGGTTGCTCCTTGCCTAGGTGTTCAGATGTCCAGGACAAACTGTTCTACAGGAGGAGCTCTTCTGTTCTTACAAGGGAGCACTTCAATAGCTTAAGAGTGCCAAGCCTTAAAAGGGTTTGGGAACAGGGACGGGTGGCCATGGTAACAACAGAATTGTGAGCTTCCCCTAAAGCAGCTCAGAAGATGATATATGCAAGACAATCAACCCCTCCAGCAAAGGTGGACATGACCTCCCAGTTCTCTGTGTGTTGATGCCATATCCTTTGGCAGTCTAACACCTCAAGAGTCAGTGGTACCAAACAAGTGTTACCAAGGCAGTTTGCTCCTGCTGCTTACCCCAAGAGGATTGTACAAGTTTAGACAAAGGCATGGCCAATACCTGTGGGAATGAGCCCAAACAAGAGACTTGCCTTGCTGTGGGTCTACTACCAAGAACAGAATACTAAGCTCTGGTCATGTAGAGCATTTTTTTTTTGTTTTCACTTTTTTCATGCTCCTACACCAGCTACACATAGAAACAAAAGTGCTGCTTTGCCTCTCAGGGAACTTGCCAGGCTCACAGCTAGGTGACTTTGGTTTCTGTGACAAGGAACTTATGGCAATACTCCTAATAATGTCTTCATGACTATTTGTCATCTAGTGCTTGTCCTTGGGAACAAGGCTTTCACTGAGAATATGGTCCTAAAGGAAGACATGGGCTCATATTTGTGACGGAAGTGTGCATTACTAGCAAGCTACATACTTTCCATAGTTACTCAATAATGTTTCACGTGCTCATGAGTGGCACTATTAACATCACAGATTACATAATATGTGTATTCTTGCCTTACCTGGACTGTAGACCCAGAGAGTGAATATTGTGTCTTTGGCATTAATCCGCTGGTACGCTTCTCCATCTGGTGAGAACTCCACTTCAAATGTCTTTATACATCTAAAAAAGAAAACTAGAGAGCTCAGTAAATACAACTGACAACGTGGTGAGCAATCAAATCCTAATCTCAGGATCATTTCAACAAAAAGGCCCAAAACCAGCAAATATTCAGTTCACTCATTCCTAGCAAATGTGAGATGGTATGAATTGTCACCATTAA
This sequence comes from Aegotheles bennettii, assembly GCA_013398125.1. Taxonomy (NCBI): domain Eukaryota; kingdom Metazoa; phylum Chordata; class Aves; order Caprimulgiformes; family Aegothelidae; genus Aegotheles; species Aegotheles bennettii. The sequence goes on along the minus strand of VZRW01012615.1, from coordinate 114,318 downwards.
GAACCACGGCTCCAACAGCCCACAGAACATCCAGGCTGACTTGGTATATTGGGTATCTGCAGCATCACAAACTGTTAAGCATCTTTTACTCTCAAACCAGGGTTATCAAAGCTGAAGAGTCTAGGCAGACTGTATTGAAAAGGAGCTAAGTCAGTGCTTCCTGAGTGAGTATGGAAGTACACTGGATTGCCCCTGACAGTTCACCTACAGAGGGTTTTCAGTCTAGCACAACTTACTGGAGCAAGAAACTGGAGGCTTTCTCTTCCAGCTCACATCCCTTACAGCGATGTGCAAGACCTCATCTAGGCACCTGCTGCTACTGTAACTTTTATCACGCATCTTCCTACCTGCTATTGCTGAAGGCAAGTCCCTCAAAAACGCCCCTGGATACTGGTGAGCAACAGGCAGATTCCCTTTCTCAGACTGCAAAACAGTCAGGGTTGTGATCCATAGTTACTGCATGTAGATCCTACAGTTCATTTTGTGAGACTAATGCACTGTAGCATCTCTCAAGGAGCAAGCAGTCGCTAATTTGTGAACTTGTTTCACTTTGTAAGACTGGTGGCAACTTAGGGAGTAATGTGCTGGTAACTTGGATATATCCATTTTACTTTAAAAGCTACTTACTTTGAATTCACACAGCCATCATCCCACAACACAATGACCTGTCCCTTTGTGAGAGGGATCAAACGAACACCCGTCACCTGTCCAAAGACACATGACCATGTAAGAAAACAGTACAAAGCAATCAGCTAGGTCAGACTGTTGCGTTCACCCTTCCTTACTAATGATTTGCTTTGATTCTTTCCATCGATACTGGGGGAAAAACAAAATTCCTGACTGTGTGGCTTTGTAGCCTATGTTTCCAACCTGTCAACCTTGCAGGGGACCTTCAGAGGCTCTGGGAACCACTATGAACATGGGTGGGACTGAATGTGCAGATACAGATGTCTAATCTAAGACAGCCATGATTCCATTTTATTTTTAGCCATCAATTATTAACTAGAGAGTTGTTGTCAAACCTGGTAGCACATGATGTGATTTAAAAAAAAGATACTGCAGTTTCCAGTACTGCATTATTATTTTCCCACCATGGATAAACTTGCATTTATTTCAATAATGGCTCCTATCACCTGCTGTAAAATGCTTTATCTTGAATTATGCCTTGGAGAGCCTTTTCATCAAAGGAGAGAAGAATTGTTTATTTACTAAGGCCCAAATGCTAGTCCAGCTCTCCTTAGTGAGACTTAAACCAGGAAGCAGTTTCTAATTTGGTGAGTCTGACAGCAGAATACAACACATACTTGACCAGGAACAGATCTGGGTCTTGCACAGATGTGGATAAGAAAGACTGAGGGAACAGGAAAGTCTTGCTTCAGTGTCAGGGTGCCACCTTCAGGAAATGGGAATGGGCCTGTCGCCACTGGGTCCTGTGGAGCCGAAGAGAAGCATTGTGAATAATCTTTCATTACAGCACCTAAAGGCCAGTGGTTACACCAGTGTAAAGTGACTGAATATTTACTCTGGAACTGTAAATTTCCAACAGAGTTGGTGCTAGTAAGTGGCTTACAGCTATCAAAGTTCTTCAAGCTGGAAGACTTTTCCATCTCGCCTGTTTTCCAGCTCTTCAGGAAACAGAGGGTTTGTCCATCTCACAAACCGAGTTGATCATAAATGCCCATTCAGCACAAATGATCAAAAAGCACAATCTGTCACTTTTAGAAACCTTCCTAGGATGCCTTTCAGGTAGTGGTCTTTGCAAATCACACTCCTGTCTCTTACTCATGGATTCCCTGTGTGCAGTGCAAGCTATTGCTAGCTACAACAGCCACTCAGCTCATCTCTGAGGATGAGGTGTCAGCAGACGGCCAAAAGCATCTAAAATCTTGCTGCTGTCCAGTTGAAGGAAGATCTTATGGCTCCTATAGTATCTCACAGGCTTTAGGAATAGCACGTTATGGTGAACGGGAAAGACAGACAGTACTGTATACCGATGTCAAGAAAGCAATTACTGTCTGTGGGCTCTGAAAGGGATAAAGCTGGCCCCTTTATTTTAACCCATGGGTCTGAATGAATAGGGAAACCATGGGAGAGGGAGGTAAAGTGATAGGCTGCTCATACATTCTCACATACAGTAAGTAATCTGGGCATGGCTTTTCTCAGCAGGGAGGAGAGGAGTCCTCAGAGAGGACTTACTCCTCAGTGCCCTCTGGGCACATTCAGAACTGGTGAGGATGAAAGCCTCCCTGTGAGCTCCTGAGAGATGACAAGTGTCTCCTGAACTTGCCTGAGTGGTTTCCACTTCAGGGAGCTGTTATTTTCTGTTACTGAAGGCGGTTCATTTTAACTCTCTAATGCAACAATTTGGCCCTTCTGTAATATATGCAGGGTGACATGACTTATTTGGGGAGACAGAACAGAAAGGGTCTCAAAGCTCACTGAACTTTCAGAGAGAAGCTGGAACTAGCTGTGGAGCAACTCTGCCTCCTTAGTTAAGGGTAGGCCAGTAGCAGAGAAGTTGGTCGTCTACATTCAGTCTCTTGTATAACATAAATGCAAAGGTATTGGCTCTGTGTGAGCTACATTTCCCTGTGTGACTGGAAGTGCATTTTCCTATGTACATGAAATGTGCATGGCTGTGGGCTATGGAAATTTTGACTACCTGAGCTGATTTCTTGTCTTTTTAGCTGTAGTAACCAATTCACTAGCATACGACACTTCAAGCAAACACATAGTCATACCTCAGCATCCCTTATTTGCTGGAACTGTTCTGGAGAAGGAAAGTCAGGGCTTCCTAGGTTTTTCCACTTCAGGTAGGGATTGGTTTGGTTGTTATCCAGGTAATATGTCACATATACCAGTTCTTTGGGAACACAAATGAAAGAGAGTAAACTATTTACCTGGATTTAAAGATGAACAAGAATAAATTTAGCAGAAGCTTTTTAAGTCTATCATCTCAAAAGTTACTTCAGCACTTCAGAGCCTGGCTTCCACTGGAAAGTAACAAGGTTAGCACTCTTACAAGACCCTACAATTTATATTTGCCAAATTTAAATTTCAAGCTATTACTTCCATAACCAGAATGGAAACCCTTATTTTTTGCACGGGTGCTGCATACATTTGTTGGACAACTGCATCAACCATATAATCGTGTGGTCATGCTGGCTGTCTTGGAGTCATTCCAGTAAGGAAATTGTTGCCTGGCAATATCCAGCCAAGGACATTGAGATTAATAGCATTCCAAAAAGGTAGCACTTGTGGCTGCCCTTAAAGGTAGGGTCAAAAAGCAGGCATGAGGAAACAACCTTTTCTGGAAGAGCACCATCATAGCTCAGAAAATCTGGGAGTGCCTAAAAGATGAGAAAGTTAGCAAATGAAACTCACTCTTGCAATGAAACGCAGCTCATCAGAAGTGTTTCAGCAGATGTTCTATCCTAAAGATAATTATGTGAATTGCCTACATGATGTTTACCTCCAAGTTTGGGGAAGTGGGTGGCGTTCACTGTGACGGTGCTGATGTTGGATGAAGTCCTGTTATCCTCACTTGAATACATCAGTAGAGTAACTTGCCAACTGTCTGAGGGCTGCATCTCGCTTGGTGTGTGCACAGATGCCAGGACACCAATTGTGCTGTTTTGAGTGCTTTCACCTTCACTGCTGTTTACTTCTGCAAAAATCTGCTTTTCTCCTTTAAAAAATACGACAACTCTGTAAGATCACTGCTAGTCAGCTTTGCATCCGCTTCTGATACAGGAAAGGTCAAAACATGGGGATCTATAGGTTAAGCTATGCTCTAGCTTATTTTACCAGGTACAGCAATCAATCAGGCTTAGTTTGCAACAGCAGAGCACGCACCATACTACAGCTCTTATGTTTAGCAGTTAAGCTAGCAAAATCTAAGCAAGTAACGGTGAATTAGGATCTTTCTTTAGCATGTTGTATGGGTCTTCCAGCTGTGGGGATTTCTTAAAGACATTTGCAGCCCAATGTGATGGCACAGTAGGGAAGTTCCAGTGAACAAAAAAAAGGAGTGGCTGGCATACAGAGGGTATAAGCAAAGCAGTAAATTAAATCAAATGTATAACAGACTGTCAGGGACATTTCCTGAGCTATTAATTTCTCAGAGGAAATTAAGTTTCATTTTCTTAACGCAGCTGGTAAACAGAAGGTAGGAGAAATCCTGCTTTTATCAATGGTGAGATGGCTGGAATAATCAGTCTTAGGCAGGAAGCTTCTAGATAGAAGAGGTTATTGATGTGCTCTTTAATCAGTGGTTACTATACCTAGCAGTGCCAGCAAGCCCATGACAGTCAGCACTGGTTTCCGCACCATCTGGACATGAGGTGGCTTTGTATTGTTCATTTGAAAACGTGCTGTCAGAGTCCGCTGTGTGAAGTAATGGGGGTAGTAGCTCAAGAAGGCATTGTCATTACTCAGCAGTGTGTAGTTGATGGTGTTGTTGGCTTTGGAAATTAGCAGGTTTTGATGCTGGATGATTACCTGCAAAGTCATAGAGAAGATGGAACTTCACCAGGGAGAAAATCCAACAAACACATGATGTCTGTATTTTTTTTAAATCTTCACAGCATACTGAAAAGAACTGTCACTGTGCCATTTAGAAAAGTTTGAAGAACTAAACTGTTCCTCACAACTGTCGGAAAAACTATTGTGATACATTAACCACTGGAAAATTTTTCGTTTTCCCAGTAAAAAGACTCTGAAATAACTATTACTAGTAGTCTACACAATTTATGAATACATTTCCTTGGCTACTGCACTGCAAATGGTACTTCTCGAATATTGAATTAGTAATCTGGATTTACCATCTGAATTCAATATAAATGGTTCTCCAATTCTGGAGTTACTTTGTACCCATTACACAAGTATCTGGGAGCTGGTCCTGGACTCTGTTCCTCAATGAGTCATTTCACCCACTTGGTGCTAATATGGAATTAGTTCTCCTGGGATTTTACTGGCTGCTGTGCTGCTTTCCTGCAAAGAGTCAGAGCTCCCAAGCTCCCTCTTTACCAGATTGAGCCTAAGTATCAGAATGAAGCAGAACTTCAGAAGAATGACGACTGAAAAAGTCTCATAACTGTGTCCCTGAAGGAACACAGCTCCTAACCATTCCAGTGTTAATTTTCCATTGGATGTGTCTTTTTTATTCCATTCACATCACCATGTAATTAAAAACATTGTTTGCTCTCACAAACCCTCTGCAGTGCAGTCAGTGACTTGTTGCTTTGGAGAAGACTGCTTCTGTATGCAGCCTAAAGAAGCTGGGAACCTTTGTCTCCACAGGAGCAGCCGGTATGACGTGTCTTGTTTCTGGGTGACATACGTGCTCCCAAGTTTGGGAATTACTACTTTGCATAGAAGTGCTTGAACTCTGGATGCTGTATAAGGCAGTGGCTCACAAAGCAACAGGCTTGCAGTGAGAGTTACAGCTATGCAGGAGCAAGAGCTGAGCTTGCTCTGGGGCCAGGCTACAATATCCCGCAGAGGCAGGAATGCTAAGCATTCTCTTCTTCTGCTTTTCTGATCAACAGCAGTAATTACTAGCAGTAATTAATAAGACCACACATACAGTCATTATCCAAAACCAAAGAATGGACTTATGATACCTGATGTCTCTTGATGAGATAAATTAATGAAGGAGCAGGGAAATAATGTTTCACATAAGGTAATAACCTAGCAGCAGTCAGATGATAGCAGTGGCATTACATGGAGAGAGTATGTGGGTATAGTCTCATCAGGTGGTTCTAACTAGGGGATGGTATACAATATCTGACATACTCTCCAACACATGGAAGGCTAGTTCTCAGGATTTTTTTAAACTAAACATTAAGAAAACTAATGCAAACTAAATAAAGCTACTGAAAACAGTAGGAAACTCTCCTTCTGTTGGATCTATTATTCTGAGTAGCTGCTTAAAAATTGACTGTAAGTCTACTTTTGCAACTGAATTAATACCTCAGGAGACCCTACTGTGTCAAGACTGTCAATGAACTGAGTTACCTTTACAACCATAGCTGCATAGGTCACGTCAGCTCGCCACAGTTGTGGAATGGACCATCCAACCATCGGATCTGCTTCATCATTGTATATGGCAACAGAAGCAAAATTCGGAAACAGCTTCTGAATTTGTTCAACTGCTTCTAATTCTTGTTGCAAGATGTAGAGAGAACTCCCGCCTCCCTGCAACAATACTTCATATCTGCTTAGTGAAAGTGAGCAAACAGTTGTCAACACACAGACATACTATACAGACATAAACACGTTCTGAAAACAAGTTCCTTGAGTCCCTGAGGAGCAGTGGACCAGACAGTCCTGGGAATTAGGGAGAGGCAAATATGCTTTGAGTTGAAGTTCTGCAAATGAACATCTTCAAAGTTTTGTTAGAACAGGTAGCCATGCTTCCTGCTATAGGCTGGACACTCATCTGGAAATCAACTTCATAAATAGAATAAAATGTAACTTGGATTGGACTGATTAAAAAGTACCCTTAAACTGAAATCTTGGACTGACCTTCTTATGCAGAGAGATGTAGTCCAGCCTTACACCAGTCTCCCCTGTGAAGAAGTTGGTTCCATTGTAGCAATGACACAGAAGACTCCAGCATATGGGTGACTTGGGTAAGGGGTGGAAGGAATCCCCAGGCCCTCCAAATTTTAGTAGAGGACTGGCTGCTCTTAATCCTTCTGAGCAAGCATCATAATAGTTGAGAAACCCTGAAGTCCAAGCAGATGCATGTGTCAAAGATGACAACTCAAAACAGAATCTTGATCTAAAACTACGGGGACATGCTACAACTCTATTATTGCATTTATTGGCAGGACCTCACAAATTCAGGCTACTTTTTCCTATGCACTGACAACATGAGAAGACATCAAAACCTCAGCTGCTTTCACAAGATTCTTCCAAAAGCCTTGTGAGGACAAGTTCCCAAAATATGCATCTGTCAATGAACTGTTTTCCTCTTACTCCACCCTTCAGCCCTTATCACCCAGTAACCTTACTTTGTATCCAAATAATGAACAGCATCTTCTTAGTGTAACTCCTGTTCTGTTTCCCCTGTTTTACTATCCCTGTACTTATACCAATGTCCAAGTAGGGAACAAAGTGTAGTCAGTAACATCACACACACAAACACCTGTCTTACTTTACTACACTAGCAAGTGCTCCACAACATGCTTACCTTTCACTGTCATAGATACATTGTCAAAGTCGTGGTGGTCTGGTTCATTCCACGTTTCAAAATTCCATTTAGCAACATGCTCCAATCCGTACCTATCTGCAGGAGAGGCCTCATTTATCAGCAAGCTGCATATTCAGACAACCCCATCAGTTGGTCACTGATCCAGACAATCCTATTAATTAGGCCTGCAAGTGGGGTTTAGCACCCAGAGCTACAATAGGGCATAAATATTACCTATTTTTAATAATGAGAAAAACGTGATTTGGGTAGTTTCAAAATTACGTCTCATTTTTGAAGAAACACAGCAATATTTGAAGATGAAAGGTAAGAGGAAGGTGGTGTGAATTACAGCCTTGTGGTTAGGGCACTCACCTAGCCTTAATTCAAGTTGAGCCTTCTGTCTCATTAGAGGTATTCGAAGCTGGTACGTGGGAAGTATTCAGGTTATTATGTCCTAGTGCAGTCTGGTGGTTTACAACCATAATAATGTAACAAAGTTAAAAGCTAGTTCTCAGAGGCTGGCCAAATGTGCTACACAGAACACACTATGCCTTCAGGATGCTGGACATGGATCAGCAAAAAACAGGGGATATTATCCCATTGTCTGTTCTGGCATGGGTTTTCTCCTGTTCTGTGCTGCAATCCAGAATCTTGGAATTCCTCACCATACTTTCTGACGTAGTTAGAAGGGATTACAACAGAATAAATAACAGGGCTTTTTTTTTTACTTTTTTTTTTTTTTTTTAACTTACCTATGTATCTGCTGGCCAGAAGTGTAATTAAGTTTCTCCATCTTACTACCTGTCCTTTATCTTCAAAATCTAAAAAATATCCTGACGGATTCCCCATCAATTCAAATCCTAAAAAAGACACAAAAGATTGATCTCCTTTTTCTGTGAATGCTATCTCCTTTTCATTAATGAAGGGCTTATTGCGTTATCTGAAACAAACTTGTTAATGAAGAAGCACCATTAAATGGGTTTTCTGTCCTGTTTCTACATGTCACCACTAGGAATATTTCAGATCTGAGGTTGCTTACACTTATTACTTGTCAATGACTACAGTAACCAATACTACTATGATCAATTCAGGGCTCAGAGGTAACTCCGATCACTGGATATTTACAGAAATTCCAGGGAAGCTATACCTTGATTATCTGCTTCTCTGACTAGCATTAGGTACATGCTAATGGGTACAAAGCTTTCTCCTGTTCAAGAGACCTCGTTTTCCAATTTATACATCTCAAACTGTTGAAAGCAACGTAAAACCATTTGTGTTGTCTTAACTGTCCTAATAGTGTTTTGCTCAAACTGTTTACATTTGCATTAGGTAAAGACAAGTAGGAAAAAAAATTATTTTTTATCAAAATCAGCTTTGTCTCTAAGAATTTTCTGATGATTGCACAGATGTAGCAAGTTGCGGAGGTAGGGAGCTGCCATTACCTGGAATCAGCTTATTTTCCCACAGGAGATCCATAAGGTTATCCAAGGCGGTGAAATTGTAATGAAGTTTCCCGTTCATCACTCTGAGGATAGTAATAAGTAAAACCGTAAATATTACAGCAAAGGTGGCACTTGGTTGCAGATAATGGGTCAGATGGCTGCCTTCCTTTGCCTCTCAAAATTTACATGTAACTAGGGTTCTTGGAATTGTACACAAACTTCCTTCCTCTGAAGTAACAGGTGTTCACCATAAACAAGTCATGTTTCTTGTCCAGACCATGCCCTTTTCCTACTCCAGCAGCAGCAGAAGCAATATCATGAACTTGCTTGCTGGATTTTGAGTTTTTAACAGGGTACTAAGTTTCTAACTCTTTGCTGAAGTGAAATTCATCTAGACTTTTTTGCCTAACCTGTTTTTTTAGTTTCCATTTGATTACCTACTGCTAGGCAAGCTGGCTTCCACATTGTCTCATGCAGTCTTCCCTAGTGCCCTCTTAATTTGCAATATATGATACAGCTTTCTCAAGTAGCACTCTTTATGGGTTTAGGTCCAGCTGAGAAATAACTTTCTGGCTTTCAAAGAACACTGAATTTATCTCACAACATCTGTAATTTTTACTTCCTTGTTAGCATTTGCTTACTATGTCTCCTGTACTCCCAGGATCTCAGGCAGCAATCCTTTTACCCAGCATTGAATACATGTGCTCAGAGACTTAGGAGGAGCCCCATCATGCAACCCTTGGTGTCAGTGAATCTCATAGGAACAGAGGCAATAAAATTCAAGCATGCACCTGTGTGGGAACATTGGAGTTTTTTTACACAGGGGATGAAAACTGGTATTTGCAACTTATCTATGATACATTTGAAGAGGTGGTTTAAATTCCTAAAAGGCTTTTCTTATTTCCCTTAACTTCTGAACTTGTGGCCTGATTTAACTTAAATCTGACAGGGCAAGAGAAGTTTTGACAGTATGAAGTGCCACATAGGAATTAAAAATGAACTTCTGTTGACAATATTCTGATACTGTGACTTACTGCCATTTTTTGCCAAATTCTGACCTCTGTATGCCCTGAGCAAAAGGTTTTGTAAGCACCCTTGAGGTAAGTCCAGTCCTGGTCATATAGGTGGGCTGATCAGGGTCTTGCCAGCACCTCTCAAAGCTGATTTGTCAAGCCTTGCCAGAGCATTACACCTAATTTTTCTGGTACAGTGCAGACTGAGCTCTGCCTCTGCTGTCTTGCCTACTCTTTCCTAGGACACCTTGTCTCTGATTTCATGGAAAGCTGTACAAGTGAGCTGCAGATGCAGTGTCCTAGGTTATGATGGGAGGGGGAGAAACAACCACTGACAGTCTCTCTAACCAATCAATGCTACCAAGCCATGCTGGGCACACAGGATAAAAAGTGGGTGAGGCAGTCAGCAAATTTCATAAATCACTGCTGGGCTCTGTGCTGATATTCACAGCTTGTTTCTTTCTGTGGCTTTTCATGCATTTCTGAGCCTCTTAGATTGAGGCTCGCTCTTTGTGCTTTCTTGCCAAGGGAAGGTTTCAATGAAGAACATGCAATAGCAATCCCAAAGTTCTCAGAGAATTAAGAAGGGCTGACACAATTGCCTAGTGAATAAAAAAGGGAACTGTGCAACCTGAGGAGGACAATGTGCCATCACCTTCTCTGACTAAGATCTAGAAGAGGAAGACAGAACAGGTAAAACAAAAGTGATGTGATACCCACTGCACCAACTCTATCTGTGATCTAAACAAGTACACAGTCTTAGCCCCAGCATGGTCACACTTTTTTACCACAGATCTGAAGCTGGCTTTTCTCTTTTAAAGTATGTCCTACCACCGTGACAGGAATTGCCATGTCTGCAGCCACTGATGGGCTTGCATTTCCTGCCAGAGTCAAACAGTGCAGCTATGAAATAAACAAATAGCAGATATTTATTTACTTTAGTATCCATAAGAGCATTTTAGAAGTCACTGTTGGACTAAAGAATGGCCATTTGGAACCAAAGGGGGTTTTTTTGGCTTAGAGAGAGGTTAAAATAAAACAGTCTGACAGTCCTATTCCAAAGTTCAAAGACAAATTCTTTGTTGCAAAAGGTAGAGCTCTGCTCCCTCAGATCCATTAACTATTTCCAGTTGTACCCTGTGTTCTATTGAAATATTTGCTTACATGCACACTTACAGTTAGTGAGCATAAGAATGATTAACTCTACTGTCTTGTAAAAACTTAATAACACCATTTAGATAATAGCAAAGGAACTAGTGTCTTCCTGACTCCAGTCTAAGGTCTACACAGTACTATGTGAAAGCATGGTTAAATAAGGTCTTCTATCAGATGCATGTACACTTAAGACATCAGCACATCTACATTTTTCCTCCTGTATCCATTAAGTAAAACATTTAAAACAGAATGCCACTGCTAGTGATGACTGAAGTGACAGTACATGAGATCCTGTGTTATGTGTGTAGGTGTAGAGGCAATTCTTATGTACTTTGCCTGATCTGTCACTTTGTAAGAATCTTTTCTTGCTTGCAAATGGATTAGGCAATATGGTCCTCTTAACAAAATGATTGCTTGACTGACAGGATTGCCACTTTCTCAGATCTTGACCTTATACTACTACAACTTATACCCCATACTACTTTTCTGATGTAAAATTGATGGGTTTTTCTATAACAGGATCACTAGAATTCGGTTTACATGGTTGCATTCTATGTGGTGTTTGCCATGCGTGATGCACAGCAGGAACCTCACAAGCTGGTATTATTTACAAACATTCTGCATGGGGAAAATTGGCTCAACAGTCAGGCTGCTACCAGGAGTACTATAAATATAATTTTAGGACACTGAAGACCAGATCAAAACTGTTACAGGCATGTGACAAAGTAAATCCCTGACCCTGGATAAATTCACTTGTGCTGTGAAGAGCAGTGATGAGTGTGGAGGGTAGTCTGCTTAGAGCCACAAAATCTTGTAGCTCTTTTGCTTGGGAGGGCTGGCTTTGTGGGCCATCCTTTGCTGAGTCAAAGGTTACAGGCCCATGTTAACAGCTTTCCCCGCCTCCCTTTACTGGAGTAAGGGTTTTCCAGTACAGAGGGAAACTCTTTTCAGGTGCACAGACAGCTACTGGATAGCTTGACAAAGACTTATAAGGTAATCATGTTGTGCTTCTTATCCATGACACTTTCAGCCTACTCCCATTCACAAACTTAATCTCATGGGAGGGCAGGGGCAAGAGAGCTTTGGCTGTCAACAACCTTCACCACAGCCAGGTGTGCTCCAGTTAGCTCATCTGTGGACACTGCTCATTCCCTTTCTGCCCTGCAGCTGCTGCTTCTCTTCTGCCCTCGGCTGATCCTGCCCAGGGATATAGTAGCATGCCCTGGAAACCAGGTGTGCACACAGACATTGGACTAAATATCTTATCTACAGAGAAGAGAGCAAGAAAAACACAGGCAGGGAGTGTTTCCATTCCAGGTAATCATGAGTCAAGTATTGAATATCTGATAACACATCAAGCTAACTTTATCAGACATTATTGTAATGTACCAAACAAAATTTCTTAGGATAGGAAACCTTGTGGCTGACCCCTGTCAGTAGGTCACAGCACGTTTAGGAACTCAAAGGTAACATGTAACCATCAACAGAGATGTTCTACTGAAGAGAGCTCTGTCTGGCCTATGACTGATAGGATCAGGAAATATCTATATACGGGAGCAGTACCCTTCTCATCCTGACATTCTCACTCATCTGTTGTGGCCTCCCTTTGCATTTCTGGTGGACACAGTTACCAAGCACATCAGAAGATAACATAATCTGGCTTGCTTTCACCAGTGTCTGAGAAGACCTTCTCTTCTTTTGGACATAGTGGCTGGCTAACACCACTGACAGGGCAGCAGAGCCTGCTTAAACCCTCTGCTGGAAAAGACAGCTCAGCCAAGAAATAGGTACAGGAAAGTGGCACCAGGAGTTGGCAGAGGTGCAAACAACACCTCAACAATAAACAAAATTTTTCAGCAAGGTTGACCTCGGACTTGAAACGTGTATTCCATGAGAGGGCCACCTAAAAAAGACTTTGGAGCTCATGGGAGGTTTTCAGTGTTACCATCTTAGAAAGAAATGAAAGTGCAGTCTAAGATACTACCCTGCTAAGGCGTCAGCTGAGATAATGTTCCTATCACATACCACTATTCATTTGATAGAGATGGCTTAGCTGTGTGCCAAACCACCTTCATCCGGCCTTGTAAGCCAGTTTCTGCAAACACACACGTCCTTGGCCATGGTGCCAGAATACGGACCGATGGTAACACGGTCACTGTTTTCTGATGAGTGTAAATATTCATGATAATTAAATTCCCCCTCTCAAAAGTAAATCAAGAGTTATCAGTTATTGCAGTAGTTGACTACTATCATGAGCACCCCAAGGAATTGCTTACTGCCTTTCTAGAGTCCGTGATGCCATTTTAGGGATCATCAAACTCCAGAACAAACACAAGTGCCTGTCTAACTTGGAGAGGAACTTGGTGTCCAATGCCAAGATGTTCACTGGAAAGATGTAGGAACAAGCACTGATAAACTATGCCAGTTCAAACTCTTCCTGCTACCACATCCTCCACAAGTGACTTGTCTTCAGAAGTAACTGTCATTCCTTTAGCCAGAAGAGCAGGCTGTCAAAGTGACAGTAAAGCACTCAAAATGTGAGCACAGCATCTTCAAGATGAAGGTCAAAAGCTCTGGAAAAGAAATGTCAGCAAGTTTATCTTTTCCAAGAGGGCAATTTGTTGCCCTCCAAGCCCCTCTTACAACACAAAAGGATCCTGACTCCTTGTTTTTTACTCACTTTTGCAGCTATGAGGAATGAAATGGAGCCAGTTTAAAGTTCAGGCTGCTACAAAGGCCTTGTTTGCTCAAAAATCACCAATTGTCTACATAAGCTTCTTGTTCTGCTGAGTACTTTAAAAACCTCCAGACCTTAAAAGCACTTCCTAAGGGACTGTGAGCACCATGGAAATGATACCTCAGAGTATACAAAGGGCAGAATAGCCCTTGTTAGCATTCACCTTTCCAGAGGCTGCCTTCTCAGCAGTTACGGTCCAAGGTTCCTCAATGTCAACCAAAAAAAACCTTACTAGATTGTTACTTCAGGTTTAAGCACAAGATCATTAATGAATAACTATGAAATCAGCAAGCTCCTGTTCTGAACTCAGTGGAAGCTGACAATACAGTACTCATTCACACCAGAGCCGCTTCTACCATGTTCTTGCTTCACTCGCTCTGACTTCCTATCATCACTATAGGTATGGTTAATTGGCTCCCTTCCATGAAATCCCCATATCCCAAAATAACCACGATCACTTGACCTTTTGCAGGTTCACGAGCATCAATTCTTCCCCCCTGGCAGTCCCCAGGCAAAACACAGCCTCCGCTTTTCACACAGACAAAAAAACTCATTCAGTGTTTTTTCCAAAGTTGCAAGGCCAAAGACTACTTCATTCACACTAAAAAACTGGCATATATTATCACTTCTGGGCTTATTTATTAGCAGTAATACTTCTCTGCATTGGCTTCTCAGCTGTATGATTTGCATAAATGGGGACTGAAAATCTCCTTGTTTTACAATTGTGGCACAGCTTCTGCACAGAGACACAATGCGGAAGACTTCAGATCACGCTAGGCCCATGTTGCAGATAACTCACACATCCTATAGCCTGAATGAGTCAGCCCAGCAATGATGGGAGGATGCACTACAAAACCACACAGCCAGGCAGCATCCAGCCCCTCCTGATGTCACAGCTTGTCATGGTTAATCCATCCACACAACCAGCCAGCATGAGACATGCGCAAAACGAAGGACGGATATGAATCCTTGTGGATTAAGAATAAACTGGCTTCAAAAATGCAAATAGAACATCTGTTATTTATTGAAAATCACTGCCTCTTCTGCAAGCCAGCCAGGAGGCTGTGCATTCAGCTGAATCTTTTTAATTTTTTAAACATCTAAAAATAGATTTTACTTTGGTTTATACAGCATTTTAATTAGCTCCTTTGCTCTTTGAAATCAGCGTTATTTAACTTCCACCTTGCAAAGCAAGTCACAAAATCCTTGTGATCTGGCTGAAACTCACATGCACAGAAGTGCAAGCATACAATGAATGCTTTTAAGCTGATGCTAATCACGGCCTATGATTTTCCGTTTCTTACTCAGCCTGCTTTTGTGAGCACAGTGTCAGTCCTTCTTTCAGCAATGAGCGTGCTCTGTGTGGGGGGAAGAGAAAGAGAGGCAGACAAAGCATCAACAGCTTCCCATGCCGAGGTGAGTTAGCTTGCTAGGAAAATATCATTAGATTGTTGTGTCTCACCTCCCCCCCTCATTTCTTCCCTTTTAAAATAAATTCAAGACGTAAAAGGGGAAGCAGACTACAAAAGCATAGCAATTTAGGCAAAGGCATAAGGTATTTTAGTATCTGGCCTCTCCAGATGTGCAAATGTATTCAATCAGATCACCTAAGCATGGATAATTTAGACTGTTGTGACATTTTGTTATGATCCCTTGTTGAGAGCTATTGTGTTTACATTCATTTACTAAGGCAAGCAATCAAATAACAGTAAGGCAAATCCAGTAGCAGGAAATGCTTTTTGACTGATTCTTCACTACAAATTTAAAGGCTCAGCCAGCGACTGAAAGGTAGGCTCAGTGACTATATGTGAGCTGCACTGTTAGAGGACACCTTTCTTTCTGATAGAGTTTGATGTATGGAAGTGATTTTCTCCTGCATAACACGTGGCTACAAGTAAAATGTTCATTGTGATTTTATGCTGTCCTTGATTGTGGAACTCAAAATAATGCCATGTCTAAGCAAAGAGTTTTTGAAAGAGAGGGTAGGCAGACTAAATCCATAATGAAGATTAAAGGGTGACATTTCAGATGCACAAGCAACAGGAACGATGACCAAGTGCTAAAACTAGCTTGCTTCAGTGTGTAACTCCTTTTGGCACTTCTTGGGCAAGCTGTTACTGAACTTTCCTTTCTAAGCAGCATGCATCCAGCATTCTAATTCAAGCACCTAGCCTGCAACTTTGGTAATGAGACTCCATGGTACATAACTGACTTACTGTTCTCATTTCACAGTACTGTTATCGTCACTCCTTCATTTTCACATCTTTATTTTGTTTATGTTCCTTCTATTCTTTTGCCTGTTAGCGGTATGCAGAAATATAGTCTGAAAGTATGTGAACTCAACTACAGCACACGACATAGCTTATTTACTGTTGTGTAATATCACAACAAGGAGTTTGAATGATTGTCCTCCCTGTTGCCAAATATGCAACAAGAACCAAATTCAGCAATGCTCTACACAGTCTGCTCTGTACATCTTGCAGTCAGGTTGCTGATAGGTTCCACTCACATAATGTAACTGGAGCTGAGCTTTTGCATTAATGCACAGTGTGATGCTTTTATCAGTTGTTTAACTTCTTCCATCTTATGGTTGTCAAAACTTGGTTCGACTTGGTGAGATCTGTATTGATAACCGTGTGATGGGACAACAAACAAACAGTCTAAAAAAAGGAAAAATGTGGAGTTAAATACTGAAGGTGTGAAGATTTGCAGCTAGACTTCTCAGCGGATGTACTTCTCTAAAGTTTGAAGTACGGATAGCATATGGTGTCTGACCAACTCCAGCTGTTCCTTGACCTATTTGCATAGCAGATGTATTTTCAGGTGTGTCTTTCTATATCAACACTTGACTGCCCACAGGCAACTGTATGTCTAACTTGAATATATCACTTATTTGCAAAATGAAAAATAGAAGAGATCTTCACCAAATGATACTGTGTTCATCACCTAGTTCACTGAGGTTTAGTAAATTACAACGGTGAAAAGGCACAACAAATATGTCATCCACTGTCTTGTTCTTAAGTCTTGCTGAATTTCTGTGATGAGTGGTTTCTGAACACTTCAGAAGACAAATAAGCACTGTAACCCAATCTGGAAAGAGCAGCTCTTTAAATGGCATTCCAGTGTCTGCTCCTGGCTCTTGGACATAAAATATAGCAAAACTTCTTACAATTAAGGAAGAAAAACTAACCAATTGCATTTATAGACAGTTTTCCATAAGATGAAGACCTACGCTTCTCTTCAAACTGAGAGCTGATAACTCCACTCTGAATCTGGTTTTGGCATTGTAATTTAGGCTAGTGATGTATATTATACGTCAGTGACAGCTCTTCCACTCCACAGTCTTCATGTTTATATATAGCCTTTTTTTCTTTTTTCTTTCCTCATCCCAAACAACTTCCACTAATATGAAAAATACCTCCCTTTTCAGTAGAAAAGTGCATTATATTCTGTGCTTATGAAACATGAAATTTTACATCACAATGCAGTAAGAAATCCTCTATTTCCTTTGCACACAGAAATGGGTTTTGAATATCCAGTTAAGATTACACATGAATGCAAGGAATGGGTGAAGAAGCTTCAGTATTCCTGAGAGACTGTCCTTGATACAGTAAATTTTCCTCTAAGATTTACAAGTATCAGTAGTAATGTCTGTCATAAATCAATCAATAAGCAGGGTCTGGTTCCACAGTTCTGTCTGTTTAGGGATGAAACAACAGGCAGTTTTGTTTACAAGGCAGACAAGCTCAGACATTTTACACATGCTGAAGGCATGCAAAGTCTTCTTAGCCATACAATTTATTAGCCAGGCCCCCTCCGTAATGTATTTTGATAAAAATCCTCTTTCACAGGACACAACTCCATTAATGACCATGGACAGCTCAGCACCGGGCAAGGACGGTTCCATACACTGCAAACCAAGTAACACCTAACATAGCAGCAGTGTATTCTTTTTGTCTAATTGAGTACGTACAGAAAGCCCCTGTAACTGTTAAAGCTCAGTCAGGACTGCATTTTCACTTGATCTCCACATAGTGCTACTGGTGCTATTAAAACAGAATAGCAGGGATGAGTAAGAAGGCAGAGATTACCAGCCCCGTAATGTAATGATTTTAAGCTTATCTTCTACCTGTGATTATGCTCCACAGGACAAAGATTTTTTCCAGTGCTACTATTTATTTACGTTATCACACTGTAAACACCACTGGAGTAATATCATTGGACAGACCCAAACTATATCATGACAGAATTTCTACTCTACTCTTGTAGAAAGCTGTGCTCCTGAGCAACTGTGCCACTGTGTGCTGATAAGAAATCTGTTGTGGAACTACTGCAGCTCCTTTGTGCCTTTGGTAAGTGCTAATCACTTGGTTCTACGTTTGTAGTGGGAAAAAGGAGGGATGCAAAGCAAAGGATAGTCTTACTCGGTTTTGAGTATGTATATTTGCACTGAACTTTGCAGGTATCAGAGTTTCTCCTGCAGCAGGGACTAGAGGAAAGTATTTTTTTAAAAAAACCCTGTGTCTCTCCTGTCCCATATACACATCTTTTTCAGCTGCTCTGGAGACTTGCCACTGCTAGAGAAGGAATGTTAGGCATAGCACTTAGGAGCTTTTAAAAGCGTGGATGCTTATTTTAGTAGTCCCATCCTTCCTATAAAACAGCAACCAAATGTGTTCTTTTTAGGCACGTCACCTGATTGCTATGGTATAAAGGTAAATTGTAGATTAATTGAGGATTGAGGGCATTTTAAATAACGCAGACACTAGGCTTAAGTGTTTTTTATAATTCACTGACTTTATGAACTTCAAACACTTGAACAGAAGGATGAACAAAGCTATTACATTTGCACTATGTACTTCTGAAGATTTGATGTTACTGACTGTAGCTCACTAAACAAACACTTTTAACCTTCTATGTATGACTAATTTAGCATTATTTTTTAAGTATACAATTAGGTTATCAGATATGAATTGTACGTAGTAATGCTGTGAATTTTTCTTAAATCCTAAAGTAAATGTCCCAACAAAGCCAAATATGTTTTATCTCTTTACAGCCTTCACTTCATAAATACCCTCAGGTAGACTTTGACTTTTCTGCAGTTCTTAATCCAGTTAATATTAGGCAGCTGATCATAAGGATAAGTAGTAAGTCACACAAAGGAAAATAATATGTAAACAATTACTGGTCATTGGCCTTTTCTTTTTATTGTAGTTTCTATTCTTAAAGGTTAAGTATTTCATTGTAGCGTGTCTTTTGGTTATTCTGGCCAATTACCATTGTTTCTGAAATACACAATTAAGCATGTCATGGAAAGGCGGTCCTTTTAGATCTTAGTCCTGCTTTCTTAGTGTCAGTGTCAGAACTCAGCCAGGACGCCAGAAGCTGCCCACTCAGAAATTACAGTTGGGCTGAAGCCTTGACAAATAGCTTCATTGGAGGTGAACTAGCATCTCCACAATTAAAGCACTGATGGACCTTCTGCTGTCAGTATTTCTGTATGTCAAGTAAAGTTCATTCACCATAGAATGTAGTTTCTTCAAAACATATTATTTTCAACAACTCCTCAAGACAGAGTAAGAGTCTGCTTCATTTTGTCCTTTTTTCCCCATGTGGAATGGTGCTGCCCAGAGATACTTAGCCTCACTTGAATGGTGATATGCCTAAATAGTGCTCACATATTTCAAAATTATAAATTGAAATTTTTTTAAAATTTTAGAAAGTGTTATTTTTAGGCTAGCTTGAGGTAAAACAAAGTTACAACTGATTATATGGTAGGGGACAAGTGACAACCCAAAAATCCTGTAGTACTCTTAGGAGTCTGATATTGGGAAAAGTGCTGCTGGAGAGAAATGCGGAGAGGTTTCTTTCAAAAAAAACATTAAGTAGGGCAAAACCCAAGTATTCTGCAAATTCCAGGATTGCAAATATGAGAAGTTGAAGAGTTTCCAAATACTGGAAACATGTTGTAAGGGAGAACAGAGTAGGCAAGCTTACTTTGGTCCTGAAGCAGATGATACGGAAATTTTAAGAGGTCATTATAGAAGGTAGTAAAATGGAGGAAAGGACAAATTTGAGAAACTTAGTTTAAGTCACTTATCTTCAAGAAATGCCACAGGCCTGAAAAGAAATTACAGAGCAATAAATCCATTTTCTATTCTGTGGTGCACAAGAACAAAGAGACACACACACACCATCTTACAGCCTCCAGTGTGCAAAATGCATTATGCAGATTAAGTGCACTACTGCTTCCCTTTTGTTCTAAGAGCTGCCTTGGGAATGACGAAGGGACAGCAATGCTTGACAAGACTTTCAACAAGAAAGTGGCAAAAAGAGGATTTTACTAAGACTCAAATAACCTTCCTTAGATTTTGGGATTAGAATGCCACAACTACTGTCACCAAGTTTGAGTTCCTGGTAACTGCCAGTAAGTAAAGAATTCATGACTAATTTAGCATCACAGAGGTGAGATGTGCTTCTCTTTCTATTCCACCCTTATGTTGGTGTTTTGACTTTTTGTTTCCATAAATTTCATGTTTTCATTATTAAAGAGCAGCAAACAACTTTTTGGGCTGGGATAAAAGATGACGTTGGATCACAGCCCTCTCTAGATATGCTTGTGCACGGCAACCTCCTGCAAGCACTCCTTGCTGGCAGGGAAGGAGGAACTATCTTCGCCTACTCATCAACACAGCCATTTTCAGGCCCCACACCTCGCATCTCAGATTCTTATTATGTGCATGTCATGTTCTTCCTTGGCTGAGAAACATACACATCTCCTCATCCTTTAGCTTGGAAGACAACTGAATGCAGTTCTTGCAAGTCCTGGCCTTGTGCCCAATCTGTTAATCTACACTGCCAGGAACCATTAAACATTACCTATCAACTTTGTTGAGATTATTTGTCATTTGGAGAGGTCTGTACCTACCCAAGGAGTTAAGGTAACACAGAGAGGACTTGGTCGTTCATACACATTTTACAGTCTTCGGTTTACACAGAAGCAACAGAGATCTTGTGATCTGAATGTGCTGACGTGTAGGAATGGAACTCTGACCTCCAGCAGTCCCATTCTATGCTCTGAGCAGAACAGTACTTACTCCAGCCTGCAAAATGCAGTCTCAGGCAAGACTGGAGTTTTATTCTTACACCCTGAATACACTAAATCAAAAGCTAATGCTAAATGAGGACGCAGAAACCAGATCAAACCTCAGATGAGAAGCAGCTTCAAAGGTCAGAAGTGTGCTAGCCTGAACTCAGCATAATTTTTGGATCAGTGTTAGTTAATTAATAATCTTACACATAATTTAAACTCAAATCCTCAGTGACACTGTATATGCATTCAAGTTTTCAGAGCAGCACAAGTAACAACACACTGCCAAGCAGCAACTTCAAGATTCCATAACTACCCATTCCCTTGAGGAATATTTAGCTAATAATTATCCTTTATGCAAATATGCTTGACTGAAGACTTTCATTCATTCCAACGTGCAAAACCAGAAGTGAGCATTCCTGTCAAAAAGCTATCCAGGTAAGAGATTTACCTCTCCTCCCACACCTCTGAACTCAGGTTTTATTTGTTCTTTGCCTGTTTTCAAAGGTGCAAAACTGCCTCTTTTCAGGTATTTTGCACACTGGTAATGCTTTTTAAGTTTTGTCATTATTCTGTTCTTCATAAATATTATTTATAATGTAGATACTGGGCAAAGGTGTGTAAAACATGTAGTCAGCTGCAATTGGTATGAAAGTAATCTTTCCTGCAAACCCTGGTCTAAGGGTTCAAGACCAGCCATTTGGCTAGTTTTTATTTGTACTTAAGAAAAGTGGCCTATATGAAGCTTATCTGGTTCTCCAAGTAGTAAATTATTATTAAAACTGGGCATGTTCTTAGTGATTAAATATGAAAAAGTGTTTCCAAAATATTGATCTTATTGCATGTAGTAAATTCAAGACAACAGAGAAGGCAACAGGAAAAAACATGAGAATGGGATATGAATTTGTCTTTCTCTACAACAGGGTAGCATGACTAAACAAAGTCCAGCAGAACCACAGGGCAGAAAACAGAGCTTAGAGTTTAGCTTTGTGACTGATGACTAAGGTCTTGAAAAGCCGTCTTGAAAGATTTTTTTAAAAAATACTTTCACTTTGGACCAGTTACCTTTGCAAAAGCAAGAAGTCTGATTTTCAGGAACGTTCTTTGACCCCACAGAAAATGTCTTTTCAGTGGTCATGCCCTAGGACTTTCCAGAGGAGTAACACTGTCTTGCCTTCAAGTGTATGCCAATATTTTGACCAGCAAGTTCTGGAACCTCTGAACAAGAACAGTCCCTGGAGAACCAGGGAAGCTACCTGGTCATTTATTTCCAAGGTCTGAACATTCCCAAAGATGATCTGATGGGCCAGCCTTAGCAACAGCTGCTGGGTGACTGTGTGAGTTCTGTTGTACCCTGCTCATCACCTCTGGAACTGTTACATGTCAGTCTTCTTCCTCACTGGGACACTGGATGGAGAATCCCTGGGAAAATATCAGTTGAATCACAGCTGCTGGTGAATACAGGCATTTGAAAAAGAGCCTAACTTGCCTAGATAAATTTGTAATTGGAAGTAGAGTTGTGAATTGGAAATTTTAATTAGAAATAAACAAATCTAAAAGATTGCTTGACTCTCAGAATAACTCCTTAGTACAGCGTGTTAATTTGTAGAGGGTTTAAACTAATGTTCTGGCTTTCCTGACTTGCAGAGACCAATAAGCTGTAATATTTTTTCCTCTTTCGCTTTTGGATTAGTAGAATGTTGAAACTCAACAGGAAAATGCTTTGAAGCCACAATATTTTGGTCAGATATAGTAAAAAACTAACTAAACCCATTGAGTTTCACATGATTTTCCTAAAAAGCACTGTGACGTTCTTTGCCTATACCCTGAAAGCTTGCTAGGTCAGTGTTTAAATTAATTGTTTTGCTTTCTGGCACCTTGCTTAACTCTGCTTCCAAGTACATCTGGGTCCTGGTGCTCTAAAGCTGAAAACACAATAGCTTATGCAAGACAGAAAGAAACATTTGTTTCACTTGTTCCATTTTGTCACTTTCTAAAGCTCACAGGTTATGTTGACATTTCTAAGTAATTCTGCATAACAAAAGCAGAATAATAAATCAAAGCAGTGGGTGCTTAAGCAGTATTATATTATATTATATTATATTATATTATATTATATTATATGCATTTCAGGGGATTTTATTTCAGACTAGCCAGGTTTCACAGAGTAAATGTCCTCACCACATCTGTTCAAATCTGTCCAAAGAATCAACTGCTGGCTCGGGTTTTTATGCCACCAGTGATAGGTCAGAGTGCACTGCGGCAGAGCTTCTGGGCACTTTCCTCTGAAAAAAT
>VZRW01012615.1:73279-91344 GCA_013398125.1 Aegotheles bennettii | reverse complement strand
ACGCCTCTGAACATTGAATCTATGCACCATAAATGAGGCTAACCAGGGATTTTTTTCAAAATTGTGTTAATGCTCCAAAGCAGAACAGTAATACAGGCACAACCATTAGAGACCAAGAGAGGTTTCTTACAGGCAGAAAAGGTTGCTAATATTAAAGATGAGTAACATGAACAGTTTAACTCAACACCTACAAGTGTTTTAAATCAAATGCTGAGCTAAACTGATATCTCTCATGCTTTTCTGTGATTTATGCAACAAAAATGCAGTGAAACTTCAGATGCTAAATACAAAACCTGTTCTACCTACATTAGATTTTAGCAGTTCAAACATAGAGAAAACTGCAAGCATCACTTGGCTCAAACTGTAGAAGGGCTCCATCCTAACTTACACTTGCAATCACTATTTCAGCAGGAGCAAGCCATTCTAGTACAGAGCTGTGATACACTGACTTCTGTTCCAAATACAGCATTTAAGAGACTTCCTTAGCATAGAGAGGCAGGCTCACCCTGCCTACTCCCTCTTGGGTTTTGTAGAGATACAGTTTTATATTTTCTGGTGGACAGTCAGGATGGGGAGACAAAAGGATGTATCAGAATAAAGTTATTTTGGCTTGTGCTGTTTCACAAAGAACAATGCATCCAGCCAGAATGGTTATATGTGCACCAGCAGAAACTGGTTGCCAAGCAATCCACAGAGAAAGACTCCTACAGAGAGATTTTTTCAGGTCAGTGGCATGGTGAAAAGACAAGAAGAAAGGTGGGACTAAGGCCAGTTGGCAAGTTGGCAGTTTGTTTGGCTTGAATGGTTCTTTGCTTTGATTTTCTTTTTTTTTTTTTTTTTTTCACAAGATAAACTGAGTCCCTGCATTTAACCTGAAATAATGAGTGGTTCTGCTCAAGCAGGGAAAAAAAAATCTTTTTGCTTTTACTTACATGGTAAAGGGCAACTTGAAAAAAATAACTGTGAAGATTCCAAACATCAAAATATAATTTAAAATAACCAAGACTCCTTTTTGTTGTAATTATATGGATGATACATATGTATACAAATGTGCATGCAAGTAACTATCACTTGTATTAAACAACTAAGAAGGCAATAGATATGTTCTGTGCTATACGCAGCTTCATCTGTGTATCCCTGCTAAGAACAGCTCTTTCAGCAAGTGATAGGAAGCTTTCACATGAATAAAATGCAAACATACTTTCTGTGAAGCTCCAGGGAGTGAGGAGGAGCCTGAAATATAGTTTTTCTCTTTTCTTATAAACTATAACAATGGCTGAGCTAAAAATGGGTCAGCTTGGTGAACCAGTACAGGAATCTATCTACTGATACCCCTAGGCCTCCTGAATATGGCTCGAGTGTTACCACTGTTGGTATTCTAGTTGTTTCTCAGTGCCAGACTCAGAAGGCCAGAATCTACTCATGTCCACAGGAGTAGATTGATCTGCTCTACACCTCCCTATCTTTGGAGATGGCAAGAGCTTTGCAAGCTCCCAGCTCCCTGTGAGGCTGCACAAATGTACAGGAAGCAGAACGCAGCCACAGTGGAATCCCATTTTCTTCAGGTGAAGCAACTAAGTTATTATGGAGCTACAGGCATTACAGCCTGAGAATTCTTGGGTTACACAGGTGAATAATGTTTTGTTGATAACATCTCTTCCACTATTTGGTGTGGCTTTACTATGTTCTAAAAGCAACTGAACTCTAAACATTAACAGTTTTTGGAAACGAATCAACATCTTATTTCAAAGCTCAGTGTTTTACAGCTAGCATGTTCATTTGACATGGATTCTGAAAATGTATCTAGCAGAAAAAATGGTCATTTACAGGAAAGAAACTTTTATTTTCAGGAGAAAAAAATAATTGAAGAGAATCACCTTCTGTCAACATTTGGCTGTGTTTTAGCTTGAATGTATTTATTTTACCAAGGTTTTTTTGACCTGTGTCTAAAATGCATCAAAACTGCTGAAAAGATACATGCTTTATCATACCAGCTTTTTTTGTTGTTGTTGTTTTTTACAAAATGCTACCATTCTGATTATCCAGTAAGTCAGTACAGGCCAGATATATTACTAAATTACCATTCACATAGAAGATCTCTTCACAAATTTCCAGAGAAATTATATTCCAATAATCTTAAGCATTAAAAACTATTACCATCCCTCAGGAAGATGCACAGACAATGCATATGTGTGAATTTTAAGGGCTTTTTTTTTTAAATACAAATTTACTTGCAAGCAAATTGTGTGAATTTAGAGAGAGGCAGACAGCAACTGTACATTTAAATATATGAACCTAGTGTAACGAAGCCAACGCAATCTTTTCCATGTGGCCTATCAAAAGCACTCACTCAATATTGAACTGCCCACTGGCTTTTGAATATGTATAACAAGGGCACTGTGTTTATTTCTTGGCTGGCGGAATTCACTTGGCTGTAAGAAGTGAGTGGAATTCGAATAGGATTTGCTGTCCTCATGCACAAGCCTCTCATCTCCAAACTAATTTAGGTAAGATAGGAAGGGTTGTTTTTTGGCATCTTAAAAATTAGTGTCTTTATTATAGCTGCTAGCATTCTGTATTTGGTAAAATTTAATTACATGCTCTTAGGTATTTCTCTTGGTATTGTAAATTCTTTCACCTTTTCTCTCAACTCTGCATTCTAACAAAGACTAGACCCAACCTATTTCCTGTCCAAGCAGATCTTGCCTAGCACGACCATAGCTTACGTTAGAGTCTAAAGTAAATTTGGAATTACTGATTAAAAATAGCCATCATTCTTCCTAAATAATTACATTAAATTTTAATTAGTTTTCCCTTATGATAAAAATAAACCTTACTTGCAAACACAAGGAATCTCATCCAGCCAAAGCTATAAATTATTTAATGTAATTGGGATGGACATAAATCTACTGATTTTTTAAAAAAATATATTTATACTACTATGCAGGTCTTTTGCAACTTGGACAATCAGTCCACACATCTCCAAAAAGAATCTCTTTCCTGTCTTTTACCAAATCATGAATTACCTACCTCTAACACTTAAGCTTCTTGTTTCAAGTTGTGGTTAAACTTTGCACGGCCTCAGAAATCATGCTGTGTCACTTAAAATAATACCTGGGAACTTATTTAAGACTTTTGCACTAGTTACAGATACGTATCTTCTTACTGTTTTCAATTTGCTGACAAAAGGCATTTGTTAAAATCTTGAAAAAAATTCTAAGCAGGATAGACAGACACTCTGTATTTGGAGTGCTACAGATCAAAAGCTTACAGGCTGATGGGAATCTGTTCTTCTGTTTATCATTTATTCTTCCAGTTGGACTCATAAGCACTTTGTTTTTCTCATCATGGAATTCTACACTTTAACTGGGTGTTACCAAACATTAACAAATCAAAACACTCTTTTTTTAAAAAAAAAAAGGTACCAAGTTTACACAGATAATGATTACTTCTGTCACTAGAGTCTAAATTTACTATTAACTGTTAAAATCATTAAAATATACCAACAGAATACTGCACCAGTGACTGTACTTCAAGTGTTAGGAAACTGACAGGTACGGCTTCTGTGTCTAGATACTGAAAGATGAAAGAAACAGCTTTAACTTGTAAGTGAATACAAGCTTTGACATAATATTGCCATGTCACACCTGGCACTAAAAAGCTTGTGGCAGAGATTCTGGCTGTTTATGACACTGAGAGAGGCTGGGCCTGAGTAGTTCTTCTTCCCTTTAGATTCTGCATACTGTTGTACTAGCACATACACCCTTCTTGTAGGTCAATATGAGGCATTCCTTATCTCCCAGTACTTATATACAGGTCTTCCTTCTTTCCACTGCAAACCAGAAGACAAGATTTGCCACTTGACATAGTCTGTTTGACGTTTTCCACCTTCCTGCTCCTTTTATTTTTAAACTGTTTAAGGTAGGGCACTTGCCTGTCGTACTGTTTTGCTTTTCAGTCATGTCCTCACCTACTGACAAATGATTTATGAATACACTAAGCTAATTTCTACTTAATTTGAACATTGAGCAAAAATGCAGAGATTGAGTTTGGTGAAAACAATTGTGTTCACAGAGGCAAGAGACACCAAAAGCACCTCCACCTGGAGCATACAAATTTTCCCAGTCTGTATATATCAGAAAATTGACATGCAGGAGAACCATAGGAAACACCACTGTGTTTGTTCTGCTGCCACAGAATTATTTGTTATATCTTACTCCCTGGAGAGCAAAGCTAGGGTAGCTATGGGTTTAATCCTGACAATACTCCAAAAATACCTGTAACATTCTTCTGAGATGGTAACACATATTCCATCATGGTACACAGTCCATATGTTGCAGAAGTGGTATTTGTGAGGAGATTATTATTAATTAATGGAAGCTACACATCAAAACAATCTACAATTCAACAAGTTCATGTTATATAGTAGCTCCTAAGAGTCCACCAATGGTTTGTGCACAAATTTTTGCATAAGACTGAACTGCTGCTCTCCAGAAAACCCTGTCCTACTACCAAAATTTTTCTCCCATGCTTCGAGGACAGCCGCAGTGACAGATCACTATACCACATGTGAGTTCCACATCAGTAACTACAGATGCACTGTCAGAAAGACCACAGCCTACCTCACTAGTGTATGTTTACTTCACCATATATGCCACCAAGTGCTGCCTCTGATGATGGAGCATTTGGAAGAGCTGATGAAAATATTTGTTGTACAAAGAAATTACTGATTTAACTCAATTTTTCTTTAGTAAAATAAACTGGATTCAATCCAATGTACTCTTAAAATATCCGCAAGAAAGGTCTCAATCTGCAGATTTATTTCTTAGTATTATGTGTTATGTGTCACTGGAGCCCCATGGTGGTGTTCTTGTTGGGATGATGCTTCCTTAAAAGCACAACCACAGGTGACAAACTTTTAGTGTGAAGCATCTGTGCTAAAAAAACACTTCACGAATTGCAACCTAACAGCCATTTTCTTCACATTGCAGGAACACATACATGAAGTAAAAACTAGGAGAATGGAAAGACCACTGGAAGCTGCCAGAATGGAAAACAGCACCTCTTCCTGCTTTCTCATGGAAAGAAAGACTCGTGTCAAGATTAACAGGAAAGAAGTCATGCTAGCTAAGCTGAGGAAGAGCTGCTCCTGCACCCCAAAGAAGCTGAAGAACTTTGTTATGGACTTCCTTCCTGTTTTACGATGGCTTCCCAAGTACCAGTGCAAAGAGTACATTTGGGGGGACATTATGTCTGGGTTAGTGATTGGGATCATTCTGGTGCCCCAAGCAATTGCATACTCACTGCTGGCAGGTCTGAAGCCCATTTATAGTCTTTACACATCGTTCTTTGCCAATATAATCTATTTCTTAATGGGCACATCCCGTCATGTCTCAGTTGGCATTTTCAGCTTGATAAGCTTAATGGTAGGACAAGTGGTGGACCGAGAACTTCTTTTGGCTGGATTTGACTTGAATGATGATGCCCCACCAGCCTTGGGTGATGGCTCTCTGCAGAACAACAGTCAGTTCAACACAACTGTCTTCAACCTTACAATTGCAGGGATGAATGCAGAGTGCGGGAAAGAATGCTACGCTATTGGCATTGCTACAGCCTTGACATTTGTGGCTGGAGTGTATCAGGTAAGTGGTTGATTAAACCCAGAGGCAAGGTATAAACTTCCTGAAGGTTCTTTGCATGACCTAAGATTTGGTTTGACTCTCTTTCAATGAGATACACAGCACCAGTTCTTTTGAATGACCTTGTACTGTTTTCTCCAAGAAGCCTAAGTGTAGGCAACTCAGAGAGAAAGCATGAGGTAGGCAATCTGCTTAGCTATGAGCAAGCACAGGTAATACAAGAGTCTTCCACAAGACTATTAACATTGTCTTGATACTCTGCTGCCCTTTAGCCTTGCTGCTTTTATGGGACCATGAATTCAATACAGATCTTATCATGACAGAAATTCCCAGGTAGCTATGTACTTCAACAATGAAGAAATAACTCTGTTTCCCTAAATACTATAATACAGGTGCAGACCCAGTCACCTACTTCTACACAGATTCAGAATGTGCTGCTCAGTGTTTTGCTAGTGGGTACCAGGTTCTACCAAACTGCTGCCCAAAGATATTTCAGAAGCAAAAAATGACAAGAGGGGAAACAGACTGACTAATCTACTTTTCAGACAATGGCTGTCCTGGACTTTTTGAGACTTACCAACATGCTTCCTGTCACAAGGATATAAGGAGAACACAGAAAGAAGTACAATCAACATACTTACCTATTAGTTGTACATATATATGAATTGAGAAAGAGCTATCTGTCTTCCTGTGTGCTAAGAAATTGCAGGTCATATTTATGAACAACAAAATGGCCCTGTGAAGCTGCATTTCCAAAGCCATCAAAGTAAGGAGAAGCAACTAGTAAAGGACAGTACCCTCAGATCTGGGAAAGTTTGTGAGCTTTTCTGCCACTTCTCACCTTATGCATGCCTCTAGGGCTGTCTGTGCTCCACTTTTCCTTCTATTCACAGGGCTAAAATCAAGAGCTGTTCAATACAACAGTGCCACTAAAGTAGGGATCTTAGCTGCTGTTATTCAAGTTTTGTTTACAAAGCAACAGCTGTAAGTTTTAACTTTATTCACTTTAAGACAGGAAAAAAGAAAATTGGCTTTGTTATAACAGAAGCATTTTTGGATCCACTGATCTTTTACATGGGAAATAAAATTCAGACAAGCCACTTCAGTGGAGTCACTTCAGACCAATGCTGGAGTTAGAGAGTTTGACTGACCCTGTCTCAGACTTCTCATTCACCTCTTGGGTTTGTAGTATCCCACAACAGTAAAAGAAATCACGTTTTAAAAGCAGACTGGAAACATCAAAAGGTAATTCCTGTTTTAAGATTCAAATAGCCAAATGCTATCTGTCTCCAGCTAGTTCTCTCCCACTGGTACTTAATTATTTGCAGCACCATTTAAGGCTCATCTTTTTTTTTCTTTGTCTCCTCAGGTGCTAATGGGAATCTTTCGTCTGGGTTTCGTATCTATGTATCTATCTGAGTCTGTATTAGATGGCTTTGCAACTGGTGCTTCCTTAACCATTTTAACAGCTCAAGTGAAGTATCTGATTGGAATAAAAATCCCACGTAGCCAAGGGCATGGGATGCTTGTTATTACCTGGATTAACGTTTTACGGAACATTTCTCAGGCTAACCTTTGTGATGTCATCACAAGTGCCATATGTATCGTGGTGCTGGTCACTGCTAAGGAACTGGGCGATCGGTATAAGCAAAAGCTGAAATTTCCTCTTCCCACAGAGTTGGTAATTATTGTTGTAGCAACACTCGTGTCACACTATGGGAAGTTAAATGAAGTGTATGGATCCAGTGTCTCTGGAGCTATTCCAACAGGATTTATTCCCCCGAAGGTACCACATTTCAACTTAATGCTCCGAGTCGCTGTAGATGCTTTGCCTCTTGCCATAGTCAGCTTTGTCTTCACTGTATCCCTTTCTGAAATGTGTGCAAAGAAATATGCTTACACCATCCGAGCCAATCAGGAAATGTTTGCTGTGGGGTTCTGCAACATCATTCCTTCATTCTTCCACTCTTTTGCAACCAGTGCAGCTCTGGCAAAAACACTCGTCAAAACATCTACAGGCTGCCAGACTCAAGTCTCTGGAGTAATTAGTGCAATGGTGGTTTTGCTGGTGCTGCTCTTCTTGGCACCTCTCTTTTACTCCTTGCAGAAGTGTGTCCTGGCTTGTATCATCATTGTCAGCCTCCGAGGAGCCCTGAGGAAGTTCCGAGATGTGCCAGCACGGTACCATGTGAATAAGGTGGACACACTCGTCTGGGTCGTTACCATGTTCGCCTCTGCCTTGATCAGCACAGAAGTAGGGCTGTTGGTTGGCATTGTTTTCTCCATGTTATGCATCATTGTTCGGACACAGCGGCCACGGACAGCCCTGCTTGGTCAGATCCAAGACACCGGTTTTTATGAGGATGACTTAGAATATGAAAATCTCTCTTCTGTTCCAAAGGTCAAAATATTTCGTTTTGAGGCCCCACTTTACTATGCAAATAGAAACTACTTCCTAAAGTCTCTGTACAGGTTGACTGACTTAGATCCTAACCTAGAAGCTGCTAGAAGGAAGAAATATGAGAAAAAGGAAAAGCAGCATCTGAAAAAGGGAGATCACACAACTGCTAATGGACTGGACATCAGAGAAACCACTCTGGAACTAGTTCCTAAGCAAATTGACTTCCAAGCTCTTGTCATAGATTGCTCTTCCATCTCATTTTTGGACACCACTGGAGTTAATACTCTAAAGGAAATCCTGAAAGACTACAAGGACTTAAACATTTCTGTCCTCCTGGCTTGCTGCAATCCCTCAGTGATAGACTCTCTGAAAAAAGGAGGTTACTTTGGAAAAGACTTTGGAAGCATGCAGGAAATGCTGTTCTACAGCATACACAACGCTGTGCAGTTTGCAAAAGACCAAAAGCTTCCAGCAGATTGCTCAGTTTAATCCTGTGTCTTCCTTGACAATTCATTACAAGAGTGACAGACAAGGAGGGGCAGTTTGCAATAACTAAATTATCAGACACACTGTTGGCCTTTCTCCCCTGAAGAACTCTGCTGTTTGTCAGATACCACACAGTACAGCCACCGGGGATGCAGCCCAGGACCAGGAAGGAACATGCTGGATTACTAACTGCACCTTCACTTTAAAATGCAAGTGATGTGCAATAGGGCAGTTTGGTATTGACTTCCCCCTTCTGCCAGGATCATCTGTGACCCAGTACATACATCACGAGACTGCTGTGCTGGGAGGTCTGCCCAGCATCAGCTAACTCTCCCAATGGTTTAATGGCTACGTTGTGTTAGGAGGAATAAGCTATCTCCATGAAAATGCAATGGATCTAGCACTTTCAACACATAATGGTTTAAATTTTGGCTTGCAAGGTCCTGCCCCTTCCATCATTCTAGGTGTACTCCTAAACAACTCCCACTATTTTCATATATGTATAAAATATTGTGGAATGTAGCATGTCTCTCCACCTTGATTACATAGGCTTAATGACACAACCTGCCAGAGGAGAACAAACCCTTATACATCACAGGTTCCTCTCAAAACCATCACTTCCAAATACTGCTGGAGTCACCTGTGTTACTGGCTTCAATCTGTGGTACTTAGTTACTGAAAGTTTTGATACTCTTATTGATGCTGGGAGAAATATGACTCTGATGCACAATTTTGTAACTAGTAAGAGGATAAATAGGATTAAGAAAAATTAATGGCTTTAACTGTCAGTTACACAGTTGCCCAAGTAGTTGTACCATCCCGCAAAAAATGAGTTGCCTCTGGTGGGCAGTTGCAACTCCAATTCAGGGACACATAAGGACCATCAAATATAAAACCTCAGAACTGTGATGCAGCACAGCATATTCTTTCCACAACTGCCTGCCTGGGCGCAAAGAGAAACGAGAAAAGACAGTAGGGTGGCAGAGTAAATCCATGATCTGCCCAGAAGGGGAGAGATGGGTCAGTCACACTGCCTGGCTGGTGTTCTCTGATGCAATGTTAATTAAGTTTTTCAGTAGCGTACCTGGGCCAAGTAGAGAGAGCAATGTTTTTTAAGTTATGCATCCCCATATGCTGGAAAAATTCCACCAGTCTGTACATTCTACAGACATTTGGGTTTGTGTTTTTCCTCCTATCACATAATTCTTTGATTCGAGGTCCACTAAAACATGTTTTTCCAGAGCTGGGTTACATTCTGTAATAATTTGCATTAACTACTGTTCATTCTGTTCTGTGTCAAATGATACCCCCAGAGTCAGTTGTGTTGTTACATATGCCATGTTCTGTCTTTACAAATAAGCATATATTTAGATTTTGGTTGTAACACAGTTAGTACTTGGTGTCCTGGCCCATGGCATTGGCAGAATATCCTCTCTAATACACAAGCTTATAATTACCTGCATGAAAGGTAAGACAGCTGCCCAGTCTTTCTCTCCTTATTCATGACTGGTTCACCTACAGCACCAAGCATGGAAGGAAATTCTATCACAGCTGTGCCTCTTATAATCAGCAGACTCTGGAAATAGGGTCCATGTATGCAGAAGCCATTTTTCTTCCGTGCCATCAAAAAAACAAAGCATCAGGCCAACACATCATGTGACCTGCTTAATTCAACTTTTCAGGTCACTGAATAAAAGACCCCTCAAACGGAGGTTTTCCAGGTGCTCCAGAGCCTGTCTGGCTCTCAAGAACAAATATTTTGTTAAAAGAAAAGCAGCGCATTCTCTAAAGACAAAAAAAGTCTTCATGGGGATTGAGAATAGCACAGTATTAGGCAAGTGATTCAATGCTGACAATTTCATGCACTTGTTGTAAAAAAGTGTATCAGCAGCACACTGTTAGTACTGCCAGAGCAGTAAAACCTGACAGAAATGTCTGTCGAGAGATCAAAGGATTGACCACTGGCAGCGTTTTCCTGCCATAAAACATTTTTATTACATTACTCTGTAAATTGCTGACATGGTATGACTAGCTTATTTCTGTCATAAAAGCAAACAGGCAGAGCCCAAGGACAAAGTATTGTTTTGTGTCTGCTTTTGTTTGTAAAGGGAATATCTCTGCTAAGGTCCTGCCAAGGCCCTGCATGAGAAAGTGGCTTTACAGGAGTTACAGCCAGAAAAGATTGATACAGACACTCTTAAGCTGTTGTGCCACAGCAAGCTGTTGTTGGAAGTCAAATAAAATTGTTTCAGTGCAAAAGAACACACATCCTAGCAATCCAGAATTCTTTTATCTTTATAGGTCAAGCTACCAGCCTAGAATATAAAGGGGAAAAAAATGCAAAAATACCCTTAAATCCAAATTAATTTAATTTTAAAAGAGAGTAAAAAAATAGATTCCAATGGAAGTTGTATCCTTGCAACGGTCTCTGGAGAAAAATGAAGGCAGGCTACCCTTCTCTTATCCAGCAGGCTGAGAAATTAAGAGTCAGAAGTCTCTTTTTCATCATATTTATTGTAAGAATGGCACCAAAGGACACCTAAGCAGTGAATCTTGGCTATGCATAATACTGGGGGTAAGCTTTAAGACTTTTACTAGGAAGAAAACACAAGAACAATTTTCTGTTTCAGTTTCATTGGCAGAGCTGGCTCACAATCAAGTTGTTGTGTTGGACAATGTGAAACACAGCAGGCAAACAGCTTTCAGTGCTATGAAGTATGGATGCTGGAAGACTGCGTATTATTTCTAAGGAGTATGTAAAAGGTAACTAAAAAAGCAAGCCTTTTTCTGGCATGTTTGTGTTTGCTATACTGCATTATACCAAGATTAAGGGGATGAAGACTGAAAATGTTATAAGCTGCTGATTGTCTTTTCTCCTGTTCTACCAGGAATTAGGTAATGTGACTTGGAGAGGAGCTGGGGATATACTCGTAATTCCAACTAGGTTAATACTAATGTTGAAATAAAATCATTATTTAGGAAATGTTATATCCATCATGTAGATTGACTATATTTTTGTTCACTGTGGTGCCTTGTATGAATCATGTATCTAACAAAATTTAGTACTGCTACGTAAGAATAGGAAAGGGTTCTTAACCTGTGTGAGTCCGATGGAGCTAGGCAAAGAGCTGGGGGTCTTCACCTCAGAATCTCCTATTGACTACTGCAGCATGGGCACAATGTATGGTCTAGGTCTCAAAACAGCTGTATTTATTGGCACTGGTAACTAACAACCTGGGAACTGTCCAGTCCACGAAAGACAGCTTGGGTTTGCCCGTAACCATGAACATTCCCATGTCACATGACCTAGAGACCAATCTGTGTTTTTGGTTGGAAAATAAAATTAGCAGTTCTTTGAAAACAATTTGCCTCGTGGTGTCCTTTCAGGCATGGTGAAACAACAGGGTAATTTGGAATAAAGAAAAAGATAACAGGTGGGTTTGCTGTCCTAGAAAAGGGTTAAAATACGGGGGTGTACTCAGCACTGAGGGATCAGAAGACATAATGAAAAAGAGCATTATAGAAGTGAGAAGAGAAAGGTGGCAGTTTTCTATGTGAGCACATCCACTTCTGGGGAGAAACATTCATGACACCTTTTTACAGATGGCACAACTGTGATGAAAAGCAATCCTCTGTTTTCGGTAAGTGCACTTCTTCCATCAAGTACCTACCATCACCTTCCAAGAACTCTTCTTTACTCAACAACCCCATGACAAAACATGATTTTGCTGTTAGAAGGTTCTCACTTAAAACCTCTTTACATCCTTCTGGAAGTTGTTGGTTCAAGAAGAAAATTGCACATGCACAAAATTCAGCATCAGCACTGAGCTCCTCCTGTTCAGACTTCCATTCTTGCCCCTGTTGCTTCTCCCAATCCCAATGTTCATCTGCAGGCTCCATGGCCTTTCCAAACCATTGGTGCTGCTCAGTTCACCAGCTGTTCTTCACAAATTAAATGTATTCTTGTCTTTGACAAATACACATTTTTGCAAAATAAGCCATTTTAGCTTGGTTCTAAACAGTAGCAAGGTTTCTAATTTTTACATGTCAAAGTTGGGTTAAATATTGAGGCTGGTGGGTTAACAGCCCTAGCCTTGAGACACTACAGCTCTTCTGGGGCTTCTTGCTTGGCTGCTAAGTTTCCATGCTCCTAGAGTTTTGATTGTCAAGGAGGTCTCACTTTGAAGTGCCTCACTCCCTATAAATGCTGAGTAGAATCCATACATTCCTTTCCCTCAATCATTTGGAAAGCCCAATCCAACATGTGGCCCAGCTGAGACCGGCTGCCAGGAGAGATGATGGCCTCTGAATGTCGATGTGGTGACCTTTTAAAGATACTTGCTGATTTTTCCGTAAGTCAATTGGTTACAGAAATCTGAAAGAGCCAAGCCACCTCTCAGGAGAAACCTCTGAGATCTAAGACAGGAACTCCAGCAGTGCTGAGCAGTGACAGTTGTCTCTGCCCCTGCTGAAGCTGGGCCACTGCAAGAGTGAATACAAAACCCATAGCCCAGTAAAAGAGGTACACACAGCACAACTAAGGGTATTTACTGGGAAACTTCCACAGGAAAAGATGGGAGGTATGAGCTGTGTTACCCGGTATGTTCTTAGATGAACTAACATACAGAGGCAGCTCTGGGGTACAGATGCAATACTCATCTGTGTGCAGGACCTCCAAACACTTCCTAAACAAACCTTCATACACAAGCACACCCTAATACCTAGGAAAAAAACTTCTCCTGTTCCTAATGTACACTCTGAAACTCACTACTCTGCTCACATCCCAATTCCAGAGTCTGAGCTCTCATTCCTTTGTTGCTTCCTCAAACTTACAACTGGTAAATTCCCATCTTCCTTTATCTGAGACAGCAGATGCATTAATGATGTGGCTTGTCTTAGCCTAGCAACTTAGCCTAGCAACAGCCTGAGCCAGGCAGAACTTTAAGAGTTATTACAACTTTTGATGGTGTTCTTATGGTTTGTCTTTCCTCACAGAACAATTGCTCCTGTTCTAAGCATCTGTATTTAGTTCTTTCCATTGGGCATATTGATATGGGTGTGTTTAAGCTGAGTTAAATGAGACTTGGAAGGCAAGGAATTCCAGCATTGTTCTCCTAAGGTCTGACATGTATTTCCCTAGAACTCAAAATGCTATTATGTATATGAATCCTGTTGGAAGAGGGGATTAACTGGTATTAACTAAAGCCACCCTGGTTTAGTTGTCACCATCTGTCACTTGATGCAACCTACAGGTGAGTTCAGAAAAAGAAACTCCCAAGTTAAGTGAAAGAAAGATAGAAATAGTAATAAAAAAGTAGCAGCTTTCATTTGGATCTCTCAGTAAGTCGGGCTTGTTTTAATCTTCACGGGACTTCTTTTTGCTGTATCATGTCTCCTAAATTAAAGGACAGAAAAATAAGCCACCTTTTCAGTCCCACAGCACTGTTCCTAGAACGGTTAGAGGTTAACCTCAATTTCTTTGGTAAGGAATGGACTGAATTTATGCCTATCATTCTATTCTATCCCATTCCTAGCTTTTGCCAAAGACTCACCTGCCTGGAAAGGGTACATAACACTGTGACCTGGATACCAAAACCAGACCTATAGCCAGGGGGGAGCTGTAGGTACATATGTGGGGAAACCAGAATGTGTGCAAGAACTGAATTCTCAAAGTCTGTTTCTCCTTCTAGTTTAGTCTAGGTTTCTCCTAGAAGTTCTTCTCAGCACTGAGTGGTTGTTGAAGCTACTGCACTAAGACCAAACTCTGCTGCATTTGAAGGAATGGCAGTGACAAAGCCCAGAATGAGTCCTGCCACCAGTCAGAAAGACAATTACTTGAATCCTCCTGAGACCTCTCTCTATAACACTGAGTGCAGATGCCCTGACTGCAAGGCAAAACTCTTCCTTGCTTAAGGAACCATTGGAGACTCTTCTACAGCTCTC
Organism: Aegotheles bennettii; assembly: GCA_013398125.1. Taxonomy (NCBI): domain Eukaryota; kingdom Metazoa; phylum Chordata; class Aves; order Caprimulgiformes; family Aegothelidae; genus Aegotheles; species Aegotheles bennettii. The sequence goes on along the minus strand of VZRW01012615.1, from coordinate 76,875 downwards.
ATCAAGGTTGTGCCAGGCAGTATTTCAGAAAGGGTGCACCCAGTTAAAAAAAGCTGCACTAGAACCATGTACATGTAACAGTCCATGAAACCCATTTCTGCTAGTCTGAGGTCTACCTGGAGGTCTTGGTACAGCTGGAAATCAAGATGCTGAGGCCTGGACACAGCAGCAGGAGAGACATGGAATGACTGTAGCATATGGCCTGAGATAGCCTTGGTAAAACTTGACCAGCACACCCACAAGACTCCTCAGATGAAAAGAAACCTTAAACTGCTCCTTAATCTGTCTTAGGATGCAATGCATGCAGGTTAGTCCCACCTTTCTCAACACAAGCTCTCTCTTTCTTAATCTGATAGACCTCCAAATTGATTTCCCTCCATTGGCACTTACCTGACTTTCAAGAAAGCAACGACATGCCCAGCTTACAATTATACTAAGATAAATATAAAGGTGTGCCCCTGTCAGACACTTCAATGTGTCATATTTTTCTGGATTTTGACTTGAGGTGTTGGCTTACCTGAGAGCAACTAATTCCAGTAACCAGTGAATGCGAACTTGTTCAATGCCACCATGCGGAACAGAAGAAATGTAGGCGAGGTTCATCTCTTGGTCTTTGCTCAGGTCAAATAGGTCAGCACTGCTGTGAGGTAAAGGAGGGCTTTGGGAAAGGAGGGACAGAAAAGAAACAACACATTGCAACATTAGCAGCTCCACTAGGTATCCAAAGATCCCTATGCTAAGTCCCTGCACCGCCTGCAAGATCCTCCCTGGCATAAGGAGCACTAACACTAGCTGAAAGCAAAATGAAGTTGCAGGTTACTTGGAGCTAACTGGCTACATGTGTAGTCTGGCAAAGCGGAACACAACTCAGGCACATCTCATTGCCATGATCAGAGGAAAATATTACAGACACTGCGGCCCAGGCAGCTGTGGCCTGAAGAAGCCATACAATGGCAGTCACCTTGTCTCTGAGTAACTAATGGTAAGGAAACTTGGTGTCTTTTGGGCTTTGAAGTGGAAGTCAGACTTTCTGAGGTCAGTAGTAAGACAAACATGGGCTCAATCTTCCTACTGAAGTCCATGCCACGACATCAACTCTTGCTCTGCTGTGGATGCTAGACTTGTTAGAAGTAGAATTAGAGCCCCAGCACCTCCCCAGAGCCTCCACATTCTTCAGCCATGTTCAACTCACCCCTAGGCATAAGGAAGCATGGGAGTTATGTGGCCTGAGGTTTCTATCCTTGATGACGCAAGCATTTTAACCTGCTTGTAACTATACAGCAATGATGATGTTAACGTGACTTTGGTGTCTACTTATTCCACTGACATTAATATAACACTGGGACAAATTTCTGCTGCCTCTATGTCCACAGAGAAATAGCTGCAAGATGGAGGGAGATCTCACCCCAACCCTCCACAAGTCAGAAACTTAGAACACTGCCCAGTTCACTGGGTTTGGGTATCCTCTCATTAAGCCTCCTGGTAATGTGTAAATTCTGTGTTTTAAAGCATTTGTATTACAAGAAAGATAAAACATCCTTATCCCCAAGGTTTGATAAAATACTTCCACGTCTTCACACTGCAAAGAGAAATTACTTGTGCTCTAACTACAGACTGCGTATTACCTGCAAAAGGGAAGAACTAATGTAGTCTGTGCTTTGCCTGCTGTGATCTGTCTCCTCTGATGGATGGATCAGCTCTGGGCTAACTGTAACTTTGCTGGGAAGAGTGATGTTGTTATCCTCTCCTCCTCTTTCCCCTGCACATACTCACCCCACCTCCAAGGAGCTCACTGAATGAACCTGCTACTATATAACCATCTGTGCCCCAAAGGGGAAAAGCCTGACACCACAGGGACAAGAACCTGATGCAGCTTTTGTCCTAGGTGGGACATTGCCTGTCTATTACCTCATCCCCTGAACCCTCATCTGAAAGTGCACAATTACCTCCATGTTCATACAGATCAGCCAGCACACGTAAACCCCTCTGCACAACTTCACCAGCATACAAGGCACCTCAAAATCATCTCCCTGAGATTGCTTCAAGTCACACAAGTGAGACTGAGAAGTTATCAACTCCACTGTTACTAAAACCATACCAGCCGCTTGGGTCTTTTCAACTGTTCCAATGTCAACTGCTGGTTTTTGATGGACTGCTTTACTACTGCTCTGAGAGTCAAACCTGCACTGCTTCAGTTCAAGCAGTGGCAAAGAAGGCATAAAGCATTCACATATTTTCACTTAGTCCACACTGAACACTCTGAATTCACACTCTGCTGGAGAGAAACCTAGCAGAAACCATGCCCAGATAAAAAAGAAGTTTGTCAGAGAGAGGGTTTTGTTAGTGTCAGCATCAGTATCTGATCAGTTTCCTGTTCTGAGAGGAAAGTGCACATCCCAGAGAACATCCAGCCTTGCTGTCTCCCAGGCTTTATCAACTGCTGGTCCACAGCTATGCATTTGCTCAACTGGCTGAAACTGCGAGGCAGAAAAGAAGCTTTAACAAACGGAACCCAGTTCTGCCACAATGTGACCTTTCAAGGGAGCTGGGATCCTACAGCTTGAGAAATACTGCTGTTGTCCAGGGGTTATAACTGAATAGCTGCTGACCCATGAAGAGCCCCTGTTTCTGCTGCTGCTCCTCTGCTTTCACCTCACGTGCTCTTCATTAAAGTCTGCAGCTTTTCGAAGTTTCTTTCACACAATTAAAATCATGGTTGTTTCCTGGGCTGCAGTTTAAATGGCAAAACATTTTGGCAGGTTTTTTTAAGGCAGTTTTTAAGGCAGTTTTCCATTTAATGTTTCCTAACATTGCAAACAAAAATTAAAACCAAAAACGAAACAGCAAAAGAAAAAAAGTAAATCGAGAAAGTCCAAATATTTCTCTTCATCAGAATGTGGTTTAGGTCCTGTTGTTTTCCCACCAACATGGAAAACATGTAATTTTTTTCAAGTTTTCTCTTAAGCTACCTTTATCCATTGTACAAAAAAGTGCACAGATTCCTTTTTGTCCAAAGCACACACTGCTGATGCCATCCCTGTTTCAACTCTTCTTCCTACAACTGTCACTCAACCCGCCGGATGCCTATGTGAAGTTCAGGGATAGTTTAGAGCAAGATACAAGCATGGCTGAGAAATGGACCATCCCTTGCTCCTGAGCCTGCTTGAAGCCTTCATGCCCCTCACAAACCTCGAAGGCTGTCCAGCCCCTGTTAGTTCAGCAAGACTGGGCTTCTCCAAGAAGCAAAGTGTTCCTGGGATACAAAATGGTGGAGCTGGGATTCAGGGATGCTCCCACCCATTCCCTGGCTTCAACTGACCGGACCCACTGGCCACACCAGCGAGACAGAAGAACCAACTCCTGGAACCAGGAGGCAGGGAAGCTTTGCTGGGTCCATCACGGGGCCGCGGCAGTGGCAGCCCTGGCAGGGCAAGGGGATGAGTTCTGAGCACCAGGTGCGTGCTGCCCGGGGCCAGGAGCGGCCCGGGGCCGGTCACAGAGGGGACACCGCCCGGCCCCGTGTCGCCACCCCCCCGCTCTGCTCACAGGCACCGCGGCGGCCGGCCCGGCGCAGCTCCCGGGCAGCAGCCCGAGCG
>VZRW01012615.1:3037-72902 GCA_013398125.1 Aegotheles bennettii | reverse complement strand
AGCCCCGTGTCCGCACTCCGGGGCAGGCAGTGAGCGGAGCGGCTCCCCGAGCCGGGCTGCGCTTCCCGGCGGCGCCACAGGAGGGGAGCACAGGCACACGCGGGGGCGGGACGGACACCTCGGGGCAGGCGCTGCCTCACGGTGTCTGGCGGCGCCTCAGGGCACCCCCTTACCCTGCATCCCGGGAAGCACCGACCGACCGGAGTTACCCCCTCCCAGCACACTGAGCACCCTCCCGCGGGCCGGAGGGGCTCTGCTCCAAAGGGCTGAGGAGACCGCAGGGCGCTCCACACNCTGTAGCTCAGGCTGTGCCGTTCCCTCACAGCCGTTTGGGATTTTTCCGTGTCTGCTGCTGCTTTGCTGCCACACCATTGATTTTTTCCCCCAGCTTCCACTTTTGTTCCAGGGACAAGTTTCGGAGGCACTTTATGGCTTTTGCAGTGGGCTTTCTGGGCTGCATAGCTCCAGGGCAGGCCCTCTACACGCTGAGGAGACCCATGGCTGGTCCACAGCACAGCCCGGGTGGGTGCGAGCAGCCAGACTCAGGGTGATGGAAACACTGCCTTTCCATTACTTAGTTAACCTGAGATGTGATTAGGGTGTCTTGTGATCACCTCTGCAGAATACAACAAATTTAATATGTGTTATGGGGGTTCGTGCAATTCCAGACATCACCCATGTCCGTATCTCTAATATCCCAAAGCTGGACACACTCAAGGACAGGATCTGACATCTCCCTGCACTGGTGATGCCTGTCATCCTACCCTGGCTTTCACGCAAGCCTAGGGTTGCTCATTTTTCCAGGGACATGAACCGTACCATCCAGATGTCACTTCCTAACACACCTTGACTCAACATGACTCAAGGGGGTTGCTGTGCTGCGATTCAGCACTGCACATCTATTTTTGTCTGGTACATGTAATTCTGTCATTACAACTATCAGGCCAAGGGCTTCACCTTAACCTGACAGCATGCTGTCTCAGGGCTCATCTTGGACTGAGCTTGCTTTAGCTGCAGTGATGATTGTTTGGTGACCAGATGGCTGTTGCATAACTTTTTTTCATCTTAATTCAGTGAATACCATCAAGGGTAAAATGTGTCAGGGCGCAGCAAGGTCCAGCTACTCCTTGAGGCAGAGGGAGCTCAGAGGACTCACAGGGCCATCAGGGTCTTCACCAGCCCCATCCCCTGCTCCTGAATCAAGGAGCAGGGCAGGCACTGGAGTGGCAGCTGTGGACCAGGCAAATTCACAGTAGCAGGACAGCTCTGAGGTCAAGCTGGGAAGTCAGCCTACAGACCAGGGTCCAAATCAACAAGGTCCATGGCCAGATGTAGGCACTGCTGGGACCAGCACTTCTACCAGATATCTGGGGTAGGAGTTGAAGGCCCCAGGCTGAGCTGAAGTGGGTCTCCTGGCCCATGGGCAGAGGCTATAGGTGGGGGCCTCAGGGTGGACTGGTCAGGGCCATAGAGGCCTGTTGGTGCACTCAGGCCCTAAAGAAACATCTGTCAATACAGATAACCATTGCATACTTCCTTATGGTAACTGAAGTTGGGGGAGATTCTGTTGCAAACAATGACAACACTTCTGTTTTGTTGGTGGAGAGGACTACTGTGAAGGTGCATTGTTCTTCCTATGCTGGGTTATGTACTTCTTCTTCAGGAGTGTTGTTGTGCTGGGCTTGATGCTAGTGTGTGCTCCCTCTGTGCTTAACTTGGGAGGGAAATAAATCCTGAAGATTTTACTGCTGGTTATAAAGTTCTGGGTTTACTCCACTGTCCCTGAGTGAAGAGCTAACCTGTGTCCAAGTGTCAAAGTTTAACTGGAAACTAATGAAAACAAAGCAGACTTTATTAAGAAAACATACAAAAATAGCCCCAAGCAGGGGTCAGGCAACCAGCCTTCAGCCACCACTAGCCTAGCTTTCATGAAGACATTGGTACGCCAAGGACCGAGTGTGATATCAACTTACTGCTTAGGGAGATCCTAGGTCCTCCCTGGGTTATAGGACTCAGGAGGACAATGGCAGGCTAACCATAAGGGCAGAGAAAAGGGATAGATGCTGGGAATTTAATGTGTATCAGTCTTAATCTTTTTTTCATGTTGTTGCTGTTACTATAACTGAACCGTTGATAGCGATCTCCTGTATTTTAGTGAAGACATTAATTAGACTTAATGATAGATTCTGAGCTCTGCTTATAATCTGTGTTCCCTTCTGCCCATAGCAAAATTTGATTTTTAATGTAGGGAGAGTGTTGCATAAATGCCACAAAGAATGGCATTGATGTTGCATAGCAGTCATCTTCTATACATTCATTACAACTGTGGTTGTATATAAGAGAGACAGCACTTGCATCCTTCTCACAAGCCAACTTATCTCCTCAGTTTCCTCTTTGGCTGCATCAGCTCCTCAGGGCAAAACTTACCATTTGTGTGGCACCCCACATCCATCAGTTCTCTTTCAACTCCTTTAGGTTCTCTGGTGGAATGAGGATTTGTATGTATTTATTTGCCTATCGTTAGAGCATGTTCCACCTTTTGTTTTGAGGAAGGGAGGCTGAGTGTGGAGGAAAGAACAGATTTATCCCTCCAACCTTGGACAGCCTTTGGTACTATCATTGCTCCTAGAACATCAGCACACAAGGTGAACAGGGGCTGGGGAGTTGATTTCCACAACGCTGTCTGCCAAGAGCATACAAGAAGAGCTGAAACATTGGAAGAGTGTTTAGTGAACTTCTTCAAGTCTTGTGCAATCTCCATTTACAGGGCTTCCTTGGAAGAGCACATTCAATGTCAGCTCCTGTTTTTTGCTTATGTTTGTCTTGACTGAGAGCAGCCATAAGGCTTTTCCTGAAATTTGTGATGGTCTAGCACACCTCAGGCAGCTTGTGAGCACGTGTAGATCATTCCCTCCCATGTCAGATGTGACAATTTCCCGGGGAGCCTTCTGGCCAACATGCTCTTTTTCAAAACTCTCTCTGCTGGGTGTCACAAAGGTGCAGCCGAAACAGGACTCTTGCCTAATCTTTTCACTTCACTTTCCTGCTCTGCTCAGCAAAGGTTATTCTGTACTCACACACAAAGCCTTTGTAATCTTCATGCAGAGTAACCTTGAAGTTAGAAGGGGAAAACCACAACTCTTTTTCACCACCACCCATGTCTTTGACGGGCAAAAATGTGAATGCCCAAAAGCAGATAGAGGGCCATGTGGTTTCAGAAAAGCACAACTGTCAGGAGCTTGGTTCTGAATATAGGGAGAAAAACATGCATGCCAGGATGGGAGAGAAAGGATTGATGCCTGTGTAAGGACCAGGCAAAGCCCTGTTGAGTTAGCTTTCATTGGAGACCTTGTGCTAGGGAACAGGGAAATTTAGGTTGCAGTGCAGCAGCAGAAAAAGATGCACGGCCTGAGAATTGCCATGCAGAAGTGCACATCAGAAGTTTTCGGTCCAGTTGTAGGAGGAAACCACACTGTCTGCAGCTCTCTGATTCCTTATGGGCACTATACCTGAACAGGAAGGGCTGAGGAATCTGTCCTACCCTTCATCAGCACCTTTCTTCTGCATGAGTGGGAAGTGGGAGTAGCTGAAGCCCAGAAGGGAAACTTTCAAATTCTGTGGTCCAGCAATGATAGTACTGTGTGCTGCCATTCAAAGGGCATTAACTAGTGGAACTTTCACAGCATTGAGTTGCAGGTCCTATAGGCGGGGGCTGAGTCTAGTCACTTATAGCTGGGCAAGAGCAAGTTCTTGAGCTATGGTTACAGTTTCCATGTGCTCCAGGTTGCTACCAGATTTGTATAAGCTTGTGTTTTGCAGCTCCTGGAATATTTATTATTTATTTCTCTGTTCTTAATGAGTCAGTTAACTTATCATTTGTCATAATGCTTCATAAACAGCGTCAAACAGACACATTTGTGTGTGTGTGTGTGAATTAGAATTAAAATTGACTGTATTTGATCTGATGGCAAGTTTTGGAAAAACACAGAATTTATACATTCTCACTTATTTGTTCCACAGGACATGGCTTGTACCTGGTGTTCTGTGTAGTCTGTGGAGAGGCAGAGGCACAAATAGTAACAAATCACAATGTCCTCTAGAAAAATCAGGCTGGTTGCTGTTTGTGTCTTTGAAAAGCTTTCACTGGATCATTTTGTCTAATCAAGTCAATCCAACTGTACACAATTAAAACTGTATCTCCATTACAAAGCTGTTGGCCACTTTGACACCAAGTATAACCTTAATTACCATGTTAGACCTCCTATGGCCATCACATGAACTCATGTCAGTAATTAAGAACATAAGCACTCTCCCAGCACTGTGCTTGTGAAACAGGTAAAGAAAACTAAGGGCATTGGGCTACTACCCCTTTCAAAACAAGGAATGAAGATGTTTTCCTCTGCTAGGTGATCTTCTCAGCTGTAGGTCTGTGTTGCTCATAATCAGTCAAGAAACCAAAGTTCAGAAATAAATGCTCTGGCTTTCATTCTGCCATTGCTACAGCAAACCTATGGTTTGTCCCTAATCCCTTCTATATCCATCTTGTATAAGCCCTAATTAATGTTTAATTCCTTACCAAAGTCTTCCATTAGGGATTCACTTTATTTCTAGGAGGCATGGGGCCATCACAGCTAACATGTATCATTTGTTTGACAGTTTTATGGTTCAGCTGGAACAATTTTCAGAGCTGTCCATCAGTATCTTCCCTGCAGCTTTGCAGCCCTTCTATTTTAGTCACGAACTACAGAGCAGAGCAGGATAACAGGCTATTAAGTGATACTTACAAACAGAAGGAATAAAGTTCAGAAAAACCACAGGAAATACTTCTCCTAATGATTTATTAATTTGTTTTACTTTGTTTTACAAAGGCTTAATGCTAGTGCACTAGAAGAGGAGCTGTGCTGCAGAGACATCTCCTCAGCAGTGCAGGACTTGCAGTATTTTTGTGTCATGGGTTTACACAGTTCTCACCATCAAGCAACAGCACTACTGTCACTTTGCTGAAGCTGGGAAGGGGATGACAAACACCTGTGCTGTCTTAGAGTGGGCTTGACAGTGCACTTTGGAAGGCTGGCAGAAGCCTTTTTGCACTCTCCAAGTGTGTGGGCATCATCTGGTAGGGCAACAGCAGCAGAGAAGTGAAGAGACGTCAGCAGCTTCAGCCGTTGGGCAGCTGTGCAGGCACATTGCCTTGCAAAGCAGGAGCAAGTCTGCCTTCACCCCTCCAGGGCTGGGTGAGCTCTATCTGCCTGTGAAATGGCTATGCCTCTCCTCTATGGTCCCCAAAGGTCTCTTTAGGTACTAGCATACAATCCTCAGGCATATCCCCTCCCTGCACTACCTGGCTTAGACTCAAACCAGACCTTGTGTCTTGACAGATACACCTGTGGTCCTAGTTGTACACAAGCCATAAATAAATGGTGACAGTTTGTCATAAACTTCCCACTTCATTGCCATTCCAAATGGCAGAGTGGGCTATTCATGCCAGCATTTCATAGAGCTTCCCCAGGAAGCCAGTCCTTCTAAAAAACCAATGCTCAGTTCCAGGAAAACAGCCTCTTGCCAGCTGCCTCACCGTTTCATACAGTGCTCTCTATAGAGGCTCTTTGTAATGGCAGGAGGAGCCTGCTGAAACAGAGGGCACTCCTGTGAAAAGAACAGCTTGGGATTTGCCCCTCAGACTTATACACATGCTTAGTCTGACCCAGAATGAGAGAAACAAGTCCTGAAAAGTATGTGTGTAGTTGTACCCAGGCTAAAGCAAGATGGACTTGTTGGGTTGCTTGAAAGATTGTTGGCCTGCCTGCCCACAGATTTCAGTTCAAGAAGGTGTATGGTGTATTTGTGGGTAGATAAGTAATGGGAAAACTTCTCGGGCAAGGTTTTCCCATGTGCACAGTGGTGGAGTGGATGTGCTCAAGTTAACTGAGTACTCATTTTCAAGGAAGAGAAATCTTAAAACAAAATGTGTTAGAACTGGCAGGTTTTCAAGTTCAAACAACATGTCAAAACAGAACACCAGGTCATCCAGCTTCAGGGGTTTGCAGATGCTTCCTAAATAGACCTTGTGAATTCTTTTGCACAGACTTCTCAGTTTTACCAGTTTCTGAAGATGGACTGGTAAACTTGAACTGGAGCACATCTGCTTTCCTCCAAAGACCAAAGCAGCTTTAGCAACTCAACAGACATGAGTGCATGTCTGCTTGCACACTCATTTGAGATTTTAGGGGCATGTGCTTCTATACCCTTACATGCTGTGATGCAGCCTAATCTGGAAAGGACATGATCACCAGAGGGTTTAGTTTAGCACAGTACTTCAGTTTCCAGTATGCCTTGCACTCTTAGAGCCTTCCCAACCTATCAACGTGATTAGTAAAAATTGCTATGTGTGCACACAAACAAACACACAGATATTATCAGGAGAGTCAGCTCTCAATTTCATGTCAATCGGAGGTTGCTGTCTGCAAACAGGTCTTGGAGTGAGACATTTCTATATTATCGTGTTTATACATGGTGAGTTCATTTTTCTTCATGGGGCATACTTTTCTGCTCCAATTTCCATGTTACTCCTCTCTGTTTCTATCTGACCAAATAGGTGAGAAAGGATGTTTTTTGGGGGGAAGAGGGCATGCAAAGGAACAGCACTGGAATCTCTGCTTTCCAAACCACATACTTTTCTTTGGCTTGTATTTTGCAAACTTCAGTCATACTGATGAGAATTTCTTGAGAGCATTGAAATTTTGGGATTAAAGGGGGAAGGATGAAGCAAACTATAGAAACAAAATGGAACTCAGTAATTTCATTGGTAGCTTTTAATTTTTATAACAAAGTATTCTGTGGGTACAGGCTACCATGGCAGTAAAATCTAGAGATATTTATCAGATTGGCTTTAAATTTTGATTTTGTTTCCCCTCCCAAAAAAACCCATTCTCTTTTCAAGATAATTCACTTTGAAAAACACAAACAAGGATACTTGAAAAATTTCTACTAGCCATAGAGATGACCAAGGAAAATGAAGTGTCTTTGCAAAAACTGTGTCTCTTCTTTCCATTTTTGCCTTCTTTCAAACTTTGACCTTGTTGAATTCTTCTTCTAGCCATCTCAAACTAAGAGAGATGTTACTGAGCTGGCACCATTTTAGTTCCAGCAGATCTTAGCTGTCATTAGTGCTTACTCTTCCTGGGTCAGCTCAGGGAATTTCACCCTTTACTCTCTCCTTGTCAAGCTGCAGCTTACTGACAAAGTAAATATGTTAGACAAGCACTGACATGCCTCTTTCCTTGCCTTGGTGCTGATGTTTGACATGGTGCCAACTTGCCGTGATGCCCAGTGGATCAGCGTTGCCACTTTGTGTCACTTCTTGCTCTTCATTGTGTTTTCCATTAATGTTTGCGTTTGTGGCCCTGGAACTTTACAGTTAAATTTGGAACCCTGAAGCCAAGGGGTGTCCTGTCAATTTATACTTACCTTTTTCATTGCTTTTGATTCAAAACTCCTGCATTTTTTCTAGTACGGGTGAATGACAGTTGAAATCTGCCCAGCCTGCTCTACATATTCCAGCTCAATGTATGCTTCAGGCTCAGTTGTGACTGCATATTTACATTCCTCCTTATGCAGGTAATGCAGGCTGATTTAAGATGTTCTTAATAATCTGCTACTGAATGATCTGTCAAAAGGAAAATCACAATAGTTAGTTACAGCACTGGGCAGCCCAGCTGTGTTGCTGATTACTATTATATGTTTTGCCGCAATTTTTGCTTCATTAGATATTCATATAGATGAGTCATGAGCTCAAATAAAATATATGTACAATATTATAGTTACAATGCCTTAAGGCATGCAGCACAGAAAGCTAAAATAGGACCTGCTGCACAGCCTGTGGAAGCCTGTAAAGGAATTGTCATGTTTTTCCTCATTTCTGTCACCCCATTTTCTCCTTAAAGAGAAGAAAATTCTTCTCATAATTCATGTAAGTCTGCCCTAATTATTGACCATCTGAACATCTTTGTTTTGCAAATTTTAGGGGGTGTTGGGTGGTACAAGCATACAGCAAATGGAGAGGTTTTGCCAGTCTCAAAGTTGAGAGAAGATCTAAGAGGCAAAGCATTGTTATTCTGTTGTGCTGGGTGAAACAAGGGGAGGAAAAAGGGTAGGATCTGCCTGGCCTAACCTGAGCCATGCAGAAGGCAGAGTTAACTAATCCCTGCAGAACAGGCTCTGAGATGTCCCATTTCTAAGTCAAGCTATGCAGCAGCAAATCTTCTCCCACTGATGACAGAGAAAGCCTTGAAATGGACACTTCATTTATGGATAGCCAGAGTTAGATGGAATTAATCCCCCATTAAGCAGTTTATCTGCTTCTGCCTGAAGCAAAGATAGGAACATCTCAGCTCTGCCTAAGCCTAAAACTGCACCTCAAAGACTGTGGCATGGCAGGTGATCACCAAACATTCCTGTCTGATCCCAAGCCTACACAAAAAACTCTAAACCTTTCAGACATTGCCTTGCTCATAGTTAATAGTCAGTGGCAGTACTTATGTAACTAAAGCAGATGATGTTTTTAATTAATGTTTCCACTTCCTCCCTCTCTCAGTCAAAATGCTCATTATGAACTTGCTGTTATTCATATTTTCTTTCTTCCAAATGCTCTTTCAGAGCACAACAGAAAAGATGGTTTCTGACCATAATGACATCAGGTTTTCTCCTTACACTTTTTGGCCAGAGGCACAAGAGGTATTGATGGCTCAGCCTGTCCTAGAAATGTCTGAACTCATAAGATTCATAAAACCATGTATTAAATTAAGTGTACAGATCTTTGTAGCTGTCAGACAGTCATTTAACAAAAATAAAGCATTACTACATAAAGAAGAAAGTCAGTGAATTTTGCTGATGGCCTCCATGCCTCCCTCACTGACACAAAGGTGTCCATAGGAGAGATGGACAAGCCCACCAGCCTACCAAAAGCAAGATCGTGTCACTTGGCTGTCATTAATCTGAATGCACTCATTTGTGCTTTCAGTTACAGAGTTACTGTTTTCTCAGTGGGATTGCTCCTCACATAGCCGAGGGTGGATTTTTCTTTCTTTCTTTCTAAATTACCAGAAAGTTTGGATATTTGTCAGCCATTTAAATGGGAATGGGCAGATGGTCTCCTCTGGCAGCCTTGAAGTGCTCTCCTTCCAGATGCAAACTTAGGCCAGCCCCAAAACATTAAAAAATCATAACTACGGCATCCCAAAGTAACATGTTTCAGGACCACTGGAGCTTTGGTCACTTACACCGCAGTGCCTTCATTCTCTGCGGCTCTGCAGATGGTGATTGATTTAAATTCTGTCAGTCCCACAGCTGCCTTTCTTAGTATGCTTTGTTTGAGAGCCAACAATAAAGTAATGAATAAAGTGGATTAAAAATATTTTCAGCTGAAGTCTGGATTTTTAGCTAAGTGGTTCTGTTTGGAGAAGGATGGCACCATTGTCTAAGGGTAAAAATGTCCTCTCCCTGCCCTTCATATAAACCTACAGAAAACTGAAATATTTCACATAAGAGGCATGTCATGATGAAATTTCATGGAAGATGTCACTTGGCTGCTTGCTCTTCTGAGGCTGCTGTATGTCACTGCAGTCATAGCATGCTCCTCTTTGCCAGGAGCTCTGTCAGGAAGTTTAGGCTTGGCTAAATACTTCTTTTCATCATTTTTAATTTTTTACCTGAAAGAAAATTAAAATGTTGTGTGAAAATGTGCATGATTTACTGAGAAACTGTAGAAATGGCTCAGAAAAATAGCTCTGGGCTATTTAAAACAACACTGCTAAGACACGTTGGCACAATCTGAGTAGAAGTTCTATGGCAGAGTGCAGACTCAGTTTTAGCACTGAAACAATCATTTTCTCTTTCAAAGAGAAGGAAATTCACCAGAGACTAGCACCAGCTCCCTCTGGAGAAGAAGTATGTCCTCTGAGAAGAATTCTGACCAAAGGTGTCAGCTGATGGGAAATCCAAGCACACTTAATGTGCTTTATTGTATGTGAGGGATGTGGCATCAGTGCTGCTCTAAACCTGTATACATTCATAGGTTTTCCTGGAGTCAAAAGAAAAACATTTACGTGATTTCTCAGTCCTGCATGGAATTTTAACAGGTCTACTGAGCTCTGACTGACTAAATTCCTGCCTGTTTCCATCAGTCATTTTTCTCCAATATTTCTCCATATTTTGTGTCTCTAGTTTTTGCCGTAAGGGCTCCTGTTGACCAATTTCTGGTGAAATCTGATAAAAAAAAAAAAAAAAAAAACCAGAAATAAGGGCTTAGTTTCAGGTGAAATTAGGGTTGTGAATATGCCTGATGGTCCAGGAGGTATCCCTTTGTGGTTAGTGCCATGAAGTCTACATTTTCCTTTTCGATTTTTGTTAACTCCTGTGATTGCTGGGTGCTTTGGCTGTTCCAGGTGTTCATGTGACCATTGAGGGTTCTGTTCCTCCGTGCCTTGTCTCCTGTGCCTGTTTAGATATTGACTCCTTTGAAGATGATCTGTCTCTCAGTATGTTTGTGCAGAGCTCATGCAAAGTCAATCTTTTTGACACTGGAATATTTATCTGCCCCTGCATTACAGGACTGCATCTTCACTTCCAACTGGCTTTGAGAAAGTCTGGAAACCTTTAGTGACAGATTGGGAAAATAGGTGGGGAGAGATATACTGGGTTCTCTCAGACCCAAACTTTTCTATTACTACTTTTATTATTCCAGAGTGAGGATGTGGTCTTTAGGAGGTACCGTAGGTATTTTTAAAGGGGCGTTGGTTTAGTTTTATTTACAGGGGAAATCTGAGAAGTGAATGTCAGAATTCCTGCTGATGTGGATCTTTCACCTCATGCATTTACATGTTGTCCCAAACAGCTTTGATATTGGTTGGGGTCCCAGCTGGGAGCTGGACTTTCAGAGTACCCAGTGCATTGTTAAGGTTTTCCTCCAATATCAACAAGATACAAGAGTTTACTTAGTTGTCCAACCTGAAAAAAGCTTCCCCTTCACTTAGCTTCTCTTCAGTTTGTGTTGTCTGACAGAAAATTAGTGACAGAGGAATGTCAAGCTGCCTGGTCTAGATGTGGTGCATTTCTGCGGTTTCTATCCCAGGTGGAATCTGACATTTAATGAGGCATGAGTGGATGCAGTGTTTATCACCAGATGGGCAAGTGTTTGTTATCTCTGCTGCACTTGCACATGCAGTGGGCAAGAAGCTTCCAGGGGATACATGTATGCTGAGAAGATTTATTCTGCATCCCTCTCTTGTCCATATGTTTGGTGTTCTTCCTACTCCAGACTTTGGGGTATATACTGGGACAGGTACTGTATTATACTAACTTCCTGTCTGAGGGTTTTATTTTCTGTGTATGTTGCTAACGGTTAAAGCAGGAACAGAAAAACTGCTCTTTACTTCAGCCCAGCTTCCTACTCAAGCAATATTTATGTCGAGACGTATTTTTTTTTCTGTTTACTCAGTTATCCCTCCAAAGACTGATTTGCAATTAATTTTAAAGATAATTAATTTTCTGTAAATTTGGTGTGAATCAAAAACTGTACAAAGGGAAGAATCCAAATGAGATTTCCACTTTGCCCCATCCCAAGGAGCAACAGACTGTATGTCCTATTTGTAAGCAGTCAGTCAGCACATATACATTAGTCCACTGGTCAGCACACACATAGCCCCTGCCTAGCTTCTACGTATGCTGCTTTGTAACCCCCACGGTTCTAAAAGGGAGCAGGAGGAATGGTTAAAGCTGTTGAGGAATGAGAAGTTTAGAGACAAAAGATGCGTGCACAAGAAATAATATTTCGTTAGTCCTGCAACTCACAGACCAGCCCACTTCCCTTGTGACGATTATGATTTTTTCCCAATTATTTAATAATTAATTAATTAATTAATCAATTATTAATTAATTAATAATTAATTTCATACTAATTAGTTTAAGGACTCTTTTTTTTTCTTTTCAGGGTTAGGGTTAGGGTTTCAGGGTTAGGGTTAGGGTTCCAGCTAAGAAATTCCCCATGAATTTAATTATTTCCTTTGGAATACACTCACAGATTTGCAAAAACACGTGTTAAATTTGAAATCTCAGTCTACTAGAATGCAGCCTCCAGTTATTCAGCCAGTGTGTGAGTGTATTCATGATCTGTCAGATCAGCAAGAGAGCTGTTTCGTGTGCTTCCTCTGTACGGCTCTGTTCACGTGGCGCTTCAGTTACCCATGGGCAGGGACACCATCCACCAGACCAGGTTGCTCCAAGCCCCATCCAACCTGGCCTTGAACGCGGCCAGGGAGGGGGCAGCCACAGCTTCTCTGGCCAACCTGTGCCAGTGTTTCACCACCCTCACAGCAAAGAACTTCTTCCTAATATCCAACCTAAATCTACCCTCTTCCAGTTTGAAGCCATTTCCCCTTGTCCTGTCACAACATGCCCTACTAAAAAGTCCCTCTCCAGCTTTCCTGTAGCCCCTTCAGTTATTGAAAGGCTGCTGGGAGGTCTCCCCAGAGCCTTCTCTTCTCCAGGCTGAACAACCCCAACTCTCTCAGCCTGTCTTCATAGGAGAGGTGCTCCAGCCCCCTGATCATCTCCATGGCCCTCCTCTGGACTCGCTCCAACAGCTCCATGTCTTTATGCTGGGGACTCCGGAACTGGACACAGTACTCCAGGTGGGTTGTCGGAAGAGTGGAGTAGAGGGAGAGATCTCCTCCCTCGACATGCTGGTCACACTTCTTTTGATGCAGCCCAGGATACTGTTGGCTTTTCAGGCTGCAAACACACATTGCCAGCTCATGTTGAGCTTCTTATCAACCAACAGTAAACTGCTGAACTGAAGAAATTCTATGATCAATATGTGAAAATGTCCTAATCAATGCAAGCTACAAAACCTTTTTCCACCCATCATTTAAAATCTGACCAACATAAAAACACCTTAACGTAAATGACCCTAAGGCATGAGCACACTGTTTTGCACATTTGCACACAGTTGCTGTTGAAGTTCCATCCTCACTCATGCTTCACATCTTATGTATCCTAGAAGCCACTGGTCAGTGCCTGATGGATCAGAGAGCACACACTATTAGCACACAAGGTCCGAGAGCAGGAGAGAGGCCAAAGCCCAGGGCTTATACATGGGTGGGATCCAGACAGCAGACTGGACAGGTGACCCAAATTGATGAAATGCAGTATTCCATCCCATACACATCATACTTGGTATAAATCTGAGGGGTCATGATGGTCAACCTCTCTTCATCCATGGCCAGAGTCCTAGGAGGACTCCATCTGTTCTTGTCGCTTTGATCCTACATCCGGGCATTCCTGAATCTGTGTGTTCCTGAATCCAGTTCCCATCTGCCACTGACTCAAGGAGTCCAGTCCAGGACTTTCCCAGGACTGCCTGCAGCCTCAGGGGTGACCTGGGCATCACTGAGGGGTAGCATGATACTGGTTCTGCTTACATTTGTATATATTTGTACATATTTCATTGTTTTCTTTTTTTTTGTCATTACTATTTCATTAAAGCTGTTTAGTACCGTTTTCAACCCACAATTCTCCCTTATTATCTTTCCTTTCCCATTCTGGGCGGAGAAAGGGGTGAATAGAGATCATTTGTCATTCGTTTAGTTCCCAGACCAGTGTTAAACCTTCACAAGAAGATACGCCAGATTTCACATAGGTGGAAGTGCATGGCTCTGCACTTGTGTGCACGTACAGGAGAGAGGACAGCGTCTTGTATTCAGAGTAGTCTAAAAGTGAGGGTGTTTGTGCACCTGTCTCAGTGTGGACATGGGTTGTCTTGGTTTGGCACCTGTGAAAGCCAATACATGTATGGGCTTCGTGCTGTGCATTTCAGTGCTGAAACACTAAACTATGGCAGGCAGAGCAGGCTTCAGAGAAAGTGAAGCACAGAGAGAAACAAAGCAATCTCAGATCAGGGTAAAGAGGAAAGGGAGGGAGGAGTAGAAAGAAGTTGCAGCAGACAAAATGGGAGGAAAAACAGTAAGAACAAATAAAAGGAACAAAAA
Organism: Aegotheles bennettii; assembly: GCA_013398125.1. Lineage (NCBI taxonomy): Eukaryota > Metazoa > Chordata > Aves > Caprimulgiformes > Aegothelidae > Aegotheles > Aegotheles bennettii. Next base: position 58,860 of record VZRW01012615.1, on the reverse strand, counting down.
GGCCTAGGAGAAGAAGGAGAACATTTACCACTCTTCTCTCCCTCCCCTGTCTTTCTCACCACCTCTTGATCCCCAGGTGCTTTATCAACAAGAGGAAAAGAGGCAGGAAGATGGGTAGATAGAGAAGAGAGGAGGGAAAAAATGAACGGGGAGAAAAAAGGCAGAAGGAAACAGGTTTGGAGGAGAGCAGCAGGTTGGGAGTGGAAGGCTTTGTGGTGATTCTGGGCGTGTTTTCAACATTGGCAAATGCAGGCTGAAGGAAATGGAGGAAAAAAAAGTGGGTGTAAGGGGGCAAGCAAGAGCTAGGTCACTGAAGGGTGACACAGAAGATTAGGACAGTGCCACGATGAAGTCACAGAAAGATAGCATGAGAAGGACACACTAAATAAACTTAAGGGTGGGGAAGGTGAGAGGTAAAACTGAGGCCTAAAGCTCATCAGACAAGCATTTGCCTATGGAATTGCGGGCATGGGGCAATGCAGTTTGGAATCAAAGAGCAGGAGTAACCAAGAAAAACATCTGAGACAAAGCACCTCCTGGATAATGTCAGTAGGGAAAGAGTAGGGAACAGTACTTTGCTCTGCCTTAGTAATAGCTAAACACTTGTTAGTGAAGGATAACTCTGACAGCACAATTAATAGATTCTGAAGTTTTACCTCCAGAAGGTGTAAATATTTGTGACCATTTCACCCATCTATTTGTGTGAAGAATGTCTCTTGGTGATACCTACTTTGAGCTCAGTGCTCACTGAGATAGAGCACTTCTCTCAGAGGGTTGTCCCAGCGGTGTCCTCTGCCTCTGTCCTCCTTGCGTAAGGTCTGCAATGCCTTGAATGGTTGAAAAGCCTACTTTACTTCTGCTGTCAGCCGGTGTTACACCTGACAAGGGATGGCAGCTTAGCCTGAAAGACCTAGAAGGTGGCAATCTTCAGCTGCCATGAATCAGAACAGAGCATTTTCAGGTAAAATATCTGTGTTCAAAAGCAGCTGAGCTGTCCGTGCAGCACAGGCATGGATAAAGCACTAATTCCAACAACTTCTGGAAGCTAAACTATTCTTTCATCACTCAGAGCCTGCAATGCAGCTTCACATCCCAGGCTTTAGAGCTTGTCCTTCATTTGCCTGCTCAGTTAAAGTGTCCCCCACTCTCAGAGATCTCCCCTCTCTCTCTGACCTTTACCAGGCTCCCTCTTTACCTTCACTTAGATAATGCACAAACTGTCCAAGGCTGAATACAGAACTGTCAGTACAATGGTGGGATTTGACTGATACTTTCACTATTCCGTTATGATTTCCTTCCCTTGGCATTTTTATTAGCAGTAGGTGTCCTATGCGAGAGGAAGCGGGGTGTGTGAACACCCTGACAGGAGGGAGCTGTAACTGAGCTTTAACAGCTGTCTGCTTGCAAACGCAGTATGTAGCAGAGGAGGCATAACATGCAATGCTGCTGAGATCCCAGTCATCTTCACAGCTGCTTCAGCACAGCCAGAGCAAGCAAATGTATAGGTAGCCCCGAGGAAGAAAACAGTGAGAAGGGGCTCATCCCTCCACAGTGCTTCTAGACCACCAATGGAAAGGGGAACAGGTTGCCCCTGGGTGCAAGCTCATTTGCTCAGTGGTAGTTAGCAAACAGTTGTCAGGGCTGGGGAGTGAACTCCCACACTGTGCTCAGTGGCTTTTCAGCAGGTGGTTGGTGCATGAGTGTCTCACCACAGAAAAGGTGTTTGTCACAGCTGCACTGAAGATGAACACAGTGCAAAGTGCAAGCCTACAAACAATTCAGATATGGCTCTCCAGCAGTGAACTACTTGGCTCTAGATGGAAAACTCAGCCATTTAAGCCTAGGCCCGACTCCAAAAGTCGGAATCTGTCATTAGCATTGCCAATAGCACTGGAGCAGATGTCTTCAGCTAGAGTTGCAGGGCACACAGGGTCCCAATGGGTCCTTATGTTTTTTTCACAGTCAACACCACGCAACTTTTATAACGTCAGGCTCCAGTGGTGAAGTGCATCCACATGCTAGAAACCTTTATAGTGGGCAGATTTTGTGCATCTCTGCAAGCTGCTTGTCCTCTTTTGTCTGAGCCACCTTGCCTGAAGAAAGAAGGTCAGAGATTTTGCTCTGAGTCAGTATGTTCTTGGACAATAAAAGCACATGTGAAGGGACTAAATCAGCCTCTTCTTCCACAACTGGAGGGCAAAGTAAGAGTGAAAGCCTGTCAGTATGTGCTTGCTGTTTGACTCTGGCATGTTGACGCCTTCTTTGGCCAGTTCATGTTAAGTTCAGTCAGATTCAATTAGGTTCCTTCCCTAGCAGCAATGATTCACCAACTTTTTGCTCCACTTCCAGCTGGCTCTGTGTCATGGAGGCAGTGCCTAAGCTGGTCTCTCTGGCCTCTCCATCTGGTTGCCTCATCAGCTGCTTGTCATGGCGCAGTTTGAACTCTGCTCTCCTCTTCGGCCTTTCTCAAAGCCAGCACCCACTCCAGCAGGGTCCTTCCATTGGGGCAGGTGTGACATGATCCCTCCTGCTTTCTGCTCATGGAATGATTGGCATTGCCTCCCAACTCAACCTGCTTCCCCAGTCCCTTCATCCCTGTAACAAAGCAGCTCTTTACCTCAAGTGTGGCAGTAAGGATGGCCTTGCCAGCTGGCCTGCCATTGCTCCCCTTCTCTCCAAAGTGGAAACACACTCATTACTCTCACATCTGAAGATCTTTCCATTTAACCCATATATGCATTTGCAGGTATGTTCCCTTCTCACACCCAATTCCCCAGCCTGTAAGTTTTTTGGAAGAACAAAAAGTTCGGAAATATCAAAACATTTCAGTTTGGGGTCAGTTTGTTTTCAAATTGCATCTGACTGTGTTGCCATATGTCATCTTTCTGCGAGCACTGGACAGGAGTGCTTGTGCCATGACTACAGCCAGCCACAGGCATCTGTCCTATGATGCCGCATGGATGCGTAATTCTATTAGCCACAGTGCACTGTGGGCAGCATAAATTCAAGGAGGAAGTATGAGCTTCATTGGATACAGTTAGGGAACTGCAAGTTTATGGACCTGGACTGTTAACATCGTTCTAACAAACATTGTGACTTGGGAAAACCAGACACGAAGCAAAATGATTTCTGTGTTTTACACTTCTTTTCCTTGGAAAATGTTGGCAAAATGAAAATTTACATGAAAAATCGTCATGCTGGAACCCATATTTTCATCTTAAAATAATTTGTAAGGAGAATTTATATCTAACTTCAGCTTGGAGATGCCTCACATCACTTACAACCGTATTTAGTTTGCTGCTGCTTTTGAGAGTGCAAGATGACTCTCAGCTCCCCAGACACTCTTTTGGTTTGATTTGTTTGTTTTCTCCTCTCTCTGCTCAAGGGTCTTGACCCCAATGAGCCCTGAAGTAGGGCCTTTGTTAGTAATTCTCCAAGACTGCCTTTTCATCCCTCAAGACTTGCTATGGGCAACTTTGTCTACTTCAAATATCTTATCTCTGCAGGCAACTCATTTCCAAGTCTCTTGCTTCCAGACAGACCTCTTCTCTTCTACCCATATTTTAACAACTTGTGTAGAAGATAAATCACTTTCTCACCCTGAGTTGCAGCATTGCCTCTGTGTTCTGCAGTATGAGGGGCATCCTTTATATGTTCATTGGTTTTCTCTGCTGTCCACACTTGGACAACAATGTAACTGCCTGGAAATCAGCTGCATTTCTGCTTTGATCAAATAATTCATCCAGTCACTCAGACGTGTTCATGCTGGATTGAGCACACATAAAGGAGTTTCCCTGTCCGAGCTGCTTTCTGGGAGACTGGATGGCACCAAGTGACCTGTGGTGCCTTCCACTCCTCTGCGGTTAAACAGGGCCCTCAGTTTCCCAGACCCTTTGCCTACAGATTCTTTTCAGGCATTCCTGTTACAAGGGCAGGCATATGAATGCTTGAGGAGCCAACACTCGTTAATCTCTACAGGGTCAGGTTCTCTGTTTTTCTAACTTCTGTAATTAAAAGTAGCACTCTGACCCGCTGAACCTGGCCTGTTAGGTACTTCTGCAACAGCACCTGATGTTTTTCTTTTATTCTACTGCCTCATTTCCACACTAGCAGGATGCTGACACAGGAATCACTGCACACAGATAAATTGATATTGTGAGCCGACTTGTCTGTCAGGAAAAAACTTAGCATGCTTCGTTGTTCCTGTCAGATGGCAATAATAAACCTTAGATTTATTCACTCAGAGTACTGTCAGGCAATTCTATCACATGATGCTGTGCTTATTTCAAGGTTCAGATAGTTTCCGTTGAGGTGTTAAAACCAGATCTCCGTTTCTCCTGCTGCAGAATTAGTCCTCAGACAAGAAACTGAAGTTGTTTCATCTCTGCGTGTTCTGACGGACTCACTCAGGTGAGCACCAGGTGACAGCTAAAGCAGCCGCTTTTGGATGAGTGTTCTTTAACCGGTGGGTGGAGGGCTGAGTGAATTCCTCCCACCCTCCACGCTGGCCATCCTGTGCCTTGCCTTCCCTCTCTCTCCTGCACTCTTATACATTCCCCCAGAGGCAAGGGTGCGGGTGACTGGAAATGTGAAAAGTCACCTGATAGGATGCTGCCCGACTCCCTTCTCCCTGCACAGCACAAGCTCTCCTCGCCTGGTGATAGTGGAAGCGACTCTTCAAGGCTTTGCTCTGCTCAGCAGAATGCACAGTTTGCTGCAAATGCAGAACTGAAATCCATCCTTCTACTGACTGCTTACCGTCCAGGGGGCTCGTATGTATTCCTGCCTTCTGTTGCTTTCCCCAAACCTCTCTTTTCAAAAGGAAGCTCGGTTCTGCTGCTAGCAATGCATCCTGAGAGGTGGCGGTGTTGGTGTTACCCTGCTTTCTGTGTGTGGGCATTCGTGTTCACATCCTTGATTAAAGGTAGGCTCTCTTTGATACTAGTCTGTAAGATACTTTCTAGTCACTGTCTCTGCTTCTGTTTTCCTGGAATGAATTCAGTGTGAAGCTTCTATGAGCTGTTTCTAACCTGAAATCTGTAACATTTCAATGGTATTTTAAGAGAGCTAAAGCAATACTGGTTTTCACACATAAAACTCTTCATTTTGGTTTGATAACTAACTGAGGAAATGTCTCTAGCAAGGAATGAAAATTTTAAAAGAGTTTTAGTAATTTTGTTTGGTGCTTGAATTTTTCAGTTGCTTAAATAATGCAGGCTAGAGATGTGCACGTTTGGTACTCACACGTTCAGAAGTGAGAACTCGTTATATTTTTGTTCACTGTTGTTTGTGATCTGTGGTTAAATATGCTGGAGTGATTTCCATGCACACGTCTCACTGAGATTCAGTAGGATTTCTGCTTTTAAGTCAATACATCTTTTTTGAAAGTCTCACTTCTGCTGATGAACAAGACATGTTATTAATTATAGTGTTTGTGTCAGCATTGTCTTAAAGCAGCACCAATGGGATGAGGATCTATAACTGAAGTACAAAACTGAAAGGCCTAAATGCTTCTCTGTTTCTGTTACTTTATTTTAAAGCATGCATCTGTTAAGCCAACAGGAAAATGACAAATTAAATATGATTTTAGAGTCACTGCATTTAGTCAGGGGACTTTGGTGAGAAACTCATGTTTTCACAGTAGGGTACTTCTTGTCACAGTGCGATGGATTATGGTGAGGAAATCTGAAAAGGAGATAGCAATTTCCTTTTTGAATGGCACAATACACAATATACAAACATCCAGACTTAGCAGACGTTCATGTATCTCTCTGAATGATGTTAAAAGGATGAAACAAAACATCGAGTCCTGGGACTTTTACTAGAAATTTCTTTCCATACACGTAAGTCACAAGTAACCAACATTTCAGCTTTTAATTGTGATAATCCTCTGAATCTGAGCATGCTTTGTATCACCTTAGAGGCAGAAAATTTTTTGTTGTTGTTGTTTTTTTTTCCCAAAAACAGGGGAAGGATGGCCTAAGCATTAAAACAGTGCTGTATGCTGAGATTAAACATCTCCCTGTAGGACATCTGTGCAACCACAGGCCCTTGTGTTCACTGAAGGAAAAGTAAATTGCAAATGTATGTCCTGTGCTGTACCAGAGACCACACTGCCTGACACAAGCCCCTTCTGTGTTTAGATTTTTGCAGTCATAAAGGCTCATCATGATTGCTTTCCTGTCATGCAGTAGTGCAGTCTGGGACTAACCCAAAAGCTTACGACCATGTATTTGAAAAACTAATTTTTCCTCAGTTGTGTCAGTAATATCTTTGACACCATCATATAGCTTTGGTAACACGCTGTGCTCAATATGAGGAGGAAGTTCTAAATCTTTGCCTTATGAAGTATTTTGAATTTATGTGTTGAATTACAGCAGTGCATTGAAATAGCAAAGTCATTCAAGAAAAAAATATTTTTCTGAGCTGATGTCACCAGAGTCCACATGGTTTAATCTTTCCTTTTGAAATCAAAGTTCATAGCCCTTATCACTGTGAAAATAACTATTTCAGGTGTAGGCTATATATATAAGATTAAGAGCATTCTTCTTGACCCAGCAGTGGGGCAGCACAGTACCTGTCATGTACTTTATTCCCACTAAACCATCTGGGACCACCCTGCATTGACTGGGGGTTATGGCTATGATCTGCTTGTTCCCAAAGAACACTCTGTATTACAAAGATGCATGCTATTTTACAGGAAACTTTAATATTCTGCTTTTTACTCATAGAACTTTATAAATGAGCTTCCTTCAGAGCAAAAATTGTGCTATTGAAAGAGCTGAAATAGCAAACATGAGGATAATTTTTTTAAGACTAAGATGTGTCATTATAATAACCTAATCAATGTCTCTGACATATATTTTTATCCAGTAGTTGCAGCCTCAATCTTTTAATTTCTGAGTAAGTATCTATGCTTTTCATAAACTCTCAGTTTTACCATAAAAACTCCCAAAGATGAAATCTACCACATTTATACTTTTTCTTCTTTACACCACCTTTTTCTACTTTGGTCTGGTGTCAGGGTAGGCCAAATGGAGGCCCACAGGCTAGTGTGGGAGACATTTCTATTCTGGTCATTACTTTGAAGAGACATGGAGCAATGGGCTATGTCCTGCAGAAGAATGCTTTCAAATAACAGCGTACTGGCGGCCCTCTTCTCTTTGTGCTCCTGTGTCTTGATCTATGATCACAAGCACAACATCCAGAAATATAGCCTGGACTAGTATGTTATGGAGCACCTTCCTTACCTCTGACATAGCTGTTCCTTCTTGTTGCCCACACAGATGCCACAGCCTGCGAATCAGAGGAACGGCTGTTTCACAAACTCTTCTCCCAGTACAACCAGTTCATCAGGCCAGTGGAAAATGTCTCTGATCCTGTCACAGTGTATTTTGAAGTGGCCATTACCCAGCTTACAAATGTGGTAAGACTCCTTGCAGAACACTGCTGAGATTTGGGGGTGCTTGCCAGCACACGCAGATTGACAAAGCAGCAGATGTACTTGTGGTGGCTCAACTCTCACAGCTGACATTGTCATGTGGGCATATGCGTATCTGCTGAGACCTTTGCTGTTCTTTCTGCCAGCCAAGTTGCCCCAGTTGCTCAAACTCTACAGATTCATTTGCTTACTGTGCAATGCCGAACCCCTCTGCCATGGGCAGCAGCCTCTGGTGCCCAGAGCAGCAGCACCACATGTTCAAGTCTTCTCTCCTCAGGGCTAGCCCACTCGAGAGACACCTTGTTGTGTCCAAATTGTGCAGAATGTGGCCTTGTAATCCTGTGGGGCCAGCGTCATTCCCCAGTGGTACTGAGAGGTAAAATATTTATTTTTTTCATACTTTTTCAATCTCTTTGTTTCCAAATAGCATAAGAGATGTGGTGTTGCAAAGCACGGAGCTGGGCAGGAATGTTGTGTGTTCTGGAGTGCACTGTATGCAAGGATGAATGTGTCTGAGATGGCAAACCTGCTGGGCAGGGCAGAGGGTCTGTGGAAGAAGCAAAACCCAACCTTAATGCTTGCTGCAGTCTGCTCTGTGAAGCAAATTATCCACCAAATAGAGCCTGAGTTTTGATTCTGAGGCATCTAGTTGAGTCCATAATGAAGTGACAGGCAAACAGTGAGGAGCAACGTTCAACAGCAGCTAGGGAGCTATCATAGAGTCACAGAATCACTATGGTTGAAAAAGACCTTCAAGATCATTGATTCCAACCATCAACCCAGGACTGCCAAGTCCATCACTAAACCATATCCCCAAGGGCCAAGTCCAAATGTTCTTTGAACACATCAGGGGACAGTGACTCCATCACTTCCCTGGGCAGCCCATTCCAATGCCTGACCACCCTTTCCGTAAAAAGAGTTTTCCTAATATCCAGCCTGAGCTTCCTCTGGTGCGACTTGAGGCCATTCCCTCTTGTCCTATCATTTGTCACTTGGGAGAAGACACTGACCGTGCCCTCACTCCAAACCTCCTTTCAGGGAGTTGTAGAGAGTGATGAGGTCTCCCCTGAGCCTCCTTTTCTCCAGATTGAACAGCCTCAGCTCCCTCAGCTGCTCCTCATAAGCCCTGTGCTCCCGGCCTTTCAACAGCTTTGTTGCCCCTCTCTTGACCTGCTCCAGAACCTCAATGTCCTTCCTGTAGTGTGGGGCCCAGAACTGATGTTCTGATGTTATCTGAGAGAATAAATGAAGGCATTGTAGGTCCTTATGGTGAAGGCAGTTGTCACCTTTCAGAGTTCCTCTGTCCAAGCATTTTGTTTCCATGTTACAGATAGCTTGGCAGGTTTCAGACATTTTATCTCATCTTGTAGCTCCTTGGCTTCCAGTGCTGTCTTTGAAAAAAAAAAAGGAACATCAACCGTAAACCTGCTGGATATTCTCAAGAAAGAGCCATGATTTTTACAAGAACTTAGATAGTTTAACCCATAGACAGGAACCCTACAGGCCTTTCAAAATTATCTTTGTGCTTAATGTTCAGTGCAAAATGTTGAAAATTAATCTACAACATTTTCTACATTTGGCTTGTAAATATCTTAAATTTTTTGAGTCCAAGTGCTTAAAAACTAAGAACTATGCAAAGTAATATTCTTGTAGGTGTTTTGATTGTGAATGTCAACCTGCATTCATACATGTATGTAACATGAGTCTTTCCAAATATTTTTAGGCTAAAGGCTCATTTGAACTGGATCTAATCTTTTATTTTTGTGTCTCATGCAGCACCTTCCTGAGTCATTACAATTGACAATAGCATAAATGACTGTAAAAAAAAAGTCTCAGTACAACAGTGACCTAGTTTAGTGCTGGTTTAGTGCATCTGCTCTAGAGGGTTACACAGAAAAGCAAGAACACTATGGTTCAGATGCCATTTTCCTTGAATCTTGACCAGTACTGTGCTGTATGAACAAAGCTTTTTAAACACTGAATCCAACAAAACACACAGACATCTGCAGAGCCTTATTCCTCTGGTACTGGTCAGAGGAATTGTTAAGTTTTGTGTTCTCCAGGTACTCAGGTTCCTGGCACAACAGTGCATCTCTTTGTGTGTCTGATATTCATGGGGCATACTTTTCCAGTAGAGCTTTAAAATTTTTCAGTAGAGCTGCGCATGACTGTGCACAGTATGTAAGCCTCATCATATCCATTAATGTAGAATTGTAGTTTCCATTTTTATCAGAATAATTTTTTGGCCATCTCAGGTTACTGTAAGTGGTTTATGGAGTGAAGATGTACATGCCTGTGTTTCTTTCTAGGATGAAGTCAACCAGATTATGGAAACAAATTTGTGGCTAAGACATGTAAGTGACTGCATTGTATTTCTCATGCATTTTGCGTTGGTATGATGAAATGTGTGTCATCTTGTAAGCTACATCTATAAAATAAGTGCTTGTTTTGTAAGGATTTTAAGGGTAAGAATAAAGAGAAAGCTGCATATGAAAAAGTCATTTCTGTATTCTTATTTCCAAGAAGTTGAATCTCCCATCTTTCCTGTGTGGTATAATCTCCTCCAACTTCATGACCACGGGTTTGTCTGATAAATCTAACTGGAGGTACCCATTAAAGAGTGACAAACACACAGCACTGCAGATCTAGGTCATCTCCATATTGAATATTCCAATCAAAACATTTAGTAGCAAAAGGAACATGCCTCCGTTTTTCCTTATAGTTTTAACATTTATATGTAGTCAAAGATCCTGTGGGGACCTAAACTGCTGAGAAAAACAAGTTAACTTCCACCAAAATCGGTTTCCTTCAGGCACGGAGTGTGGTCCACACAAAGCTTTCCGTAAAACTACTGTACTTCTGATCAGGATCTTCAGGGTAGGCTGTGAGAGCATGCAGCATGGCCCCATGATAGGGCACTAGACAGCAATGCAGAAGAGCTGCTGGACATCCCACACTGCCCCTGACCTAGCAATTTGCTACCGCTGTGGAACTAATAATGTCCCCTGGCAGCAACTGCCCGTTAGCGTGCATACACACCTCCTTTCTCATTGGGATGCTGGGCTCCATTGGTGCTGGACTCCTTTAGCCCACAAGGTGGTGGCAGCAGCAGCACAGCCTGTATTTCCTCTTTGCGGCAGGGAGGTAACCTTGCACAGATAAGGGTTTGTACTGATGTAGCAAGACAGAGAAGAGATCTCATTATGTCAGCAGTGGATAGCGATTGACATCACATCCCTTCAGAGATGAGGGGGTAGCAAATCAATATGAGCAAGATTTGTACATGTCCAGTGTCTCTCCAAGCCATGGCCTTCTCATCTTTCAAACTCTTGTCCCCTTCTACACATGCTGCACTTTCAGTCTTTGTTATAGCCTGTCATTTTATGGGAGGAGCTGAGTAGCAGATATTTGCTGACAATATTAACTTTTAAAATCTTTGCCCATTCTTCTTTCAGATTTGGAATGACTACAAATTGCGATGGGATCCCAGAGAATACGATGGCATTGAATTTGTTCGGGTACCAGCAGATAAAATTTGGAAACCAGATATTGTCTTGTATAATAAGTATGTTGAACAGTTTTCTATTTTACCCTTTCTCTCAAAAGTATCCTCTTGCAGTGTCCACAAAGGACATTATACTTACATGGTAATTTTCTTTTCTTTGCCTCATTTGTCTTTCTAGTGCTGTGGGAGATTTTCAAGTTGAAGGCAAGACCAAAGCCCTGCTTCGCTATGATGGAATGATCACCTGGACCCCACCAGCTATCTTTAAAAGCTCCTGTCCCATGGATATTACATTTTTCCCATTTGATCATCAGAACTGTTCACTGAAATTTGGCTCATGGACCTATGACAAAGCCAAAATCGATCTTCTGATCATTGGATCCAAAGTAGATATGAATGACTTTTGGGAAAATAGTGAATGGGAAATAGTTGATGCTTCTGGCTACAAACATGACATCAAATATAACTGCTGTGAAGAGATCTACACAGACATAACATATTCCTTTTATATTCGAAGGTTGCCAATGTTTTACACCATAAATCTGATCATTCCCTGTCTCTTCATCTCATTCCTGACTGTGTTAGTTTTTTATTTGCCATCTGACTGTGGTGAGAAAGTGACTCTTTGCATTTCTGTGCTGCTTTCTTTGACTGTATTTTTACTGGTGATCACAGAAACAATCCCATCCACCTCTTTAGTAATTCCCCTCGTAGGTGAATATCTACTCTTCACTATGATATTTGTGACTCTCTCAATTGTCATCACAGTGTTTGTTCTGAATATACATTACAGGACTCCAACCACACACACAATGCCCAAATGGGTAAAAACTGTCTTTCTTAGACTGCTCCCCAAAGTCCTGTTGATGCAGAGGCCACTAGAACAGCAGAAAAAAAACATCTCCAAGAAAACCAAGAAAGGATCAGCCAACACATCGGGCAAGTCAAAGCAGAGCAAACACAAAGATACCAAATTACACAAGGAGCAGCGGTGCAGTCACTGTGATAAGGCAACTGAACTCACTGCCACCAAAAGAAGACAACTGAGTCATCAGCCACTGAAATGGATGGCAGAGCACGTAGAGTACTCCCCAGAAGTGAAGGAAGTCATTAGCAGCGTTCAGTTCATCGCAGAGAACATGAGGTCTCAAAATGAAACCAAAGAGGTAAGGGAGGTAGCAACCCAGCTGGGCATGGCACCACACATCCAGCAGTCCACAAGGACACAGCAAGTGAAAACATGATTAGGAGAGCAGCACAGAGGAACTGGAGTTATTGGGTCTAGAGAAGAACATTTTGAGACCTGTGAATGGGTCAAAGTTTCCTACAGAAAAGGGGGAGGTAAATCATCTTTTGGGGATGGAATAAGAAAAGTGATCTCACTTGTTCTTCGTCTATCCCCAGTGGGTAATTTAAGGAGCAACACAGTTTTAGGTTAGACAAACTTCAGGTTAGCTCAAACTTCAAAGGAAAAGAAGAGGCGCATCAACCTGTTGTGGCCATGGAGAATGAACTTTGATAAGCAGTAGTTCAGGCAGCCTTGATCTGTCATGGGACAAGGGATAGACTAGATGGGACCTTCCAAGGTCTCTTCCAGTCCTGCTTCTGTAGATCCTCAAAAAAACCCCTCCTGCACTGCTCAGCCCTGGCAAGCAGTGAGTAATGGAACACGCACATTTGGAAACTCCCTTTTATAGGACAGGGCTTATCTAGCAGCACAGTAGTTGATCTGGAGAAGAACTATTCTCAGCCAATGATAAATCTGGTAAAGACATTCCTTTCAGAATGCTCTTGTCTGTACTTTGTTTCAGTCTGTCATGTTCTGATTTTTTTACAGTGATTTGACTAATTGTGGCTATGTAGTATTTTCAGCCATGACAAACATATGTTGAAATAAAAGCTGAGTTTTTGGGGAAGGCAGCTGAATAAAATGAGACAACAGGTGAATAAAGACAGATATTTTTGAAAGAGAGAGAAGGGTTTAAAAATGAGACTTGGCATTGAGACTAGTGGATTTGCTTGTGTGAGGTTATAGATCTTTCATCCTAACTGAGATTACTGTTATAGAAAATTATGCACATTGAAATTTAGAGAATTCTGGGACCGTGTCCTCAGGTGTAAACACAAGCAACTAAAAGCAGCTCTGAGAAAGATTATTTGAGATCTGCCCACACCCAGGTCTCACAAGGAAAAGGAATTGTCTGACACTTCAAGATATTTCTTAAAAGTATGTAGAACCTAATGAAACATTTATCTTTGACCTGTCATGAAATGCTTACTTTTGGTTTTGAAGTTTTTTAGATGCTCTGTGATGACAAAATCCATTTAAAAATTAAATGTTGCTGTATTTGTATCGAAAAACACAAATGGTTTGTGAGGAAAATATTGAGAGGTATTATTACTATCAGAGTATCTTGTTGAAATCAGCACAAATTCATGCAACTTCTGTGCAAGCCAAAAATGACTTTTTTTCCCCCCTTTTTTTTGTGTCCTATGGAAGTAGTTTCATCTGAAAACAAAGTCCATAAGTTTCTGAATAAAGGGCTACATTTATGGCCTGGTGACTGAATTCATAGGATGAGTGGGTAATACATGCTAGCCCAAAACAAAAGACTGGAATCTATCAGCACAGAGGAGGATGGGGATTGAGCTGAGCCTTAATGTTTTGCTTGACCCCAACATTTTAGCGCTGGTCTCACTGCCACAGCAGCCTTATAAAACATATTCATGTACCATAATCAGCTGATTCCTCCGATGCACTCCAGAAGAGAAGAGGCTTTGCATAAAGCAGTCTGAATAACACGCCACCTTGATTATACAGCTCATTATAAGCCTCCCATTGCCAGTTTTGCTGATTTGCATTTTGCAGATCTCTCCTGCCACATGAAATTGTGTTCTTAGCCTAGTGTGTGTCTCAGCAGCTCTGCATCTTACTCCTCAAAACGTAACAGGGATGGGGGCCAGGATTTTTCATTTGGGGTAAAAAGGGAGTTTGTTCTTGGGCAAGCATAGAGGAAATGATCCTGCAGGCTGCTTGTGCTTCAGCCAGACATTTAAAGCCATATGGGTGGTATCGTGCACTAGTCTTGTATAAATAAAAGCCCTTTAAAAATTGTGGCAGCATTTACATCAGCTGGAGTTCTTGCTGCATTTTCTTTCACAAGAAGTGCAGCAGCAGTCTCTTGGAGGAAAACATCAAGACATTAGAAAAACAAGTAGAAGATCTCTCAGCAGAGAGCTCTTAACCTGTCATTAGTTTTTTACGAGTGAATGTTCTTGTGATGCAGTAGCCCTTGTAATGTAGGTACAGTTTAAAGAACAGCAGCTTCAATGAGTATGGTTCTAAGGTATATGTCTGTCAGACATACAAAACACACTCTGGCCCGTTCAGCGCCTGACACTGTGGTTTGCTCAGTCAGGGTCCTTGCTTTGCTATAGTCCATGTGTCCAGCTATCCAGTTTGCTGAAATAAATGGGGCTTGATTGGCATGACAGTGCAGCAAATCATGCCAGAATAGCGACCTGTCTCTTGCCTGGCCTGTCAGGATAAATCCTTTGACAGAGTCTAATGATGTGCAGCTATGGTGACTCTGCCTGCTGCTAAACCACCCCACTCTGCACCCACCACATGATCAGGACATATTTGTTAATGTCAGCATCACAGCCATAGCTTTCCAACAGACTTGAACATTTTGAACAATTCAGCAGACTAGGACAGTGTTGAATGTTTTCAGCCAAAAGTGATAAATACTACTAGAATACACTTGAAAAGACACTTGAAAGACACTCTAAAGACACTTGAAAACTGCAGCAAATATAAGCATGACAAGCAACATTGTTAAAGGCTTAAAGATTCTTCCTCACATTCAAAACACAAGGGACATTTCTATTACATAATGTCAACTTGCAATTTCATATTACATTACATGTAATTTACCTCTTTTTTTTTTTTTTGCAGGTGGAAGATGATTGGAAATACGTAGCTATGGTGATAGATAGAGTATTTCTCTGGGTATTTATAATCCTTTGTGTGTTTGGGACTGCAGGACTCTTTATCCAGCCGCTAATAGCAGATACATAACTTGATCCACTGCTTTCTATCCACTTTTGTTCTTGTTTCATTTTTGGTTCAGAACTGTCCCCTCTATTTCTCTTCTCTTACCTAACCCCCCTGCTCATTGCCTCATCAGCACCCGAGCCACAGGGGAAAGGAGAAAGAAAGGGAAGGGTCCTCTGGGAAAGCAAACAACCCAAAACAGAATGAGAAGAGGGCTGAAAATGGGAGATGAGTATGTGGTCTGCCGTGCTCTTCCCTTGATTTCAGTACAGGGGACTGTTAGGACAGTTCAGGCAATTTTGAGTGCACTGCCCAAAAAGAACTCTACCTGGCTTCATTTTTCTCTACTGAACATAACTCTTCCTCAGCTTTGAGTTAATTTACATTTCCTCTCTATTTCTCACCTTGTATAACAGCTAGTCTTTGGTATGGCACTTAGATGAGGTATCACAGTCCTACTGACTGGACCAATGCTCTTCATTGTGTTCTTGTGTTAGGGCACCCAAACATCAAAATAAAATTACAATCAAACCAATCCCTTGACCCTGTAACATTTTCAATACAATCTAAAATAATGGGTCCCCATCTTCTGCAATATATGTGCACAAATGAGGGTCCCAGATCAACAAAGCACATGTTTACATTTATGTTTTAATTCAGACAGGTCTTAAGCACTTAATCATAGTTGAAAATGAACCTACTTACTATTTTGCACCGTGTGTAGCCTTGCTGACATCGTTTGAAGCATCCTAGAGTCATCAAAGAGGATTAACCTGGATGCACTATGGAAAACCAGAAAAGACCTGAACTAGCTGTGTTTACCATGTAAGGCATCCACCCTGAAAATCTACACGCTTTGAAGACCTGTAAAAACTAGTTCATCTGCCACTTGACTTTGCATGTGATTGAAGTCCCCTTTGCTTCCTGGTACTGAGTACCAAGACCTCAGTGAGCTCCAGGAGGATTTCCAAGCCACATTTCTCCTGTCAGGTTAACAGTAGTCCCAGTCCACAGGGTCTGCTCAGAAAACTCTTGCTTGATCAGTCTCAGACATAAGTCCAATAGGGCAGGGTTTGTCCCTGAGTAGCTACTTATCACAGACAGAATTGGCTTGGCAGCATTGGAATTATCTGGGTTTTCCTGTGTTTTTAAAACCCAAGACCAGCTTGGATTACACACATCCCACCAGGAGAAGGCTGGCTATCATGAATCCTCTGCAAAGCTGGGCATCTTGGTCCAAACAGCTCTGCAGCAATTTTCCATTTGCTGGGTCTTCATGGGTTACTGCTGTGTGTGCAAACCTGTGACTGCAGGGACACTTCCTTTCAGCTGAAGTCACTGCTGTGTAACCAGGTTCCTAATCCTAGTGCACTTAATCCTGAAACACAGTGTTGATGTGCACCTGATGTGGTTTCTACGTGGACAGTTTACCCTCAGGTCCCTTGTCTGCTTAGATTCCTGTTGGTTTTGTCCTTAAGGATCCTTCTCTAAAAGGTACCATTCTAATTAAAGCCAATGGTTTCAAGAGTAAAAAGTCCTTCTTTCTTATAGGAGACTAAATTTAACCATACAGTGTTGGTGCAGTGTTTTCAGTGTCTGCCGTGTATCAGTCTCTGCCTTGAACTTCACTAATCCTTGGAAAGTATGGCTGCCTGTTTCTGAAGTCCCTGACTGGCTTTTTACTCTTTTTTGATGCCCGGTAATAAAGAGAATAGGACTGAATAAGTATATATGCCAGAGATAAAGGTGGAATGACAAGAATGTAACTGTCTTAGTCCAGTAGTTGAAGTATGTAAAGTCATGATTTTCTGGAAGAAAACCATATTTTCTGTAATCCCCCTGAATGTTGCATAATTATGTAGTGACTGACAGACAGACATATGAATAAACACGGTTTATTTTGTCAGCCTGCCAATTAAATATCACTTCTGGGATATACTTTCTTGAAGAATTTGTATTTTTTTAAAAACTCCCTGCTGTGCAATATGTTTACAGATGCTACTAAATGACATTTGCTATGCCGTCTTTTTAATCAGAAAGGAGGGGAGGGCAAAGAAAGGGAATTTGAAGGGGAGAGCTGCATTCTGAGCCCAAGAGCTTCATTTCTACAGGGAAGACGTCTGACTGCCAGCATTCGCTGTTGCAGTCCATGACCATACAAACAATGACAGTATTGTGGCTCAAGGTGTACTGTGCTTGTGTCTTAGGCACAACTAACACCCCACAGCCAGGAAGCAGATTTTAGCAAAATCCCTGGCTTTTTGTCAAAGCATTCACAATTGTACAGCTCCTCATCACCAGTTAGGAGGCCTTCGTGCCCCAGTACCATCTCCCTGACTTTGCCATTTACGGTACTACTTATCTCTCTGTCTTGCCTCTGGACCTCAAACACAGGGTTTGGACAGTTTAGCTCATCAGCCTGGTATCCTAAGAAAGTAAGACTTAAAAAGTCATGTTCTGTCTCTTCCTGACTATACTACTTCCCCTTCCTTCCCTCCACCCAGTAACCTTTGGATCCTTTTTTTGCCATTCTCAGCTGTGTTTGACACATTCAAGACTGGGAGCCTTGTGTACTCCTGTCAGCTTTGTGAAAGTGTTTGGCTGATTAGAATGAGTGGGGGTGGGGGACACGATAAGCATCTCACCTTGGAGAAAGCCGCAGTAGGGGCCCACCTCTGAGCAGACATTGAAGAACCCACACAAAAGTGACATTATTGCTTGCCCTAACTCTTGTTGGGAGGATCTTCTAACTCAAATACCAAGAAAAGTTTCCACCAGAGCTGGTGCCATCCCAGACGCTGAGTTGGGTCACACACCCTCCACACACACAGGAGAAGTATCCGTGTTCATTGTGGGGCACACAGAGTGGTGTGTCTGTTCTCATCCCCTCAGCTCCAAAGTCACACAACAACTTATTATATGTCCCAGTGATAAATGTGGCACTGTCAGCCAGAAATCTTTTCTTGAGAGTGATGACAGGCTGCCCAGGGAAGTGGTAGAGTCATCATCCCTGGAGGTATTCAAAGAACGTTTGTATGTGGACCACATTTAGTGGTGGACTTGGCAGTCCCGGGTTATGGTTGGGCTCGATGATCCTGAAGATCTTCTCCAACCAGAGTGATTCTATGACTCTATGATTCTATAACATCTATGAATGATTTTTAAAAACACAGAAGCAATTTGACAGCTCAACAACAGGCTCATTATATTCTCTTCCCAAGGGAGACCATCTTTCCGCTTTCCCCACACTAAAGGCTCAAAGGGGTTTGTCATATTTTTCTCTTGGTGAATGAAATATACACATGGTCCTGCCAAGCAGTACCAAGTGCACATCCCTGGCAAACCAGTGCCCTGAAATTAAGGCAGCACATATTGAGGCAGTAGTAAGGCAGAGGGTTGCTGGTGTTTTTTTAAGATTTAAAATTTGCAATGCTGTCATCCACAGGATGACACATGGAGCAGAGGGAAGGAGCCCATCAGAAGGCTGTCTGCCCAAATGTCCTTCCTAATTCTGTGTCAGGCCTGGCTGTGGGACATGCTGAACGTATTTGTGGGCCAGTGGCAAAGGGATTCAGGGAAGCTCAGAAACAGTCAGTCCAAGGAAATAATGAGCAGTGAGACTAGAGACGTAACAGTCCCTGATGCAATGCTAGGAAGACCAAAGGCCAAAAGCCACCCCTGTGCAGTGTTCGTACATCTCCCACTCCAAGGACCTGAGTCCTGCTGACCTTTACCAGCATAAGCCAGAAAAAGCAGCTTGGCATCAGACACAGCCTCATGAAACACAGCCATGTGTTGTCTGCAGGTGGGCAATAAGACTGTTGCAAGATGAGGACAGGACCATCCATCAGCTGAGCACCTGAAGTATTTCCCCAGGATAGGATTTTATCCTCTGTCATAGCTAACAGGCAGCCCCTCACTGCAGTGCTCAGAGGGAAACTTAATATTAATTGATTTCAGGAGTCTGTAAATGCTGGAAAAAAGAGCTTCCTGGCTGTTTTCCTATGGCCAGGGAACAAAACTGACTTAAACAATGCAAGAAGAGAGGAGCAGCTGGTAGTAAGATCAATGTGTAAGGTTTTTATTCTGGTGTCTTATGTTAAGACATTTATCTCTGTGTGCTACACCAAATAGGTCTGTTCTAGGTTCCTGCAATATAATATACAGATCTGAATGGCCCCTCCTCAAACTCACACACAGAGCTAAAAAGTTGTAAGGATTTTCCAAGAAAGTGAAAACTCTTCTGTTTGAATAAATCTGAGACAAGGCTTTTAAAATGGGCTACAATCTAGACTTTGTTGACAACAAAACAGTGACAAAGCTCAGCATAGGAGCACTCTCAACCCACAAATCATTTACTAGATACATCTTTATTAATAATAATTGCACAAATGAACAGAACTTTCTGCAGTGACAAAACAGATGGGATGATACTAACTCACAAAGGTCTGATCTGCACACATAATCTAAGCACAAGAATACCTCCATGTGTTTTTAACACTTTCTAACCTGCATTCCTAGGGAGAAAGTTTCAAGGTTAGCTAAAGCTTTAACACCAGATTCACATTTAGATTGATGAAAATTGCATTTCCAGATCCCTGGTTAGCCTGGGAAGCCTCTGCAAGTTCTGAACAGGGTTTTCTCCATGTTGCAGCACTCCATGTTGACAAAACACTGCCTCAGAAAAAGTGGTGAGACCTTCACCACTGTTTGTGGTGTGTTTTCTGTCAGGTCTCATTCACACCTAAAGAGCTGTTTCTAATAATGCAGAAGGATCCCATTTACATGAATCAAAGCAATGAAATCCTGAATTTCCTGGGAAGCATGAACAAGCCAACACCCAAAGATGTACCTGCCTGGTAGCCAGCCCACCCCACAGCTCTCAAAAGAAACTCCACTTCTGCACCAGCCACAAGTTTCATTTGCTGAAAACCATGTCTGCAGCTTCCCTCCAACTGAACTATTTAGAAAGATCACTGTTGCCTTACGGAGTAGCATAGCCACCTTTGTTCATGCTAGATGCTTCAGGTGATCCTCCACTTCCAGTCTTGTGAACAAGCAGGTGCAGGAATCATAGTTTCTAAATACAGATCATGGGGAAAATCCTTACCTGTTCAGCCTTTTGGTATATTACAGAGCAGAAGGAAAAACTGCAAATAACACTGAAAAGTGTAGTTGTATACTTTTATACTTGTATACTTTGTATAATGAGAAGTGTACTTGTAGGGTCCTGATGGCCCAGGGGAGAGATCAAGTGTACTTGCCATAAAGGCTGGTAGCAGGTGGGTAGAGTGGTATCTTCTGACACTGTTGAGCTGATCTTGCAGCAAGGTGTGGCCGCAGGCTCAAGGTTTTGAATATCCAATCTAAAAGGTATTTGCACTTTTTCTGATGCACATGCTGTGCGATTGCCAGTTCTGACAGATGCACAAAGTGACCTGTACAGACTTCGTGGAAGTGTAGATAAACTGAGTGCTGATTTGTGTTCCTAGTACAACTTCCTTTATAAGGTAGCATTTTAACTGACAGATATGGCTCTTAAGTATAATCATTGTGCCAGAAGTACTATTTCCAATTTTAACTAATAATCTTGGCTTTTAGTGTAATATAGCCAAGCTACTAGTAAAACACTTATAATCCAGTTGTGCAGCCCTAATTTACTTTAGGAAGCGAACTGCTGTGCACCAAGCCTTTCTCTGATCTCAGCCAAATCTGTAACTGGTAGACTTGTATGAGGCTAGAAAGTGCTAGTCAATGCCCACTGTTACCATCACTCTCCCTTGGTCTTGCCATTGCTTCACATCCTGTACAATAGAGACCAAGCTTAGAGGCACCACCATCCCCTGGCATTGTATTTGGTGTATGCTACTGTGGGAGCATTTTCTACAAAGTGCTGTTCAGCCACATCTGTAATGCAGGGGTAAAGATGAGAACTGAACCTGTCACTGACACCACCAGAAATAACCACAGGAAGATCCGATCCAGAACTTGAGCTACGAATTTCCAATCTTGGACAACCTGGGAAGGAGAACAAACAGAAACAGTAATGAGCCCAGTACTTCATGGATACTGCTACATGTATTTCAGCTTGAAAATCTGTTTTTAAAATTAGAATTTGGTAGTGTGCTGTCTCCTAAAACTGACATGGATCCCCTTTTCAGCACCCATAGCTAGGAGTCACTCAAAACACCAAAACAATTCCATTGTTTTACACACGTGATAATCAGACTTCTCTCAGCCTGTGCAAAAGCTTTTAGCTAAGTGCATATGTGAAAGTTTACAGATTCAAGCTTGAAGATGGCTTTATAATGAACTGGGTTTCTTTTCACAGGACTGCATTTCCCTGGAAGTGCTCAGACTTGGCTCTAGCAAAGCACTTTGACACAGGCATTGCTTCCCGTACAAGTGGTCCCATTGGCTTGTGCTTGCTTAAGTGCTCTGCTGGCTCAGATTGTGTGCATTCAGGAGGACAATTTTGCATTGCGAATACTGGCACAACCCTGCACACACAAAAGAGCTATTTATAAAAGCAATTCAAGGGGCTTTTCTTAAAAAAAAATAATTCATCTTCATACAGAAGGCTTCAGTCATGAACACTATACGCTCACATACTGTATGTCTGGTTTACTGTTCATCTTCATGTTGAAGTCCTCTCAGCACTGTCTGAACAAAGCCCTGGCTTTTGCTAGGAGGTTGCTAATGGAAGTTTATCTCCTTCTATATGCTGCTAGGAGCATTGCTTTGCTGTCCTATCCTCTCATGAGATGCATTGTTTATGCACACTGTAATTTGATATTTTAAGAGCCGGGTGGATTGTTGGGTGGAGAAGAAAGATGGTATTTAGGAACTAATGTGAACTAGTACCAGTGAAAATCTAGACTTCCACTCAAAACAGGGCAGCTGCACTGTGTATAGTCACTGGGAGTCCAGGACTGAGACCTAGCAACTGCTGCAGAACCTGCCTACAGCTGTTGTGAAAGATACACTTTTAGAGCATGTGACAATTCAGAGGTTTTCCAGATCCATATCTATCCCCAACTTGAGCAGGACAAGGTTATTCAATCAATCTCAAAACAGAAATTCCTTCAGAAAGGGATGCTGTGGCTCTTGCATCTGTGAAAAGCAGGGACTCTCACAGCACAATACAGTTCTCCTTGAAGCAAGGCTTTTTCCCAGAAACCATATTATTCATCAAGCAGGGGAAGTTCCCAGGACATTTCTCAGGTGGGAGCAGGAGAAAGAGGCAAAGTGTAAGGTGTGCAGAAAAGGTAAAAGCTTGGAAGCCATTGCTGTCAAGGAAACTGTGATCCCTCCTTGCTTCCCTTCACCTACCTGTCTGATGAAATGTTCCTTTTTAACATGCCTGGAAATGTATCGAATGGAGTCAGCTGCCTTTTCCAGAAAGGCAATAACAATTTTCTCTCCGTCTTTTGCTTGCTTGTGTTTCTGCTTCCCCAGGAACTTTGATTTCAGGGTGGTTTCCTTTTCTTCAGTGTCTGAGAAGGAGTAACGATCTACGTGGCCTTTCATGCAGAGCAGCCGAGGCAACTTCTGGAGGAAGAGTCTTTTAACCCAGGGAGCCATGGGATGGTAAGTTGCTGAGGAGCGGTGGTGGACGTTGATAACAAACACAGTCACAATGATAGAGAGGGTCACAAAAATCATGATGAATAGCAAATACTCACCGATCAGAGGGATCACTTTGGAAGAAGAAGGTATTATTTCTTCAATCACTAAAAGAAAAACAGTGAGGGAGACTAGAACTGATGTAGACAATGAAAGCTTTTCTCCTTCATCTGAAGGCAGGTAAAACACCAGGACAGTTAGAAATGACAATCCCAGGCAAGGGATTATTAAGAAAAGAGTGTAAAACAGTGGAAGGCGTCTCAACACAAAGGAGTAAGTGACAAATGGGTAAGAGTACAGCCCATCCTTCCTGTTGCCTTTCATACCTTTGGCATTTAAGATCTCCCACTCCCCATTATCAAAGAAGTCTTTCCTGTCTACATTTTCATCCACTAAGATCAAGTCCACCATACTGCCATCATAAGTCCACGACCCAAACTTCATGGAACAATTCTGCCTGTCGAAGGGAAAGAAGGTCACGTCCATCGTGCAGGAGCTCTTATAACTGGCTGGTGGCGTCCAGGTCACCACTCCATTGTACTTCACTATGACTTTGGTCATCAGGGATCCTTCAAAACGTCCATCAGCACTAGCACAGGAAGAAATAATACCAAGTTGAAGACTCTGTTTGCCCCAGTCCTACCCCCTCACAGCTCTACATTCTACCCACCATCTGGAGCACAAGGGAAGCCAACATTAACACTGCCTAAAGAAGCAGCATTCTGAGAGCACACACGAGCTTCACAATGGCTGACATGCCTTGACCAAGCTCTAGCCTAAGCCGGCAGCAAGGAGTCATGCTACTCACTTTTCAAACAAAACAATGTCGGGAAGCCACAGGGACTCAGAAGGGACACGGATGGCGGTGATCCCACCGTATTCGTCTGGATTCCAGGAGAGCTTGTGGTCGATCCATTCCTGTAACAAGCCAGGAGATACCTCTGCCCACTCATACACAACAGCCTCATTCCTCCTGACACATGCATCAGAGCAACTGCATTGCACAACACAATGGGCAGAGCTTGGTGTAAAACTGCTCAGCTGCAGAGAGGATGCCAGGTAGGCATGGCTGGCAGATGTTAATCCTGACAAGCACTGCCCCTCCAACAGCAGGTGGGCCCCATCAACCCATCCTTTTGCAGGCAACCTAAAGGCAGGCACTCCAGGAGAGCACTGCCTCTCACTTCACTCATCACCCTGCCCAGCCCACCTGAGAGTAGTCCAGAAGGAAGGAACCACTTCACCTGGGCATGGCACCTCTTCTCCCCTCTGAGAACCAGCCCAAGGTGTGTTCAGCTGGCACTGTCTGCATATTGCCCAGCTGGCATGGCTACTACCACCCAAGTGTAAAAGAAGTGGCCTTTAATTACTTTTCAGTGGAGACCTGGCTTTTTTCAGCGAACAGAATACAATACCTAATATCTGTACACTGTCCTTGCAAACCAAATCATTGTTCTTTCATCAGAAAGTCCTGCACACTATTGCAGGAAAAAACATATGAGACTACTGTAAAACAGGTTGCCCAGAGAAGCTGTGGCTGCCCTCTCCCTGGCAGTGTTCAAGGCCAGGTTGGATGGGGCTTTGAGCAACCTGGTGTAGTGGGAGGTGTCCCTGACCATGACAGAGGGGCTGGGTCCGGTTGATCTGTAAGGTCCCTTCCAAGCCAAACCATACTATGATTCTACAATTTGGTTACAATCCTGAAGAGATAACACTATAATAAAGAAAAAGCAGAGGGAGTCCTGTCCATTTTCATCATGCTGAGCTCCAGGAAAATTCTTCTCTCCTCTCTTTGTTTTTCAGGTGGAGAGATTCTAGTGAAGAGGCTCCAGCAACCTGGAGATTTCCAGAGATGCAGTAGAAAAGCAGCTCTCTGATCCACATTCATTATTGATGGGGGTTTTCACTTGCCCACAGGAATAGCAGTGAGAGGAAGTAAGAGCTGTAGACTGTGGCCAATACCAAGAAACAGAAGATGAACCACTTTCCATTAAGCTCCAGCACTAAGAGCTCCCTAGAGATGTGGGGGTCTCTGTCTTCTCTGGGCAATCTCCTCCATGACTTAAGGACGTACCAAAAAGTCTCTTCTTACCTCTTTGTTCCCCTCTTACCTCTTTGTTTCCACGTGCTTTTCATAGCTTTACCTACAGACACTTACTGCAGTCTTTTACAGTGTGGCAGCAACCCAGAACCTCAGTAGAAAGCTAAACACAGTGAGAATAATTGTCTTCCTCCTGCTGGTGCAGGTAAGGGATAGGCACAAGATCATGGGCAGGTGGCTAGTAGACCCATCCTAAAATCTAGTCCAAAGCACAAGTGAAGGAGACAGATGCCAGTGGTACCATGTCAGGATTAATGGCCCCACTACCTGCACCAGAAGTGACACAGACCCACTCTCTGAGCTGCCCTCAGCTATCAGGCACAGCCCTCCACTCTTGGCTTCTCCTGCTGTTCAGGTGTGGAAAGAGAGGAAGGGTCATTGCTGCTCTTAGCCTCAGCAGCAGGGACAGAGCACACCACTTTCAGCATGAGTTTTTCTCTACCAGATGTTTCCAGCAGTCTGGTCTGTTAGATGGGCACACACTCACATGTGCCCTGGTCACCTCCAGTAGTAGGTGCAAGGGGGCTTAGGCTGGAAACATACCTGTTGTGCAAAGGGGCAGTCAAGACTGACCGCAGCAGCCAGCACAGTCAGCTCATAGCTGTACTAACACAACAGAAGCAAGTGCCTTGTGAGCCACCTGGAGAGATAATCATCCCTCTGGAGTTTAATTGGAGCAGCCCCTGGGTTATTTGCTGTATCTGCAATACTCCTCCCTCCCCTCTGCCCTGCATTGATTTTTCTCCCTGCTAAAGTGCTCTTTCGTGTCTGCAAGGCAAATGGTTGTGTGCCTTCTTACTAGAGCAGAAAACAGATTGTGTGCAGGCTTTGAAGATGAGCATTTTAAAATGAGAATCTCCCTATGGGCTATGCCAATACAAACTGTAGCAGCAGATGCAAAGGGCCCTTTCCTCTCTGCTCCCTTTCTTCCGAGCTGCTTCAGACCCTCCCATTGCTCTCCTCTTCCACCAGTTCTGCCAAATTCCTGTCTTTGAGCTGTCACTCAGGTGCCTGATGCACAGCAAGTGGACCAAGAAACACTGGACCAAGATTCTCAACCCTTGCTAGTAGACTCCATAGCTTGCCCAAATGCAGATACTTTCCCTGCAACCACTGAAAGCCCCTTTGCACTTTGTGTGTCTGCCTGCATTCACATTTTCAAGACCCACACCTCGAGCAGCTGGAATTTTGAGGTTAAAAAAAAAAAAAAGACAACGAAAAAGAAAATCCTTGGGTTTAAGGTTTGTTCACTTAAGAAAAACCAGACTCTTGTAAAGAAATGATGACTGAAATTCCCCCTAAACCTCACACACCCAGGGTGAGGACCAGGCTTCCCTGACTTCCCCAGCTCCTGCAGAAGGACAGGGTCTCTGTCATTAGAGAGTTCTGGTTTGGTTTAGTGTTTTTCACTTTTCCCTACCCAAAAGAAAAAAATATTTTAATTCTGCTTATTTCTATGGACCTTTTCCCATCTTATGCATTCTGATAATTCCCCAAGCACTGGACTGCATGTGGGACCAGTACACACTAAGCCTATGGCAACTCATGACTCCCAGCACAGGACACCTTGGTCAGGCCACAGGTACCCAGTGCTCAGCCTGACTTCCTGGGACCATCTGAATCTGTGCCAATAAGAGCCTGTGTTTCGCTTATTTTATGCTCCCTTTGTATTTCATTTGGGCCTTGATATTCTCAGCCCCTCAGATGGAGAAGGGGAATTAGAAATGATAACAACTAACGGGAGCCTAGCTCAGAAATTCTGAAAAACACAGTGCTGAGTTACCCTAGGGAGCTGCCCTGGCTAAAATCTGAGCACAGCCTCCAAAGGCCTCCAGAGAAATCAGCATGTCTATAGAGCAGCCTACTGGGTATGTCCTTCTTTTAGCAACAGCATGAGGCAGAAGGATCAGACAAACTCACTTCCCTGTCATGCTCCCCCACACCCGAGAAGCCATGAGTGCATGGTGGCATGTCCCCACCTCCTGCAGCAGGTTTGGAGTAACCTGCAGCAGAACCTGATTTCTCACAGCCGGAGTGAGATGCAGGCTCCTGGCTGTGACTCTGGGAAGGTCATTGCTGCAGCACAAACAAGATGCTCAGTGTGGATGGGCTAACCCAAAGCTTCCCCACAGAGGTTCATACAGCAGTGGAGAGGATCAGTAGGTGTCTGTCTGCATTAGCATCTCAGGCCTGATGCCCTTGGGCAGCCTGGACTTGCATTTGGCCTGCTAATGTGAGTCAATACTTCAGGTCCCTCTCTTCTGCAGTCACTGTGACCTTAGTGAAGGTGTCACCCAGCCAGAGGGATGAAGACTGCCCCAGGGCATAGGAGACTGTGCTGTCCTTGATGGAGCAAGCAGATGAGCCTTCCCTAAGAAGGAGGAGACAGTCAGACCCAAGAATGTTCTTTCAAAGGCTGTAACACCTTTCTGGGGACACTTGCAGAAGTAGAGAGAACAAGGAGGTTAAGGCAGGTTTAACTCACAGCTGCAGACTAAGGGGCTTGGATCCAGAGGGGGAGGTGGTTGCTGCAGCCTGCAAGGAGAGAGAGTGGGAATGGGGAGAGGGCAGACAGGATTTGAGGGGTTATCTTTGTAGAAGGGTTCTGCTGTCTACCCAAGAGGCTATTCTAATGAAGCAAGGAAGCCGAGAGATCTGGCCCTCTGCACCTGAGGGGCTCTGCAACTGCAGTCAAAGGCAGGGAGGGATGGGACACACATGTAACACTGCAGCTCTTTCAGGGTAGGCTCTCAGCAGTTGTGCTCAGATCAGTGGCAAACTTCCCCAGCAAAAAGGGAAATTCTTGTCCTCTTTGCAGCAAGGAGAAGTCTGAGCTTCTTCCTCTTCAAGGGAGAGACGATCTTTGCATATAATATCCATACAGCCCTCAGAGGTCCTGCTTCACCCAGAAGCTTACACTCACTGCAGCACTACAGGTACCAGACTGAGAACAAAAACTGAGCCGTGTTTCTCCTCCACGAGCCCAGCGATCCCTGGGACCCACTTCCCATAGCAGTATTTCAAGTATGGCTTGGGTTTTATGCCCTCTGCCTAGGATCAGCTGACATGTTTCTAGGTACTCACATGGCTGAGAGACTTAAAATAATTGCCACAAGGTCAATAAACAAGTGCAATGTAATCTAAACCAAATGCAGTGTTCTTCAAGAGTGAAGAAGAAAGTAGACCTAACAGTTCAACTTGCAACTTTCCCCCATTTGTATAAATTATTGTCACTTCCAGAAATAAATACATTAGAGGCATCTCATTAATTTGCCACAGATTTTAATTTTGAAGGGTAACAAGCTGGCCTTTTCTTTCTCTTTACTTATGCTGAGGAAAAAAACTATCCGAGGCACCACTCTTAGCTCAGGCAAGAGAGACAGTACTTGTGTGACCTTTAAGTCTGAGACACGATAGTCCCCTGAGGCACACACAGCATCTGAGGGACAGCCACTGCAGTATCAGGAGATGTTACTTCCCTGAAAGACAGATGGCTTGAGCACACAGCTGGGGTGCAGGACAGAAGAGGACACCCTATCTCCTGAAGGAGAAGAAGGTACCCTATTTCTTATTCCTCACCTGCTTGCCCTTCTGTCCCTTTATGCATTTGCTGAAGTGAGAGGAATAAAGTAAAAACTTCAGGCAAGATAAAGTTTCACTGCTTTTTTCTGGCCACTCAGCATCATGAAAGGGGATGGCTGGTGCGGTGGGCAGCAGGATGGGGTGGCCGCTCAGCTCAGCAGCCCTGCACCACAAGGGGAGGACTGATTTGGTTGAATTTACCTGCTTCAGCCACACGTTGGTTGTCATCAGCTGATTCTTTTCATCCTAGGGTGACACAAGGTAGAGAGGATTGCAATACCAAAATAGCCAGCAGAAACAGACCCTATGCCTATTGAGTCCAACCCTCCACTGAGCAGAGGAGATACCTATGGTCCTGTTTGCCCATGGGCCTCGACTCTTCAGTCACTGTTGGAGGAAGTGAACTGACTTTCTAGGTGCTGTCCCTGCTCTCGCTGGGAGCTCCTGAGGCAGGAAAACAGAGCTCAGTCATTTCACAGCAGCCCGAAAGAATCAGATGTAAAAGAGCACGAAGGCAGTGGGGCTCAGGCGGCAAGAGGAGTCAGGACATGCATGGTTGTGGGCTCACAGGATTGTTCATCTCCCCACACAGCTCAGTCTGGAGTAAGTTTGGGAAGATACAAACTGAAATATTGTCCTGAATATGTAAACAAAGTACAAAATTAGAGTCTGCCGTCCACAGCATGCTGACAAGGGCTGAGGGATGCGAGGAGCACACTGTTGTGTGGATACCTCTGGGCCCTGTGGAAATTCCACTGCACATTGCAGTGATGGAGGGCAAAGGGAAGCAAAACTTTCCATGTGGGCAAAAACACGGGATTGTCTGTTTTGCCTCTAGCAACGGATCTGAATGACCAGCTGGGTCAAGATAGGAGCTGCCTTTGGCCTGGATACAAGCTTGCTTGAAGAGGACAATGTCCAATCCACTCTACCCTTCCTCACCCCTGTTCTGTAGCTGCCTTGGCATTAAATTACAAACATAAGTGCCAGGGACTGTCTGGCATGGACTGCTTGATTAATACCTGATGCAATGAGGCCTTATTGACTGAAAGCAATCTTAGGGTTTGTCACAAGACAAACGAGTCTCATGGACCATGCAGCGTGAGGGACAGGAGGTCACATCAACAGCACAGCATCACACTCAGCGTTTTGTTGACTGCCCATCACATTGCATTTCATGTGTCAGAGGCAAAATCCAATGACAGGACCAGCCCTCCCAGGTGGATGCATGACTGTCTATAGAAGAAGGAATGTTTTACCAAGTCTAACACAACACTTACCACATCCACAAGCTGTGATATCTTCAATCCAAAAAGGACTTTGATAGTGTCATTGGAGTTTTCCACAGGGCGGACCCATTTCTGATAGCCTTGAAATAAGTGTTTGAGGAGCGCATCCTCATTTTCAGCGATTGAACTGAAGGCAGCCACATCTGAAAGAGATCAACAGAGAGTGGGGGCATGTCGGAAAGCAGATGCAGAGAATGGCACAACCTGAAGAAGTGAGGCAGAGCAATGATGTGAGACAAATTTGCCTCTGGGCAGCTCTTGTCAGTAAAATCTGTAGGAATTCAGATACACAGATGCTAAGCAGTGCCAGGTCAAGAGGAGGGGAAAGCAAGGCAGCCCAAGTCCAACTCACACACAAAAAAATAATCAGACCTGAGCAGTAATGACTTTGTACTAGATTTCTGTTTTCTGTGTCTTTTTTATCTTGAGTCAACATACTTTCCCAGTCTTTCTTGTTTACCATTCTTTAGAAGATCCACAGGCTCAGAGCTTCACTCTTTCACTCTTGAGTAGTAAATATCCAGCCTGATAAATGCCACCCTGAGAAAAAGTTCTGGTTCTTCAGATACTGGTGGTGTACCACAGAGACCTGGGACCACAGGGGAAACCTGGAGCAATCCCTGGCTGACTGGCTTGCATCTAGAAACGGCAGCAATACGCTGTGGGCATTTCAGAGCCCAGGGATTTCACTTGCACTTGTTCGGTTTCTGTGGCCTATCTGTGGCCCTGCACAAGGATTTTGGGGCTCCCCCAGACCCTGCCACTGTCCTCTCCCTCCCCCCTGCTACCATGAAAAGGGAAGAGCAGATCAGACCCTCCATCCTTTGCCAAATGCCAGCCCCAGCCTCTGTGATGCTGAGGTCCTGACATGAACACCACCTCTTCCCTTGTGCACACACAGTGCGCAAGGATGAGAAGGATTCCACCTGCCTTCAAAGGGACCACGGAGTTAAAAGGAGCTTGTGATGATTTGCCCTGTGCCATGGGGGTCACAGCCAATACTGATGTGCCAGCAGTCAAAGGAGACCTCAGAAGGTGCTGCCTGGGGCCCACCTTGTCCTCTCCCCCTGCTGTGACCTGCCAGCCCCATGTGAGCAGGACACTCAGCCTGGATTGCCAGCCACCAGGTGCAGGAGGGGTCTGCAGGCAGAGGGTCATGGCCGAGGGACGGTGAAAGGACCTGGTGAAGGGAGAGTCCTGGCAGGGGGCACAGCTGAGGGGCTCACACATGCTGTGCAGCACACACCAGAGGCAAGGCAGCCCCCAGCAGCATCCCTGTGCCAGGACGAGAGAGGGAAGGGCATCCGAGCCCAGCAGCCCCTCCAGAGAGGAAACTGGAGGCAGAGATTAATGCTCTGCCATGTGCACAGAGCAAAGGGGGTGACCACAGACCACTGTTCCTGTCCATATCCTCTTTCCCCAGCAGCTGTTGCCCATCTCCTCGGTAAGACAGGCTGTGCAGCCTCCTCTCCCTCAGCAGGGCCTACGTGAGGCCATGGGCAAGGAAGTGGCACAGATGAAGAACTGCCTGAAGCAAAAACCTGCTCCCACACCAGAGCTTTCCACTGGGCAAAATCAGTGCAGTCTGGATTCTCTCAGGATGGCATAAAGTCCAAGCAGCACTTCATCCCTCACTTCTAGCCACAGAAAATGCCTATTCTTCCTTGAAAAGCTGTTAACTCTGAAGCCTAATGGTTGCCATTCACAATTACTTTACTGTCAGGTGTTCTAGCACAGGCTGTGCTTGTCCTGTGTTGTAGGACGTGTAGCTGTGGTGAGGTTACCAGACTCTGGGGAGGTGGAGGCCAGCTGAGCAGAGGGAGCTTTTTCGCTGCTTTTTCCACCTGCTCTGCACTGCAGCCAGAGATGGGGTCATTCAGCTGCCAATAAATTTTATATCAGCCTCTGTGGCCACCCTATGTCTTGCCACTTTGGCACAAATCTTTGAGGTCTCTTGTTACCAACTGGAAAACCACAAATACCCCTTCTGCTTGCTCCAGGGTTTATTCTCACACCAGAACTAACCACAGCAAATGGGGGACAGAGTCTGGGGTCTGTCTGAGGCAGCTGGGTTGCCTGCCCAAACCTGCCAGACAGGCATCACATCCTCAAACAAAGGAACAGAAAGAACATATTTATCCCAGCTCACTACCCACATCCTCAGTGGCCCAGTCCCCTGACACACATGAGCCTCTGCAAAGACCCTGACTCCCAGCCCTTCCACTTTCTTTTTGGCTGCATGGCTATTAAATGCAGAGAATTTAATGGGAAAGCCGTGTAAGCGCAAAAATCCACAACCCCAAAGCAAGCAGGATCAAACCCAGCTTTATCTTAATGCTGGAATACATTGCTCCAGGTTTATTTGAGTATAACTCCCTGCACACACATGCTCAACCACAAACCCCATGGGCAAGGTGTCTGTGGCTGCATATGAGCTCCCTTACAGGAAAATGGTGCTGTTTGCAGCCCGTGCCCCACACAAAGTCCAAGGGCCCTAATGCTCCAAGAGGGCATAGCAGAGAGCTGGTAAAGCTGGTTTTGGGGCTGGATGTGTTGATTCTCAGCTGCTGAGGAAGCCACAGAAAAGAGTGAAAAAGACTTGAGAAGTCTCACAGAGAAGAAAGCCAGAAGGAATAAGGTTGGTGCCCTTAGAAGATCCTCAGTACTTTCAAGGGGACAGTGTAAAAGCAGAAGTTTTTAATGAGAAAGAAGACATACAAGTGGAAAAAAATAGCCTAAAAGCTCCCTTGATCAAGCCCTGTCTGATAATTAAGTTGGATAAAGCCACGGAGAAAACAGTGAACAAAGTAACACCATCTTTGAAAAAGCAGAAACGGCCATAGGACAGATGCATCCCTGAATTTACCGTATGGTGCAGAGAGAAGGCAAAAATTTGGGACCTCCCTGGCAGGTTACCAGGCTTACAAGTAACTGAACACTGTTTGCCACCTCCCCTCTCCCCTAGGTCCCTGTTCCTCTCTGCGATCCAAGCTGGGACCAGTTCCCCACAGGTGAAGGAGCAGGAGGGCTGGGGCAGGCAGTCTGCTAAATAAACATGCGAAACACCCCAAGAAATACAGACAGGACACTTAGACTTTCATCAGCTTGCCTGAGGAGATTTGGTTTTCCTCCTGGTGATGGAGATTCTCCCATAACTTCCTTTAACACTGAGAGTAAAGCTTAGGATTTTTTTGTTAACTTCCACCTAGTGACCACCACCCCAATCCAGTTGTTAAAACCCTGTTGCCAGACTAACTGTGGCTACAATACAAAGGCAGCAGCCGATACAAACCTCTTTTGCTAGTCAGACAACGTTAAGAAGAGGATCAAGTGAAGCTGGCAACTACCTTGTCCCAGCAAGCAGCAAATAACTTGCTAGCAGAAAATAAATCTGGTACATCGGCAGCTTGGCTTGGAAGAAGAAGAAATCACACTTACCTGAGCGGCTCAGACACAGCACAAAGAACACTAGGCAAAGCATGGGCATCACTGTGGCTTTTCCTTTAAATCTGATCTTTTGTTTTCATAAGCAAATTGGTCTCATCCTAGTAGGGGACTAAAACAGCCTAGTTAAAAATCAAGGCGGACAACTGGTCTGTAAGACAAGACAGCACCTTTCAAGCCTTATCTTGCCTCATTATGACGCTCTGTAAATCACACTTCATTGATTTCCAGTCAGCTGTCACAGCCTGTAAGGCTAAAACAGGGCTCTGGGTCCTAAACTCTGACTGATTTGTTTGTGGCGGTATTTGGGTGGCTATAGACTGCAGTCTAGGAGTAGAAGTGAGGCAAGGTTTTTAAGGAGGAGAAATGCCTTTTATTATGCTGCCAGTTACAGCTGAGGAAAAAAACAGGCTGCAGATCAGACCCAAAGATAGATCACATGCCTGAAAGATTGTCTGTTTGCTCCAGCTGCATTGGTTGGTCTAATAAAAGAGGCAGCCTCCCTACAGACCTAACTTAGCTTATACGTTTTTCATACAACACTTGCTCTTCTACTCCTCTAAAATGGATTTTGGGAGGAAAGAAAAAACGGTAAGGTGTAGGTGGGAAAACAAGGCTGATTTCTAAATTTGTAGCTCATCACCCATACACAAAATATCAAACAACAGCACAGAAATGCTTGCACAGTACTATCTTTTGGCACAGCTTAACAGACTATGTTGCCCTAGGGCCTTGTGTTTAGCAATGAGAGTGATGGGGCCTTAGATTATTTAGATTGTTAGAGGATTTTTTTTCCCTGAGCTTTTGAAGTTTAAGAAGTGATGCAAAATTCTTCTAGTTTGCACGCAGACCTGAAACTCTTCCTTGTTTGATTTATTCTTTCTGGATATTCTTTCTGCTCTTTGCTGGCACACTAATCCCATACATTTGCTGAAAAAAAAACAAAACAAAACAAAACAAACATTCGTGGTTATTCACATATCCTCAAAATTTGTCTTCATCCACTACATTCATAATGTAGAGGAATTTAGTTGCCTGATGGCTTTTATATAGGAAGCCTGTTTTCTTCAGCAACAGCTGGGCCCATTTCTTGCAGTGGCCCAGATTTTGGTACAGTCATAAGCTATGTGATTCAGATTTGCCTTATCTAAGGTCCTCACAGAGGAGTGATAACTGGCAGCTGCAACGTTATCAGATTATTTAGCTTCCTGGAAGGAAGAAGATGTCCTTTCAGTGTGGCTCAAAGTCACGTTGCTGCTACAAGTAAGTTTCTTGCAGTGTTCTACCACCTCATATGTGCTGCTGTGGACTTTCAGCCTGCCTCAAACATAACTCTTGGGCAGGCCACCGGCAGCAGCTTGGTGGGTTTGGCTTTTCCTCTACTGCACTACACAAGAAATCTGCCAGGGCCCTCATTAGCTCCTTGGCTCTGCCAGTGTTCACCTGGCAGGGCTGGAGGAGCAGCTGGTTTCCTCTGCACCTTTCCTCATCCCAGCTTCAGAAAACATCTCAGAAACAACAGTGCCAACAAGAGACTGTCTTGAATGGAGTGTCTTGTTATCACCAGCTGCTGTCACTACCAGACTGCTCAGTTTACCCCTTAGATCAAGACCAGGCATAAGCAAATGACTCATCAAGGTGCATGGTAAAGGTCCTTATTTTATGCTGGCATCAAGAGAACAGTGGACATTTAGTTGGAGTGGTACAGACATACAGCACCACAACCTGCCATAAAGTTAAGCATCGATTAAAGATAATTATCCTGCCTAATGCATATTTTTCTGTTATCCCTTTAAAATGTTCTGTGCAGACTACTGCATGCTTTCCAGCATGTTTCTGGTCCTGTACAGGGCTCAGTGCCCTCAGGCATCATCCATCATCTTTGCTGAACCACAGCTTCATGACTGCAAGCCTCAGTCTTTGCCCATTGACATCTCTGATTGTAATTACTGCCAGAGATCACATCCAGGCACTGCTCTGTTAGACAATGCTGTATCACAGACTGGAGAGAAAGTTGTTTTCACAAGGCTTTAGCCTGCTGCCTTGAAGTAATGAAGTTTATCCATTAGCTGGCTGGAGAAGTTGGTTTCTTGCTACTATATGGTAGTGGCTTGGAGGGAAATATGATGTATACTTGCTTTACCACTGCCTCCACCCACTGCCTACATAGTGGCAAGGGATAAAGACCCAACTTGTCTGGTCTTTCGCTTCCAGGGTCATCTGGCAACCAGAAGGGAGTACTGGAGAAATAAATGCTGTTTGTTTTCTGACAATGCTTTCTGTTGAAAAAGCCTTTATTCAGCCATGCCCTCCAACATTTTGGGAAGGGAGGTACACATGAATACTCTGTTTTACCCTCTGGGCCATGAGATACCAAATGAATTTCTGGGTAAAACTTGAATCTTCTCTATTGAGAACCTGCCTTTGCTTTTCCACAGGTTTCATGGGATTTGTAACTGACATGAGGCTGCAATTCCAGGCTGCAACGAGCCGAGAGCTGCCTGAGCACAAGCAACAATGGAACTGGGCCTCATTCTCTGGGCAGCTCAAAATCCTTGGGGGAAAAAAATAAAATAGGGAAATCCACCTAAAGACACAAACTACTCAGTTTGAGTCCACATGGTTAATATTAGGAGCAACTGAAAACTTGAGATTATGATGGAGAGTTTCAAGCCACGTTACCTGTAGACATCACGCAGCCAAGTATGGAAAATGCATTTTCCAGGAAGAGATGGCAGTGACGGATGGCGACCAGAGGGTGGAGAAGCTGGCCTGAGGGGAGAAGGGCAGTGGGGAGGAAGGATGTGGATGTGAGATGCTGCAGGGATGGGAAAGAAGAGGCTGCAGAGGCGAGGCTGTTGCAGCAGATATGGGCCAGGAGGTTCCTTCCAGGCAGAAGTGCCTTCTCCCTCTCCAACCCACCTCAGCCTCCCTGGTCCCTGGGACTATTATGCCAGGAGCCAAGGGAGGCACTCCTGGGGTGCCAGTATTTGTAATGGAGCCAAGCTCCCCCGAGTTCCCACGGGAGGGCTGAGATGCTTCATTATGCCATTTTGCACCACACAGGCAGTTAGCAGGTGAACACCAGCCACAAAGTGGTGAGGGACAATTTCTGGAGCTAAAGTGGTGTGGGTAAGGGCAGCACTCCTGGAGCCTCATCTTTGTCCTGGCGCTGCCCCTCCTATCCTCTCTGCTCTCAGTCCTTGCCATCAGCAGACACCCCTCCTCATCAGCAGCTTCCTAAAACACGCATATTCTCCAGGCGAGGGATGTTTTTAGCCCAGCTTGCCAGCAAATTTCGCAGCAGCAGGCACTTCCACGTGCCAGAGAACACCGCGCTTGCAGCCATCCATCCGCCTGCCCATGCACCCTGAAATCTGCTCCAGCTCCTCCAGCTCCCTTCCCTCTGCCCCCGGCACCTTCTTGCTGTCGCTCCTTGGCTTGCTTACAGACCCCACCAAGCACAATCCCATTCAGTCCTTCCCTTCCTGGTGTTTGCCCTCCATCCCCTCCTCCTCCTCTATGAACTCAAGAGGAGCTGCACAGCATCCCACCGTTCTTCATCTCTCCCGCGCTGCCCTGGCACAGCCGCCACGTTTCTCCTCCTCCTCCTTTTTTTTCCTTCTTTCCCGCCGAGGGAAGGTCCTTTCCCCTTGCCGCCGCCCTCCTCCTGCCGCTGCCGCCGTGTCCCTGCCTCCTCTCCGGCGCGGTTCCAGCTCCGCTCCCTGGCAGGACCCGGGCAGTGCAGGCAGCAGCTCCATGGTGCGGGCAGCACTCCCGCTGCCGCTGGAGCTGGACCGTCGGACTTGTTCGGGCTGCGATGCAGATGAGACGCCACGAGAGCTTTACTTGGGAGCCCGGCATAACCTCTGTAGTATTGAAAACTCATGCTTTGAATTGTGCACGTGTAGCTGGAACTCTGCAGAATGTTAATTGGGGCTAGATAACGAGCTCTAAAAACACGTAAGGGACCTGCTTGTGGCAGCAATTACAGCTTGCCTCAAGAGATTTAACCTCTTTCACATAGTGGGCAAGGAAAAAAGGTCTTTGTGTCAGCCAGGGAACAAGCAGACACTTTGCACAGCAAGCTGGGAAAGGGCTGTCAGGAACCCTTGACAGAGGCTGGTGGAACTGAACTCACTTTCAAGCTGCAGTCAGTTCTTTCAGCAGTGACCAGGATCTGCAAGTACAGGGACTAGGTTTTGCAGAACAAGAACCATCCCAGTCCTGGGTTTTCTTGGCACTTTCCTGCTGTGATGAACTCTGCCTGCCGTCCTTCCCATTTCCACCACATTTACGTGAATCCAGATTTGAGGGGGCTTTGAGTTCCTGTGCTTTTGGGCAGTGTACAGTGCATGCAACTGCCTGCTGCCCTTTTCCCTGTAAAAACCTTCCACTGCTCCATTGGGACTAGAGACATGTAGGGAGATGGAGGAGCACAGGCTCTTCATCACCATATGCACATTAGTATTTCTAACATATGGTGCATTGCCCTCTGCATTAGACTCTTTGCTTTCCTTTTCCACTTCTAGCTTTACAGTGAGGTCTCGTTCAGGACATGGCACCATGTCTTGGGGCTCTGTGGTCAATTCCTATGTTTTGGTGACACTAGCTATCTCTGAAATGTGATAATTTTCACAACTGTTTGGTCTGAGTTGACAACTGTAAACAAAGATCTGGCTCAGCTCTGCTGTTTGCTCAGCTTGCCTTTCCATTTTACCAAGTTTATCTCTGCTGTGATAAACTCTCCTCAAAGCCCAGATTTTATCTGCAGCATCATGAGCTTGCTGGTCAGATGTTAAGGCTGGAAGACTTCAGGGAAAAGAAAACTATTAGCAAAGGTCAAGACTTTCAGGGTGTGAGAGAAGACTGGTTTCAAGATGACTGCTCTGGGGATGACAGAAGTGCCTGGTTCATGTCTACCTCTGCGTCAGCCTCCCATTTTCAGTGGTAATGCCTGGTGTCTTGGAGCCCTTATCCCAACACACGCAAAGCTTCATGACAAGAAGGAGTGCCATTGTCCTCTTTCTTGCTTTCTCCTTCCCATTTAATATAGACTTTTTATCCCCAAGGCAAGGGTAAAACCCAAAGAGCAATTCCTGCCACGTCCTACAGCCTCAATAAGCTGCCTGAATCGTGTTGGCAGCTTTGTTCAGTTCGTCCATGTTCTCTTCAGACATGATAGCCCCACCACACAGCCTGAATGGAGGCAGCTGACAGTCTTACTTTCTGGAGCTGTTTCCACGCTTTGCTTTGCTGTATCTGGCATGGGAGGGTGGGGGTCTCCTTTGAAGATACCATAGCAAAATCAAATGCTTTGTCAGAAATTGGATCAGAACTGCAAGCTCTGTTCCTGCCTGCATTTGAGAACATTTGCTCTTTATAACCTTTTCCTGAGTTAGCAGAGATGGTTGCTTTGTGGGTCCACATCGTCCACACATGATTCACAAGGACGTTCCTTTTTAGCTTTAGAAATATGTCTGTTAACACAGATAATAATTCTCTATTGTCCAAAAGATGGGAACATAGCATATTTGTTAGGAATGCTCGGAGACCCGTACTTTTTCATCTCTTTCTTCATTATGTTACTGGAGGTTGTTCCAGTGCTTGTGGCTTTTTTCATGATGTTTCATTAAAAAGAAATGCACTTGCTGTTGTGCATTTTCCTCTGCTGCTCTATGCCTCTTACCACTTGCTTGGATTACAAAAAGACAATTATTTTCACAGTTAACAAGTTCTCAATCGTGTGCATTTTCAGCATGTGTGTTAGGAGTTGCATTCCTGTGGAAAACGTTATATATTATATACTCAAATCTGTGAACATACAATAGCTTTATCAGGTTGTGCTTCATGAACATGACCCTCATATTTGAATTTTTGTACACCATGAGTTGTTCTACCATTTGTTTTTTGAAAGCTACTACTTGCACAGAAAATGGCAGCAGCAGCACTAATTGTCTCAGCCACATTCAGCCTCACAAAATTCAGTGGCTGACAAACATAGCTCCTCAAAAGGGGTCCCTGGGCTACAGGTCTGTGCCTTCATCTTCAGCTTCCAGAAATAAATTGGAAGAGAACAAGAGAAAAACCAAAACCAAACAAATGTTACATCCTTGCTTAGGTGCCAAGGTGGCCATTTTCTGGTTAATCCAGACTTGTTCTGACCATTTCCCTTCAAGTTGAGGGCTCTTCAGAAGCTTTCCCCTGCCAACCATTCAGCAGCAGCATGCCTCATCACCCCGTGCATGCCCTCCTTCTCAAAACCAGAGCCAGAAATGTTAAAAGTCCCATGTTTGGCTGAGAGACAATATGAGTGCAGTACAGCCACCTTATTCAGGTACTGCTTTGTGGAGGTTTTACATGTCTGACTTTCTAGGTGCCCACAAAATGAGAAGATACTGAAATCCTGCAAAGGGAAATGGAGTCTGCTCTGCTTAGAAATGCTCTATCTCCAAATGGTGGCTGGGTTTGCTTCAGTTAGGAGCCACTGGCAATGCCAAGCAACTTCAGCCACCCAGGATCCAGGGTGTTCAATCCTTGATGTTTGAGATGCACCTGTCTTTTGCATGATATCCAATGGCTGCAACTCTTGCCCAGGAAGATGGAAGTCTGGGCCTTGGCCTGGATGCAGCCTGGACTCATATTCTGGAGGCTGTGGCATGCTGAGAGTGAGGTTGCCCCACTCAGCTACATTACAGATGATAATTTCACAAAGTGGGAATTTTAGCATAGCAGTCTGGGCACTCAGTTGAACAGGGCAGTTCCTATAAAGCACATGCATTTTACTTCAGATCATCCCTGGTTAAAACACAGAAACTGCTCTGGCAGCAAGCAGTCAGCTGACCAGACCTCAGCTGTGTCACAGTCGTCCCCCTAACCAGCATAGTAAAGCAAACTTCTCAATGGGAAAACAGTGGGGAGGGGAGTTTTCAAGGTGTCCTTCACTTAATACTTCCTGGTAACTTGCTTCTGTCCTTCTCTAGTCATGTCACAGCAGAGCTCAAGTCAGCCCACTGTTGTTTTGAAGACTACCTCTTGGTGGTTTGAGCTGGGATGTGAGCTTTCTAGCCATGCTGAGTCTGTATTGTTTGGGTTAATGTCAAATAATTAATAAAGAATAATATTTATTCCTTCTAGAAGTTTCTTAATATTAGATAGAAATGTTCACAGGTAGACACCAAATAGATGGAATGTGTAGGACCATCATTTTTAACATCCATGGCATATTTTGGGCTTCCATTTTCACTGGCTCAAGAACAGATAGTACACTTAAATGTTGACCCAGAAACCAGCTTTCACATACAATAAATTCTGGAATTTCCTATCCATAATGACTTACTATATAAAGCCATTATTCCAATTCAAAAGCAGAAATAGTCCCCTTGAATGTCTACCTATGTGCTTAAAATTCAGTGTGATCTACACCCAGATATTTGCTTGTGACATTGAAGTTTTTCAGTTGTGCTCATAAATATGTACAAAAAAATCCCAGATAGACTTCTGAGAGGCATACATGAAATGATGGATATAAGGTGATTTTTCGGTGGTTTTTCGGTTTTCATACCAGATGTATAAGCTTATTGAGTATAGAATAAATAAAGACCTTGGATGTGCATGCATAATAGCCTATATCTACAACAGAACAGTTCTGAGTAATACCAATTAGCCTGGCACTATGGAAACACACGATGTTAAAAATTAGTGTAAACAAAGCACAGTGTATCAGATGCCTTCACAGTTTCCAAGTTAAGTTAGAGCATGTTTTGTATGTAATTTGCAAAAATTAACT
Organism: Aegotheles bennettii; assembly: GCA_013398125.1. Classification (NCBI taxonomy): domain Eukaryota; kingdom Metazoa; phylum Chordata; class Aves; order Caprimulgiformes; family Aegothelidae; genus Aegotheles; species Aegotheles bennettii. The sequence continues at coordinate 18,026 of VZRW01012615.1, read as the reverse complement.
TTTAGGCAGCATATAATCAAAACAGGAGGGATGTGAAGGCAATGTTAGCTAGTAGAATGCCCTGTAATTATCTGGCGGCATATGTAACCAATGGATATATTTTAAAACTGCACAAGTTCATAGAATAATTTAAAGCTTTAAAACAGCAAACTGAGATGTTTTGATACCCAAAAAGCTCTCTCTACTGGATGGCATTTTTGATATCTGCCATTTATCTTCCTTCTGACAAGCCAGAGAAGCTGAATACAAAAAAAATAATGTTTACAGCTTCACCTCACTAGAAAGTTTAATTAATGTTACTTATAAAAATATCTAGAAATTAGATTTGCCTTTTCTACCTTTTCTGTTTTAATGGCCTGTCTGTGCCTAGCCAGAAAAATCAACCTAGTTAAAGGTATTTAACTTCATCTAATAACTTCATCTAGTAGCAAACAAAGGCTGGGTTGAAATAACTCCATGAATTGGGAGCACAGTCCAACAGTTTGTGTGTATTAGGAGGAGGAGGCACGTATGGGATCACAGTGAAAATGCTCTGCAGACTACTCCCATGGCACAAGGGGGACTGGGGCTGAGCAGAGGTCCAGCTCTCTGAAGGAAAGCTGATAAGTGCAGGTTGATGGATGTCAGGGAAGGGTGCCGAGAGACAACTCGCCATGGCTCTTTTGGAGCTTGCAGAACAAATGCCACCCCTACTAAACTCCACAAAGGCCCCCAAGGCCCTTTTAACTTACTCAGGCCCTAACAAGTCAAACTGGGCTGCTCTCATCCTTCGTCATGTTATCACCCTGGTTTGTCCTCACAGGGCAACTGCTCACATTCACTTCCAATGCAATATGCCTGCCTCACACAATGTCTCAGTAAGCCAACAGACTGGTTTCATGAGGTTTGCAACGTTCTGAGGCGCTCAGCAAGCCCAGAGAGCATGATGCAGTAACTCCAGATGCATCAGATAATCAACAAAATCAAAAGGAGCAAAACCAGGATGCTTCAGAGTTTAATTCCTCTATGGGCAATGGGAATCACCATTGGGTAGGAATGCTATCAAGACACCTTATTCATGCAGGTAAATAACCATTTATCATTGCAGCTGGATTTTACCTTACTGTGGTCTCACAGCAGTGCAGCAGACTGTCACACCACTGTGGCGCACATCTCCCACTGTGACACCAAGAGCAAACTCTCAACATCTAAAGCCATACCTGACTTCATGACTTTGTTGCCAAAGAACACTGCTGCATAGCCTTGTCTGAGCCTTGTGATGCTGTCCCAGTGCACAAGGCTGATGAGAGAAACCCATCTTTCCTTGAAACAAAGAAACCTTGATGAAGGACTTTGCAATGATACAGTGATACAGTTTTCAGCAATACAAATAAGAAATCCCAGCCCCATGGGACTCAGCAAGTCTTTGCCCAAAACATTCAGTTAGGCTTTCAGCACTTCAGCAGAAGCAGGCCTTTTACTAGGGATTTCTGTGGGAGGAAAGTTACACCAGCGGTGAAGGAATTGCTCAGAAAGCTCTCAGCTCTCCTGAGAATCTCTGAGCTAATTTTCATACTTCTTATATATATATTGTCTTATATATAGGAATCAAGAGACTAGCAGAATAAAAATAAAAACTCAGCTTGAAAGCACAGAGAGTAAATCCCATTGAAATAATAAGCAAATCTCCTCTTTCCTCAGGCCAAACTCATTTATTAACCTGAAGCAGTCCTCAGCTGAGATGTGTTTCTCATTCCAGTGCTGTTTCCAACAGTGTTTTGCATCGTCATCTCTGTGCCATTTTTTTATAGTACAAAACAGTAAAAAGTTACCAGTCCATAGCAAAAGGTTTCTGCCCCATGTTCCAAACTACCCCAGTGCTGTGTTCAAGTGCTGACAATCTCTGTAAGGTCAGTGACCCATTACTGTGTATAAAGATCGGAACAGGCAAATATGGTAAGAAACACAGATATTTAAATTCTGAAATTATCAATAGAAAGGATGAAATGAATCTTTGGTAAGAGAGAAGAGCGATGCTGTAGAGGAGCAGAGCAAGGCAAGGCACACAACAAAAAAAGTCAGAGAAAATGAGATAATGTTCAAGATTAGAAAAGATTTCTAGTGGGGACAAAAGTCTCCCTTCTATAGCCATATCTCATCATAGAGATGAGGGGTTCAGCAGACAGCATGCTCACAAGACTTTGTGGTGATCGTACTGTGAAAAACATGCAGTAGATGACATTGGCGTTGCTTGTTTTTCACAGTACCATCACCACAAAGCCTTGTGAGCACGCTGTCTACTGGACTCATCATCTCAGTGACTGAAGGAGTAAAAGGTGTAGAAGGAGGCTGGGTTTTGATTTTGTGTAGGAATCCAGCCTGTCAGGCCATGTTGGGAAAAGCACAGGAAAGCAGTATTTGCAGATGTTAGTTTAATTTAATTCCATCTTATCACTGAAGTGATATACATGTCAGTTACCTTATAGCTGTTAACATGGTATAGCATGAAGCAAAACATTTAAGTCATAACAACCTTAGTAGACAGGCCAAGAGGTAAATGTCAATATTGATGGAAGAATGGTTATCAACAGAGCGATACTGTTAGATTAACTACAATGTCACTATAAGCTTGCTTGAACATTTGAGTGTAAAAGATATTACACATTTGTATATATATATGTATATTTATAATTTTTTAGTAGTATGAAAAGTTACCACCGGGAAATCCGATTTTGTCAGCTGATGGCAATATCAAAGAAAGATAACTCCTCTGATACTATAACTGTGGATTCTATGTGTGTATATTTTAAATAGATTACTTCCAAATAACTAGAATTCCCGAAGCTGAAACAGCCACATGCACATTCACCTGGGGGGATAGACATGTTTCCCATCATCCACAATCAGGAGACCTCCATGCTGTAGAACCTGTAGTGCAGAACCTGCCCAGTTCCTTGACATACTGGACACATAAATAAACTTTGAGCAATTTCAGTCCCTTTTCAGTCAAAGAAAAGAAAACTAATTAAAAGTTCTTCCTGCCTGAACTCAGAAAGGGAGAAATTAAGGACTGAATGTACATACAGACTACATAATTTGAGGTTATTGATAAATAAATTCTTATTCAGTCCTTGAACATAACACCACAAATATTCATTCACCTGTCAGTGACTCCTGGAGTCCCTCGGATAAACTGCTATCACAAAAATCACTTGATAAAACACCATATCTGCTCAGGACACATATAAGAAAAGCCTGCAATTGTAGATCAAACATAAAATATTATAAATGGAAACATTTATCAGTAAGGTCAGCCCCTGTGGCCCGAGCTCATGTGGCATGTGGTCTAACAAGAGCAGAAAACTCCACCTTGGTGTCTCACAGCCAGCTTGGGAACAACTCTCTCTGTTCAGATTTTCTTTGCAGGCATGTGTCATTCCTCCGGACATGACAGCATCAGCATGGTGACCTGATGAATGAAGAGTCTGATCGTATCAATACAAGAAAAGAAGAAGAGAGAAAAAAAAAACAAAACAGGGAGAGAGAGGGTTCTGGACTAAACTGTGGAAGTGAGTATGCTGAAGCTTTCTTCTCAGTAGAATCAGCTGCTGTGGTTATTAACCATAACCTGAAAGAGCAGGCAGAAGTCTTGGGATTTCTTACGCACAGAAAAAGATCCCTTCCTCTTAACATAACAAAAAGCACCACCTCTGCAAATTCCTTCATTTCTGAGCCACAGGTCCAGACTGTAAAGCACCTGAAGCCAAGAGTTCACTTCTTCCTGCAAAAGATATGTGTGAGGACACTCCTGAAAAGAGATGGTGTGGGGATGTGTTACTGACCCTGCAATGGAAGAAGGCCCAGATGAGGTGGGCAGGAATCATAGAATCTTTAAGGTTGGAAGAGACCATCAAGATCATCCAGTCCAACCCCTATCTACATCGCCACTAAACCACATCACCCAGTGCCACATCCAGACACCTCTTGAACACCTCCAGGGATGGTGACTCCACCACCTCCCTGGGCAACCTATTCCAATACCCAATCACCCTCACAGGGAAAAAATTTTTCCTAGTGTCCAGTCTGAATCTCCCCTGCTGCAATTTAAAGCCGTTTCCTCTTGTCCTTTCACTATGGGCACAGCAGAAGAGACCGACCCCCACCTCATTACAGCCTCCTCTCAGGGAGTTGTAGAGAGCGATGAGGTCCCCCCTGAGCCTCCTCTTCTCCAGACTGAACAACTCCAGCTCCCTCAGTCGTTCCCCGTCAGACATGTTTTCCAGTCCCTTCACCAGCTTTGTTGCCCTGAGCTAAGGGAAGAAAGTGAAGAATAAAGATGAATTGTCACAAAGAAAGCTGAAATTACCTCAACACAGGGAACCGGACGGTAACCTTTGTTTTAGGTGTACAGCTGTATCAATCAGTCATCAGAGCGCATAAACAGCCTTCCCTGAATTAATTAGTCGAGTGTAATGTTTTCCTGAGCTAGCCAGACCAGCGTGGGAGGGGAGCCTGTATGTGACTCAGCCCAATATAAAGTATAAAATCTGAACAGCTCACAAAATCAGCTCGGAAGAGAGCAACTGGCTCGAGCTGGATTTAACCCACAAATTCCTTGCTGTCGACTGCGGACACACAATGTCATGATGAGAAGCACTTAGAGACCAGCAATGGGAATTTGTGCAGTACGTTTGTATTGTGATCCTGCTGTACATTGCAATTACTCTGCTGTGCTTGTGCTGTGATTTCAGTATATTGCTGTATCACCCTGCTAAAACAAAGTCCTGTGTATATCTGTGAGAACCTAGTCGAGTATTGGACTTTGGCTGGGAAATTGTAATTTCCCAGATGTAATGTAATTTCCCAGAGCCCAAGATGAAAGAAGAAGCCATTACTAGAGGCAAGAGCTCCTCCTTTTCCTGGATTACCTGTCCCAGGTCACAGAACACAGATCTCCTAGTAGGAAATCACGTGTCTTTCACAGACACAGGTACTGAAGAGCTGGTTCATTTATAGATGACTAGTATAGCCACGGACTCTGAACTTTAAATAGTCACACCCAACGAAACCTGAAAGGAAGTAAGAAGCCTGCCTAACTCATTCAAGTCCTCTGGGTTTTACAAAAAAACCCAAACAAAAAACCAAACAGCTAGCCTGATGGTATTCTCCATGCTCCTCCTTAACGAACAGACCTTTTAATAGCCCACTAGAACCAATTAAGATGCAGAGGACAATCATTTTTTCAGAAGTTTCAGGAATCTGTGAGCCCAGGCTTTACAATCTATTTCCCCTGTACAATAGGAGGAGACAGCTACAGGAGGATCACTAGAAGTTTTTGCATGACAGGCAATAAGAGGCTTGATACTCAGTGCCAAATGAACTAATAGTAGCAGGACCGTGGAGAGATTTAATTATTGCAATGATTTAATTATGACAATGTAATGTATCTATTCTCAAGAGAGGGTCTTGAAAATTTTCTTCCGAGTAACTGATTGAAATTTTTTCTTTGACTTAAGAATATTTAAGATAACATTCCCTTGGGAAGTTTCAAGTTACTCATATAGGATTAAACAACAATTTTGCACCACATTTTTCCACACATTTTTAAACTCCTTCAGTCTGTATAACACTGTAAGGCCTTCTGCCCAATTTGTGCTATAAAATGCTACAGTTCCAACAAAAACCCCTATAAGAAGATAAAATTTAAATTGAAATAATTGAACAGGCATAAAGAGAAATTTGTAATAGCAATTACTGTCATCATCACATTTTTGAATCATGTATCCTGTTTTGCTCTTTCTCGGTTATTAATAAAACATTATTATAGCTGAAGTATAGCAAATAACTTGCTGTGCTTAAAACAGCAGGAGTTACAGACCTGACCTTGCAGCCGTGGCAGATTGTGAACATCAACATGCTTTGGCAGATGGTGTTTTGGTTGTTAAACTTAGACAGTAGCTCAGAACACCGCTTTCCACCTTGCCAAAGCCACCTGATTAAGGTGTAAGCTGACAGGAAACAGACAAGCCTGCAGATGAAAACCTAAAAGAGATCTCAGGAAGGAAACAAAGCAAAAGGGAGACTAGGAATAACTGCCTGGTTCCAGAGAAGTCTTTCAAAATGGGCTTAGAAACTGCTGTGCTTTTGGTTTTGCCCAACTACTTTGTTCTCCTTCATCCTACATTCAAACTGGGATTTGCTTTGCGCTTTCTTCAGCTGCAAGCAAACTCCTTCAAAATTCACACAGGGCACCTGTACCCTAAACCCTGTGTCAAGCTGAAAGAAAATGAAATCTCAGCAAGACAGAAGATTCATTGGAAATCTCAATTTTATTTATTTGCTGCCACGGTTGTTAAGACTATGGTAGAACAACACAGACAAGGTGGCAACTGGAAGCAGAGGAGAAAAAAGGGCAACAACTAAGGACTCCCTCGGTGTGACAAGCAGTAATCCAAGTACTTAGCTGTACATTTTTACCCTATAAAACATACCTCGGTGTTTGAACTGTCCCAGTTAGACAGGGAAATACAATACTTTGCAGAGGTGTAAAGAGAAAAGAAGTAAACACTCCACACAGGTCAGATACCCTATCATGGCAAAAGGGAAACTGGGGCACCGGGGGTAAGTAAGCCAACACTTCTTTCTTCAGAAGCAGCTCCAATTTCTGCCTGTTGAAGCATCAACCTTTTTCAAAGCAAATCTCTCTGTCCAGGTTTTAAGGAGGGAGCATTTATGCCAGTTTTGCTGCTTCCTAATTTCCTTGAACTGTTTGCTTTGTGAAATAGGCTCCAGTGAAGTGCAGCTACATGCACTGAAACAAATGTCAGCTACTTCATGTGCAATTGGACAGCTACATGCCATTGTCCATTCCCACCTCCACTTTTTAACTCCCAACCACTTTTTTCAGAGATGTTTATGAAATTGCTGCTATATGCAGGTATCAGTTGTGGCCAATACAAACAGTAAGTGATGCAGCCCTTTTTTACAGCTAATTGTGTGAATGCAACAAATCCCACTTTAAAAAGAAGAGGGAATCTTAACAAACACTTGCAGAACACATTGTGCTTCTTAATTTTACATGAAAAGCTAGAATTCCTTTCATAACCTGGCCAGCAGTAGATAGCCTTCATCCTCAATTTCTATATTGCAGTGCCAGAAAAGTCAACCGCGGAAAGACAATCAGCTGTTTCTGTGCCAGCCTTTTTTCCCCACTTCAGAGCCCTGCAATACTGACAGCCCTCATGCACCTAGCAGAGTCCACACCTAGCCCTAACATCACTGCACCAGGAATTAGCCAGGTTTTGTTTTAAAGGGAAAAAAAACAACAGGAGAAATTCCAGCCCATTGTGAGAATGGACTGCATCTCATAGAAAAATCCTTGGATAATAGGAAAGGAATAGTCAGCAGCTGGGGAGCAGTCCCTTCTTGAGCCTGGTACGACGGAACCCTCGAGGCAAGCAATAATCCCCCCGCTCAATGAAAAGAACACTTACTTGAGTCAGCCATTAAACCAACTTCAACATCATGAAGAGCTTGAACACACAAGAACTCTACACAACAGCCATCTATCAGTGTGCCTTAAATTTATCTTGCTGACTCACTCTCGCTGGGCTGATTTTTTGGAGGCTTATGAAACTAAAATACCTGAAGGAGGAGCCAAACAAGCACAGCAGCCAGAGCATAAAGTGGAGGGAGACGAGTATCTTTGGCCAGGGCAGAAGGAAACAGTGCTGAATATTAAGAGCATAAGCTACCTTCATATTTTCAGAAGCAGCTAATGTAGTGCAACAGCTCATTGCAGCTGGAGGAGAGGACTTACTCCTCCCCACCCCCAGCTCCTGACCCTGTCTTTTTCTCATATCAGATCTGGTATTGTTGGTCTTCCTCTGCCTCCTCTCCATTGCGGTCTAAACCTGCTGCTTTATTGAGCCGAATTGCCCCAAAGAAGGGCACAACCAGCACCAGAACCGGTGCAAATAAGAAGGGTAGTAATGGGAGCACACAGCCCAACAGCAGGGGGGAGAGAGGGCTGGCAGGAGCACCCCAACCACGGGGAATGTGGTATTGCAGCAACCCACAGAGCCCCAGGAAGTCACACTTCAAATTCCTGGAGAGTAAGAAGAGAGGGTATTTTGCAGAGAGAACAGAAACAATCTGCTATCTGGCCACACATGACAACAGCATAGCAACAGTTCTTTAAGCGTCTACTCCTTGTCAGTTTCTGAATTTGAGCATTTTCAAGTTTATTTTAAGTATAAAGAGTAACAGCAACAAGACTGGGGAACACTGTGAGAAAAACCCAGCACCTAAGCCAGGAAACTACTTCAAAAAAAAACCCTACAAAATGTCAACTGGTTTTGGCAAAGTCCTAGGAAAAAAGGAGAGAGAGCAGTTAAAAATCTAACACACCATTTGCTTTTTATTTTTAATCAGGTATAATAAATGTACACAAAAGGATGCACCAGCATTTTAGTTCATCATAAGTATATGAAATGGTAGGGGAAGTAGATACATGGCATGAGTGAGGTCAGAAGTATCAAGACTGGTTTGAAACATTTCAAAATGTCATGCTAACAGGATATCAAGGGAAGCTTTCAAAGCCATCATGAACAGGGCTTGATTAATACCAGAGCTAGAATCCACACTACACACAAGTTTGACATGGGCTGAGGACAGTAATTTTCCTCGTGTCTGCTATACCCAGGAATTTCAGCTGTGAAGGCTACAATAGGGTTAGCATGAAGCTGTTTTCTCTGATTTTGAATGAGTTCATTGACTAAACAAATGATTAGATGGCAAGTGCAAACTGCTGCACTAGGTCATGCTATATTCATCTTTAGAAAGTCTTAATAAGGCTGGAGGCAGCATTTGAGATATTAAAAACCAGTCTAGCACCAAGCAACTCCCAAAGTCTAATTCCGTAAGTGCCCTTTGATGGATGCCTTCTGGGGACTAAACAGGAAAAAAAGTAAAAAATTCACAGTATACTGCAAAGTCACAAATTCCCGACACCCAGGCTAAGTATAAAAACGTCATTTCCTGAAGTTACACATGGTTGAGATGTGGGTTAAAACCAACAATTCCAAAGATAAGAACATTCTACCCATTCCAGTGTTTACAGGAACGTCACCCTCTGATGCAGTGGGGACTGTGTACCTTATCAGGGTACTTCTGAAAAGCAGTCACCCTAAACCATACACTGGCTCCTTGATCCTGCCAACAGTCCAATAACATATGTTCAGTGCAACACTGCACTTCAGAAGTATTTTTAAGTGCCCTCAAAACAAAAGCATCTTCTACAGCTCTCGTCAGCTATGCTAATGAATTCTCCCCATCTCCCTCACAACACAGAATCACAGAATCCTAGAGGTTGGAAGGGACCTCGAAGGATCATCTAGTCCAAACCCCCTGTCAGAGCAGGGTCACCTAGAGTACATCACACAGGAACGCATCCAGGCGGGTTTTGAATGTCTCCAGTGAAGGAGACTCCACAACCTCTCTGGGCAGCCTGTTCCAGTGCTCTGTCACTCTCACAGTGAAAAAGTTTCTCCTGATATTCACATGGAACCTCCTACGCTCCAGTTTGCAACCATTGCCCCTTGTCCTATCATTGGTCATTACTGTAAAAAGCTTTGCTCCATCGTCCTGACACTCACCCTTTACATATTTGTAAACATGGATGAGGTCACCCCTCAGTCTCCTTTTCTCCAAGCTAAAGAGACCCAGCTTCCTCAGCCTTTCCTCATAAGGGAGATGTTCCACTCCCTTAATCATCTTTGTGGCTCTGCGCTGGACTCTCTCAAGCAGTTCCATGTCCTTCTTGAACACCCATGCAGTGAAAGGTTACTCCAAAAGAGGGTCATTTACACACTTCACCAAAGGCATCCAGGAATTAGACTTTTTGCAGTGCTTTGAAGGCGTAGCAAACTGAGGTTGGAAGTTTTCCCAGGTTGAAATGTGTATCTTATCTTTATCTTTCTGCAGCACTTGCAGGTGCTCTTTGCTTGCCTGATTCTGCTCCTTGTGAAATCAGTGAAAACGACTTCCAAAGAAGTGTTGGCCAAAGCCAACGTTAAGTGCCTTGACAAAGCTCTGCACTAAGTGTACAGCAACCTCAACTTCACTCTCACCAAGAGTCAGTTCCCCATCCCCTGTAAGCATAAACAGCCATTGTAAAAAACAAACAAACAAAAAAACCAAAAAAACACAAAGAAAAAAAACAACAGATTTTAAATTTATTCAGCCTTGCATCCTTTCCTTCTGTAAAGCAATTCCTATATTGCAGAGTAAGTGCATATTCTAATTCTGAGATGCTTGCATTTTCAATTCATTAAAAGTGTATCAAACAGAAATGATGACGAAGAAAAAACATGATGTCATTCGTATGACTGCTTATTTACTGATTTAGAATTTTGAAGAGTCTTACACGCAGAATTAGAGAGCATTTAGTTTTCAAACTAAATTTCTTGGCCTAGTCAAAATGAAAGCTGATGTTCGTGACTTCTAGGCAGGTACTTCCACAACTTCGAAATAGTCATTCGGCAGAATCACATAGCCTTTTCCTGCCAATATGTCTTTTTCTTTCTGAAATTGAACGATCTCTCTCAGTTTTTCAATTTGTCTTTCCTGACGTCGGCATCTCTGCTGTGCTGTCTTGAGCTTCTTCCGCAGTTTTTCAACTTGTTCCTCCAGTTGCTGGATTCTTTTTCGCTGATGAACTGTATCCTCTACGGTATAGTTGTGATCACAAAAAACGGCAAGATTGCTAGGGGTCTGGAGAGGAGGCATCAGTAACCCAATACTTGGATCTACTAACCTGGCATCTATTTGAGATAAATGAAAAGAAGGAGTTGAAGGAGATGGTGGTAGGGCTGGAGCTGCTGGTGGAGGTGGTGGAGGTGGTGGTGGTGGCGGCGGTGGAGGTGGAGGAGGCGGTAGTGGATCTTCTGGCTGTTCTGCAAACTCTTCAGGCTAGAAACAATAAGAAAAAAAAAGGTACATTTTCACACTTAACATTGCTTACAACACAGCACCTTTACTACAGCCCCAGAATAACATAAACAACCACGACTGAAATTAATAAAATACATTTCAAAGCCTACATTTTCAAAACTGACAAACCCTTCTGGCCCTGTTTTGTCTGGCTTCCAAATGGAGATATTTTTAAGCAGCTCCATTTTCAGGGCTTTTTGAAACTCAAGTCCTTGATGTCTCAAGTCAATCAAATGCTGAAGAACATAAATGTTACTCACACTTGAAGACTTAGGTAAAACACATATTCACAATTAGCTAAGAAGCAAGAACGCAGGGTGCAGTCCCATAAAAAGGAGCTCAGCTGACCTAATAACTCATCACTGCCATCCCATTCCCCTTTCTCCCTCCTTTCTGCTGCATCTTACCATTATATACTTCGAATCTATCAGGTAACTTAATCAAAAATACAGCAGAAGGCAATAATCATCTGCTGAGGTAGGATAAGGGTCATCTACTGAGGGAGCTGATAAGCTGGCAGAGCAGCAAGGTAGACATTGCAAGGCCTGCCCCTCAACAACTGGAAGGGACCGCATCACTGGTTCCAAGCTGCAGCATAAGGGTTTGGTTTAAAGAGACACGATGAGCCAAAATAAACAGCCCTTCAACAGGAAGGCAGCCCTCCCAGTCCTGGTATTTACTCTTTGCTCAAACACTGTAAGCTGCAAAGATGACATAAAGCTGTCTATTCTCCCCCATCACTGCAGAAATCTGTCCTTAATTAAAAATCAAAGCAATGCAACAGGAGACACACCTGCGCTGGTGTGTGGAAGGAGTGAGAAACAGGACTGCATGGCTGGCAGATGGGATGGAGCACGATTCTCCCTTTTGGCAGCAGCAGACTGGCTCAACTCCACACGAAACTGCAGTCATTACCACACCGCTTTCAACAGGTTCACTTGTGCAGTGCAGATCCCTCACCAGGGGGTATAGGTCAGAGCAGAGAATCCGGTTCTTTCTGCTCTGACGGAATGCCGTATAATTCTTTAACACTTCTGTGCACACCATGACCAAAAAAGCACTGTGCAAACAACAAAGCTTGCACATTGCCTGTCGAAAAAGCCTAAAATATTCCCAGTCAAAGAGGCACTGAACCAGTATCTACCCACCTGTTGCCATTATTACTACTACACATAAAAACAGAAGGACAGGAGCCAACAATCCTCATCATGTAAATATCAAGCTCACCAGATCAGAAGGTCATGCCATTAACTTCCTTGACTTAGCAGGCAAACAGGTGTGTACTGTGTGTTGGAGGATCTTGGTACCCCTCTTGTACAGACTACGACACTTGGCAGACAGTGACTGAGGAGACAGTTTTGTGACTGGTGTCAGAGGGACGTTTCATACGCATTCAAATACCACTTTAAAGCACAAAACCAGACAGCTCCATTATAAGAAATCGCTGCTAACGGTGTGCCTGTCCAATTCTCACATGAATATTCTAAAGAGCTGGACCCTGTCACCTATCACTTTCAAACTTCTCCACTAAAAACCTACAAGGCAAAGATATAATTGGCAAAAAGAAATTTACCCCTGTTGGAAGCACAAGTCAAAATCAGATCATTGCTGGACAGCAGAATTCACACAGAGACTTCTATTTGCAGCTTATCCAGCCCATGCTACCCCTACAAATACATTACTATTGTCACAACACATCATGGAGAACAGACCGCTGGTATCACCGACACCTCGTAAGTGAATTCTGATTACTTCTTACAGCCAATAAACAGTTGTCCTAAGACATAAGTAAAGAAAAAGTATTTCAAATTATGTAACGCAAAAGACAAAAAGCTGTATTTCAGCATCAGTGTGGATTCAATTCCAAAATCACCACTGTAATTCTTCTGTGTCACTACATCCTTCCTTGAAGACACGTGGCAGTTCATTTAAAAGTGTTCAAACAGGAGTAGCACTAAACTCTTCTCTATAATTACAAGGCATTCTTTTGTTTTTCTGTAGAACCAGGCATGATAATGAAATGTGGCTCACCAATAATCCTGCTGCACCAATTGCATTTTTGCAGATCACCCTATACACCCAGTCAGTCTTTGGACTGTGACAAATTTTGCAACTATTTTACATGTGACAAAGAAAACGTGCTGTACAGGTAGTACGGAAGTGTAATCAAACAAAAAACACAGCCATATTTACCCAGAAATTGTCTGTCTTTCCTGATTTGCCTCCTGCATATACTCTTTTCTCTGTTACTGTCCACTGCATTTTTCCAATGTATTCCCTTTCTGCATCAAATATATTCCCTATTCTGCATCAAATCCAGTATCGTATATAAAATCAACAAGCAAGAGTCCCAACTTTCTCTGTGCACTTCATCCCAGCTCAATCTTCCACTCCTTAGACCTACCCTACCCGTTCTCTCCTTTGCCACTCCTTCTACGGCAGAGTAGCAAGAGACCTAATATTTTATATACTTTAGAGGAGTTAAGAATCAACCTTTTCCATTCTTGTCTTGCATCAAGAAGGAAGAACTCACAACTGACTCGCATCTCACAGTAAGCTGCTTTTGCAGCATAGTGAACAATTCATCTCACAGGGGACTGCTATTGGGAGCACAGAGACAGAAGGTAGGGACCACCCCGGTTTACAAACACAAGATAGCTATTGAGGCAAGAGAGATGGTCTCAGCACAGACAGACAGCAGGTGTGGTTGCTGTTCTGCCCCTTTGCTTACATCTCACTTCAACTCTCTGAAGCCAGAGCACAGAGCCGTTTAGAGAAGACAGTTACGTTTCAGAACTAAGGCCCATCATCTCTTCAGTGTTAGCAGTAGCCATCAGTCGGTGGGGAGAGCACAGTGCAATTTGCAAGTATTTTTTATTGAAGGCTCTCTAAACTTCCAAACATGGCCAGCAGGACCAGGGCAGTGATTGTCCCACTGTACTCGGCATTGGTGAGGCTGCACCTCGAGTGCTGTGTTCAGTTCTGGGCCCCTCACTGCAAAAAAGACATCGAGGTGCTGGAGCGTGTCCAGAGAAGGGCAACAAAGCTGGTGAAGGGACTGGAAAACATGTCTGATGGGGCACGACTGAGGGAGCTGGGAGTGTTCAGTCTGGAGAAGAGAAAGCTCAGGGGGGACCTCATCTCTCTCTACAACTCCCTGAAAGGAGGCCGTACTGAGGTGGGGGTTGGTCTCTTCTGCCGTGCCCATAGTGAAAGGACAAGAGGAAACAGCTTTAAATTGCAGCAGGGGAGATTCAGATGGGACATTAGGAAAATTTCTTCCCTGTGAGGGTGATTGGGTATTGGAATAGGTTGCCCAGGGAGGTGGTGGAGTCACCATCCCTGGAGGTGTTCAAGATGTGTCTGGATGTGGCACTGGGTGGTGTGGGTTAGTGGCGATGTAGGTAGGGGTTGGACTGGATGATCTTGAACGTCTCTTCCAACCTCGATGATTCTGTGATTCTATATGCCACAAATACAGTTGAACAAGCCAACTACTGGGGCATACTTTCTTACTTTGCTGCCAGTCCACTGAATTCAACACCAGGTTTTAACCAACGTTACTGGGCTCACGCTCCTGCGTATGCACACGGGGCTGAGCAGAGCTGTGCATGCCCATGCAGTGCTGTGTGCTCCCGACCTCCGGGCACACAACACCTCCGCCCTCCTGCGAGCAGCAGCTGGAGGTGCTCACAGCACCCGGTGCCTCCCAGTGCAGGTGCCAAGCCGGCGTCACCCACAGCCTGCACTTTCCCCAGCCGCTCTGCCAAGCCCTGCCGGGCTCACACAGCCACACGTCCCCATAACTCCCACGGGGAGTGCCCCGGCGTTACCTTCTCGCTGGGCTCGGTGTAGCAGAATATGGTGGGCACGGCGTTCTCCTTCAGCAGCTTGTTGTTGCACTCCCGCTTGAAGCAGTCGGGCGTGAAGTGCTCCGAGCAGATGCTGCTGTACTTGGTCGGCTTGAAGTTTTTCCTCTTCACAGCAGCTTCCCATTTCTTGCACAGGTCGGGTCGCG
>VZRW01012612.1:49262-64464 GCA_013398125.1 Aegotheles bennettii | reverse complement strand
ATTCTGTGATTCTGTGAGCTCTGAAGCCCCCTTCCAGCCTGAGCTATTCTCTGATTCTCTGATTGCATGATTCTAATAAACCACCAGAAGCTTTTAAAACCAAACCATAATAATGAATTAATAATCTGACCTCTCCTGTGTTTTTCAGGTTGTTGATTTACAGTGGAGGTTTTAATCATAGAACCATAGAATTGTTTTGGTTGGAAAAGACCTTCAAGATCATCTAGTCCAATCATCAACCCAGGACTGCCAAGTCCACCACTAAACCATGTCCCCAAGGGCCACATCCAAATGGTTTTTGAACACCTCCAGGGATGATTACTATACCACTTCCCTGGGCAGCCATTTCCAATGCCTGTTCACCCTTTCAGTTGCGGGGTCACTCTGGGACTTCACTACTCCAATATGAAGCCAGCGAAGAACCACTTTATTTACTTTCCATCTCTTTTATGCATTCGTACCGGGCACCGAGAACGTATACAGTGATTGGGTTGCATCCCCCGTATGTGAGGTAGGTACATATCAGACACACTGCCATTGGTCCATGGATCAATACTCCTCATTGGTCCTTTCTCTTCCTGGTGGTCTGCTGGTCACGTGACTGGAAGCATACCCAGATGACCTCCGGTATTACTCCATATCACTTCCGGTGTCCGGCTGGAAGCAGACGATGCTGTCTCTGGTTCCTGTCCCTTGAGATGACCCCTAATATATGGCTGCGTGGTTAATCATAAGGCTATCAAGTAGCTGGTTCATTACATGTCATCGACCTACCCCAACATTCAGTAAAAAATTTTTTCATAATATCGAGCTTGAACTTCCCCTGGTGCAACTTCAGGCCATTCCCTCCTGTACTATCTCTTGTCATTTGGGAGAAGAGACCGACCACCCTCTCATGAATATTTTTATTCACTACAGTGTCATAGGCTTTGTTTGCTTCTCTAGTTAGCTGCACTCCTCTGCTGTGTTTGGATATCACCACATTGGACCCATGCATATTTTTATGCTCTGTGATCTCAGTAGACTCCTGCTTTTAAGCCTATTCATCAATAAAGGGTTTGTTAGCTATTACTTTATGAACATAAGACCAACCATTGATCACACCTGAAGTATGTTAACTTTGTTGTAAATAAATAGTTCTGTCTGCCACAAGACATGTCAGATTTTCTCCTATTTTTATATATATTGCAGATAATATTTGGATGCCAATAGTTACTTCAAGTAACATTAATTAATCTTTAGGGTACCTTCTAAATGGGGAAAGTAAATAAACTATGAAAAATCTATTCAGAATACCTGAGAAAGAAAAAATAAAAGGATTAAGTTGGAGAATTTGGAAAAGAAATTTCCTTGGTCTGATGTGAAAGAGCACAGACCCTGCAGCAAAATATCACTCTCAATACCAACTTTCAGAAACATGTGCATACACACACACATATATATAAATTCATGGATATACAGTGAATTTTATCACCATAACTGTCTTTACAATTATTGGGAGTATGTAGATGATAAAGTATCAAAAAAATCATTAATAAGATTCCCTAGTAGTTAATTTTCCTACACATTTTTTCTCCTGCAATTTTTCATTTAATTCTCAGAAAACAAGATCCACAACCTTAAGTATACTGTATCTCTATAAGTCTATCAGATTTGAAATAGTGTTTCACTGATACATGGAGAAAATAATTGGGATGAAAAAATATCATCAGAACAGTTAAAGGAAACTATGAGGAAAAAAAGCCAGCAAAAACTTATTTTGGGAGCCAAGTCCTGCTATTGGCAAAATGCCCAAGTCGTGAGATGCATACGATACTTTTCTATCATCCTAACACATACTATCCATTGAGTTTCTTTGATCTAATTTCACGTTTTGCCTCAATCAATGCTTTGAGTGTTGGGAGTTTTGCCCATTAAAGCAGAAGTCCAACCTTGCAACAGGAGCTTCCATGTAATATATTTATCATGTTATACAAGACTCCTACATTTTTCAATTTTGGAATCCAATGAAGTGTACAAAAAGTATCAGTTGAATGATAACAGAGAAATTAAAATTATGGCAATGGATTAGCCAGTATTGGCATATCTATACAGAAAAATACTGAATGATAACTTTCAACATAGTCATAATAAAGTATTTACTAAATCAGTTAAAATTTGACTTAGAACTAGTCTTCAGTTTTGTTAAATTTATATAAAATATATTAAAAAATCTGATATCCAAAATATTTTTATATATTTTGATCTTCTACCAATCCGAGCAAAATATTTCTAAAAAATCCAGAAAGACAAGAAGCCACTTAAATATTGTGCATCTGTACAGACACACAAAACAATGAACTCATGCCAGCATAAATAACTATGGTTAATGTTTTTGAAGATGGCATCCTCTGACTACTACACATTTGCTTTATCAAACAGTAATAGAATTTTTAAAAATGCAACTATTTCCAAAGCTTTTTATTCTAACTCTAATTTTATTTGCTGTTGCATTATAATAACCATAAAAAGGCCAAAAGGGATTCTAAATTAAGGAAAACAAAATATGATTTAAAAACTGTTGAAACTGTCTATTTTCTTTTCTCTCTTCTGAAACAAAGAATTCCAGCAGTCTGAACACAATTTCCAGTTGCCTGTTTTAAATGAGGATCGCTTTCATCAGAGCTTTTGCACTATGTAAACTAATAAACACACAATTTAAACTCAAATCCAAAGGTCATACAAGGGAAGAACTTCTGTTTTCATGCCATCCATTTGAAACACCACACTTTCAAGAACTAGTCACTCCAGTCTTCCCTTATAGTCAATGAATCATGTCATCTAAATGAGTAAGAGATTCTTTCAATCTATTACTTTAGAGAAACAGTTTCAGGAATGTTAGTTTAAGCCTGGGCCCAAGGTGGGTATCATTTTACTTAAGTGGAGGACTACAGTATAAATTTATACCTCCTAGATCCTCCTTACAGCTGATGGAGAGATGTAAACAGGTTTCTTCAGCATAGGAAATAAATTGCCGTGTCTCTAGTTGAAACTCCTGTCAAGACTGGAAAATAGAGGCTTCAAAATCCAACCTTTTGCATTGTATAATAAATAAATATTTAAATATTTATTTAAATAAATATTTATTAAATAAAATAAATTTATTAAAAGAAATATTTAAAGCAAATGCAAGATGAGTGCAAAATTGTTTTGCAATANTCTTATGTTAAACCTATAAGTCTACCTAGAGTCAGTATGTGTTTTATAATTGAAACATACTTTTGATATTTTTATTATTATTAAAGTCATATTTATGAATATATATTAATTATAAGATGAACAGACATTCGAAAGAGAATTCTGTCAATCTAATTGTTTACTATTAAGGCAATAATTTTTCAGATCTATTCTGTACATGCCAGTTAAAATTAAGATAAGATAAGATAAGATAAGATAAGATAAGATAAGATAAGATAAGATAAAAAAATCCATATGCATATTTTATTTTATTTTTCCAATTTTTAGTTCTTAATGACCTCAGGGAAGGGTATTTTGAGGGGATTAATGATCTGCTAGACAATGTTCATTGCCCAAGGTATAGAGATTTAGGCTAACCATTAATATTGGACAAATATTTTGTACTTCGATCATTGCTGTCAGCTTTCTTACTGTATTCAGGTTTTAAATAAGCTCTGAAAGACTGATCAAGCAAATTCCAAACTTGAAACATCTGACAAGATTCACATTAAAACAACGTCTTAGGGAAAAAAAAGTCTTCTTTAGAATATGTCTCTCTAGCCCCTTATCTACCTTTTTCCTTTCTGTCTGACCTACTTTTCTCCTGCATTTGTCCTCTGAAGTCCATCAGTAATCAGGTTGTACATCTATCTAAGGCCATGAGCAAAAATTTTTGCCTTCGTCTGAAAATCTTTAAATGGCAGTACTGTCATATAGCACACTGAAAGACAGACATTCATGTGAACTGAACAATTCTCTTTACATAGATATATATATCTACACACACACATATATACACACACATTGATGTGCATGAAAATACGCAAACGTACACATTCAACTTTTTGCAGATACTGCTGACACAGCATAAAATATTCAGAATGGGACTTTATTGAGGGTAAAGAACAAAAACTCTAACTTTATAGCTCCTGATTTTTATTAATCTGCCTGTGATTGATAACTTTACAAGAAAATTTAAATTGAAGAAAAAAACGGTTTTGTATAAGGTTTTCTTGTCACGTTAAATAAAACAAATGGAGTATAATAAGAATTTGCCATTTAATGTCCTCTTCACTTAGAAAGAATGAAAACATGGTGACTTTATCCTTTGTAAATCTGTTATTCAACTTGGAATTGTTTATCCACATAACATCAAACTTCATATTTCTATTTGTTTTGTTTATTTGTCTTTTTTAAAGGCAGGGTCATATTTTTACACATGTGGTGTTCAGAGCACTGGAACAGGCTGCCCAGAGAGGTCATGGAGTCTTCTTCGCTGGAGACATTCAAAACCCGCCTGGATGCGTTCCTGTGTGATGGACTCTAGGTGATGCTGCTCTGGCAGGGGGGTTGAACTAGATGATCCTTCGAGGTCCCTTTCAACCCCTAGAATTCTGTGATTCTGTGATTCTGTGGTTGTGGGAGCCCCTCTTTTGGATAAGATACACTTCAACACCAGACAAATTGTCACCCTCATTATTGAATTTCTGCAGGAGATAGCTAGCCTACCTTTCCTTTACAGCTTGGACACAATGAAAGCCCAACTGTTAGAGAAGCCTCTGACTCAGAACAGCCCTGTCCAGATCACGTCCAGGCAGGTTTTGAATGTCTTCAAAGAAGGAGACTCCACAACCTCTCTGGGCAGCCTGTTTCAGTGCTCTGTCACCCTCAAGGCAAAGACATTTTACTCATGTTCAGATGGAACTTCCTGTGTTCAAACTTAAGCCTCTTGCTCTTGTTCTGTTGTTGGGCACCACTGAGAAGAATCTGGCCCCATCCTCTTGACACCCGCCCTGTAGTGTTGATAAGATCTCCTCTCAGCCTTCTCCAGGCTAAACAGACCCAGGTGTCTCAGCTTTTCCTTGTGGGTGAAAGTCGGTACTTCCCTACTCCAATATGAAGCCAGCAAAGACGTACTTTATTTACTTTCTATCTCTTTTATACATTCGTACCAGGCGCCGGGAACGTACAGACCAATTGGTTCGCATCCCCCATACGTGGGGCAGGCATGGTCTTAGATACACTGCTATTGGTCCATGTATCAGCACTCCTCATTGGTCCATGCTCTTCCTAGTAGTGTACTGGTCACGTGACCGGAAGCATACCCGGCTGACTTCCGGTGTCTGACTGGAAGCAGATGATGTTGCCTCTGGTTCCTGCCCCTCGAGACGACCTCTAATATATGGCTGCGTGGTTAATCATAAGGCTATCAAGTAGCTGGTTCATTACATGCCATCGTCCTACCCCAACATTTCCTCATAGGAGAAATGCTCCCATCCTTTAAGCATCTTTGTAGCCATATGACATGCTGACTCCAGTAGCTCTTTGTCCTTCTTGAACTGGGGAGCCTGGATCTGAACACAATATTCCAGATGTGGCCTCACCAGGGCAGCGTAGAGGCAGAGGATAACCTCCCTCAACCTGCTGGCCACACTCTTTGTAATACCCTCTATGATATCATTGGCCTTCTTGGACACAAGGGCACATTCCCGGCTCATGGCCAATTTGTTGTCCGCTAGGACTCCCATGTCCTTATCCCCAGAGCTGCTTTCCAGCAGGTCAACCTCTAACCTGTACTGGTGCCTGAGGTTATTCCTCCTCATATGAGGGACTCTACATTTGCCTTTCTTGAATTTCATGTTGTTCCTCTCCATTCAACACTCCAGCCTGTTAAGGTCTTGATGAATGTAAGCACAGCCACCTGGTGTATCAGCCACTCCTCCCAGTTTGGTACTATCAGCAAACTTGCTGAGGGTACACTCTGTTTCTTCATCCAGGTCTTTGATGAATATGTCAAACACGACTGGATTCAGTACTGACCCATGGGGATCACCACTAGCTACAAGTCTCCAACTGGACTCCACACCACCGATCACAAGTATCTGAGCTGTGCAATCCAGCCAGTTCTCAATCAACCTCACTGTCCACTCATCTAACCCATGCTTCCTAAACTTCCCTATGAGGATGCTATGGGAGACCATGTCAAAAGCCTTGCTGAAGTCATCATAAGCATCCACTGTTCTCCTGTTGTCTACCCAAGTAATCATGCCATCACAGAAGGTTATCAGATTGATCAGGCATGATTTCCCCTTGGTGAACCCATGCTGACTGTTCCTGATAACCTTCTTTTCCTCCACACGTTTAGAGATGATGTCCAGAATTAGTTGTTCTATCACTTTACTAGGGATGAAGGTGAGGCTGACTGGCCTGTAGTTTCCTGGGTCCTCCTTCTTGCCTTTTTTAAAGACTGGGGTGACATTTGGTTCCTTTCAGTTCTCAGGCACCTCTCCTGTTCTCCATGACCTTTCAAAGAGAGATGCCTAGCAATGATGTCTGCCAACTCCCTCATCACTCATGAGTGCATCCCATTGGAGCCCATGGATTTGTGGATGCCCAGTTTGCCTAAATGATCTCTCACCCAATCCTCCTTAAACGAGGGAAAATCATCCTTTCTCCAGACCTTCTGTCCTACCTCCAGGGTCTAGGTCTCCTGAAGACTGGTCTTAGTAGTAAAGACTGAAACAAAGAAAGCATTCAGTAACTCCACCTTCTCTGTATCCTTTATCACCAGGGCACCCTCCTCATTCAGCAGTGGGCTCACATTTTCCCTTGTCTTCTTTTTGCTACTGATGTTCATGAAGAAGCCCTTCTTGCTGTCCTTGACATCCCTTGCCAGATTTAGCTCCAAGCAGGCCTTAGTTTTTCTCGTTGCATCCCTGCATACTCTGACAACCTTTCTGTGTTTCTCCCAAGTGACAAGTCTCTTTTCACACTATCCATAAACTTCCTTCTTCCATTTCAGTTTTTCCAGAAGCTCCTTGTTCATCCATGCAAGTCTCCTACCTCCTTTGCTCGATTTCTCACCCATAGGGATGCACCAATCGTGAGCTTGCAGGAAGTGGTGCTTGAATACTAACCATCTCTCTTGGAATCCTCTACATTCTAGACCCCTAACCCATTCCAATTAGTTTCTTGAACTACTGTTAAATGCAAAAATACCAATCAGTTCAAAGGCTGCTAGTAGACATCCTGTTGATTCAATTGTCTAATTCTGGGAGACAAGTAGAGAGGAGAAAAAGTGGATATAGTCTGGGATTTATTTAAGTGCTTTACTAATTTAATGAACTTTCTTTGTCAACTTTATTAAATTTTTGTTGATCTTGCAAGCACATGACATTTAAATATATAGAGTCTGCACTAAAATTATACTATTGTTACCGGTGTTTGGCAGTTTTCAAGTATTTACCCAACTGCTAACTTGAAGTTTATCTTGCTGCTAAATGTACTTGGAAAAACGGCAGTAAACAGCTTCATACTTGTTCATACTTCAGACATACTTGTTTCTCACAGCATTCTTCTGGAGAAACTGGCTGCTCATGGCTTGGATATGTGTACACTTCGCCGGGTAGAACACTGACTAGATGGCTGGTCCCAAAAGGTTGTGGTGAATGGAGTTAAATCCAGATGGCAGTCGACAACAAGTGATGTTCCCTGGGGCCCCACACTTTTCTAGTTCTCTTTCATATTTTTGTCAAAGATCTGGATGAGAGGATTAAATGCAACCTTAGTAAGTTTGCAGATGACAACAAGTTGGGCGGGAGTGTTGATCTGCTTGAGTGTAGAAAGGCTCTATAGAGAGATCTGGACAAGCTGGACTGATGGGTCGAGGCCAATTGTATGAGGTTCAACAAGGCCAAATGCCAGGTCTTTCTCTTGGGTCACAAAAACCCCATGCAACACTACAGGCTTGGCTGGAAATCTGCCTAGCAAAGAAAAACCTGGACGTGTTGGTTGACAGACAGCTGGATATGAGCTAGCAGTGTGCCCAGGTGGTCAAGAAGGCCAACGGCATCCTAGCTTGTATCAGGACTAGTGTGGCCTGTAGGACTAAGGAAGTGATTGTCCTCCTGTACTGGTGAGGCCACACCTTGAATAATATGTTCAGTTTTGGGCCCCTCACCACAAGAAAGACATTGATGTGCTGGCATATGTCCAAAGAAGGACAACAAAGCTGATGAAAGGTCTGGAGCACAAGTCTTATGGGGAGTGTCTGAAAGAACTGGGGTATATTAGTCTGGAAAAAAGGGTGTTCAGGGAGACTTTATTGTTCTCTACAACTACCTGAAAGGAAATTGTAGTGAGGTGGGTGTTGGTCTCTTCTCCCTAGTAACAAGCGATAGGATGAGAGGAAATGGTTTTAAGTTGGGCCAAGAGAGGTTTACATTGGATATAATCATAGAATCATCGATGTTGGAAGAGACCTTCAAGACCATCCAGTCCATGAAACTTCTTCATTGATGGGGTTATCAAACACTGGAACAGGCTGCCCAGGGAGGTAGTTGAACCACCATCCCTGTAGGTGTTTAAAAGACAGATAGATGTGGTACTTAGGGACACGGTTTAACACCAGACTTGGTAGAGTTAAGTTAATTGTTGGACTTTATGATCTTAAAGGTCTTTTCTAATCAAAATTATTTTGATTCATATTTGTGTCTTGGAGACTACCTGGATGTGCTGAGCTCACAAGCAGGAATACGTAAAGAATAGTAGTTCCCCATAAAACAAGAACAATATATACGCAAATAGAGACTCCCCACTTACAACAGGGGATCTATTTTCATGTGAATCACATGTGTCTTATTGGGCCACATTCATCCTTGAATAGCAGTCTGAGATAATCACAGTAAATCAAGTTAATTAAAGTAATAACCTGTGTATTACTTAGAACGTCTTAGCCTAAAGGCTGAGAAAGTGTTAATACTCATATGTAAGGCTATAGCTGAAAGTTTAGACTTCACTTAATCTTATGATTCTAACATTAGGTATTCCAGAAAAAAATAGAAAAAAAGTCTAAAACTACCTATAAAGCCTAGGACCCTACCCAGACATTTAGGGTGGGATTTGGTTTATCTAATTTTCACAGTTACTTGTGTAATAGAAGTATGTTATCCAAATTAACCAGTAGTACTTAAAGAATAAAGCCAAAAATCTTGAGAACCATTTGTCCCCAGTTAAACATTTAAAACAGATGAGATGAATAACCCACTTGAAGTACTTCTCTTTCTCCATTGACTGAACACTATACTAGGTTAGATGAGTCATCTAGGAAAATTTTAAATCAGAAGGAAATTTTTTTCCTAAAATCTGAGGAAAAATGTCTTCTTTCTGAATGAAACTAATGTCCCCAACTCATTTCAAGGGTAATTAAGAGAATTCAGAAAACCATGTGCTTGGTTTGTATTTGTAAGAATGTTGATTGCAAATAAAATAGAAATTTAGGTAAATTTCCTAGTCTTTTTAGTCACAAGCAGATTTTGAGAGACAGTAGTTTTTTTCTTCTTTATGTGGAATTTGATACTCTAATATTATTTACAATGTGGTTTGGTACAGCCTATTTAGATGTTAAATAGAGACCTAATTTCAATGAAGTATTTTTCATATTCAGTACTGTGGTATCTTTGAAGTTTGAAGCTTTTTCTTCTTTGTTTTTGTAAACCACTATGAAGTGGTTAAATGGGTAGTTTGATTTAAGTTATGAGGCACCTCACTGGGCAGCATACCGAAACATTGACTTAATTTACCAACATATGAATATGATGAGTCAGTCTCTTCCACAGAGGATCCAAAAAAGACAAATGCTTCCCAATATAATGATGAATTCTGACCGATCTGATGGTTCACCAGAAAATGTTCCACCTGTTTTTATGATGGTGTATTTCATTGTGCATTGTTTTATGTGTTACAAGGATTTTCTGCTGTTGCTTCTGTGTGGATGTGTTATTCATGTTTTTTCTAACCAAACTGGACCTTAATGTAGCATACGTATCTGATGCTTGCCAGTCACTGTCAGAAAAGAGGATGATCAAGTAACAGTAATGGAAGAAATAGGAGATGTGAATGAATCCAATATCCCTCACTTTTTGATTCAGTTTAAAATATACTCAGTTGTGGGAATTTGAGGGAAATATGTAACTTAGACCGAAATTTGCTTTTGCTGCCAGTCCCTGCTTAGTGGTTGTGGTAGAAGTGATGATGATAGTGGACCCAGAAGCAATGTTTTGAATATGTATGCCCCCTCCTCATCACATAATTAAAGAAAGGTCTGTATGCTGTGAATGAAAGATATGCAGTTGATTTAGCTCCTTGCAAGATAATTTGTTTCTCTGAAGGCATTCCTTACTTTGATCAATAAGTTATCATAAATAAAAAACATAGCAATTGCATAAAAGAGTCTTTTTTCTTGGGAAGGGATAATGTATCCTAAAAACTTGGCAAGCCCATAATCTCTACAGTGTGGTATGGCTCCAGATCAAGGGCAATCCTTCCTGCTATTCCCTGGTGTATAGATAGGAAGGTTGGATGATTTGTGGATATTGTGTCTTCTTCTGGAGCAGCCTGCATAGTAAATTTTTGGTTGGGTTTTTTTTTCTCCAACTAATTGTAACCTCTTCCTTCAGCATAGTAATGACAGTTCCAGTGTTTAAAATCAACTCTTTAATATTGGATAAATAAAATGTTGCATTCAATGGAGTTTAAAAGATCTGTCCAAGAACAGTTAAAACTGATTTATTTATGGTTTTCCTAGCAGCAACCTTAGTCTCCTATGACACCAAGCAGTATGAATTCTACAGGATGTGGTGCACTACACAGAATAGAAACACAAGTTCAGCTTCCAAGACAGTTTTTCCCAGATAGCTAAACCTTCTGCAATTATTAAGACACATTGTCTGTACCCAAGAAAGTTACAGAAATTATTGCCCAGACACACAACAGAGGACACTGTGTTCCATCCTTCAGGTATGAGAGTTCCCATTACATAAAATGTATAAATCACCTGGAAAGTGTTATATAATACTTTGATTGTATTTATGAATTGCTTTGTCATGGATGATACAAGCACCCTGCAGGGAAAATATTTTTTTCCATTTATTTCTTGCATTTATTTCCAAACATGCACAGTAGGTGAGGTAGATTTGTTAATCAAAAGTTATTACATCTTTGGTGTTAGACTTTCCAGGTACATTGAACCAATGACACTTCTTTCTTAGTTTACCTTATCCTGATGTAAAAGAACAAAGAAGGAACAAATGTAAAATTTTTTATGAGTCAGATAAGGTCATATATAGATATATAATATTAAGAATAGTTTGGGATTAAATTACATTGCTGCTGCAGCTGTTTGATAGGCATTGCCTTAGTCCTCCATCAGTTTTAGTTATTATTCCATTGAGATTAATGATTATTCTCCCTTCATTTCATAATACCTGAAGATTGGAAACAGCTTGTTTAAATATAATTAAATTCCTTCAACATATTCAGTCAGTAGTTAGCCTTTGCAAACCAACATAATCACACATTCAAAGAGACAAGCACCTTGATTAAAGATGTAGGTTGTTCTTGAATTGCCACTGGAGATATGTTAAAGAAAGATACCTAAAACAGTCCTTAACTGTATGACTTTATTACACAGAAATTTGAATTGCAGAGAAATAGATTACTAATTAGAATATCAAACTATTAAAATGAGACAAAAAATTACAATAGATGTGAACTTCTTATTCTTGAAAATAGTTTGAACATTGATTATTCCATTACACTCCAGAAAAATTCATTTTTCAGATATAATTAAAAGTCTGAATTAACATGGTTTGTTTAACTCCATCAAGTAGAACAGCACATAAGTAGACTATGGTTCCCATAACCAATTAGTTTAATCTGTTAACGTCTTGAAAATAAATCAGAAACAGGAATTGTTTGCAGTAACTCTGCCAGGACACCCCTTTTAAAAAATTACGTAAAAAAAAATAAAGTGTATTCTTTCTTTTTCTTTGTAGAGAAAACAAATTTTCTACATGTATGCTAAACTAAATGGGGCTTTTTACTTGAAGGAATTTCCTGAAATAATTTCAGATTCTTACAGCTGTCAGGAATAAAAAATCAGGAAGTTACCTTCTGGGAAATTGTTTTAACTACTATTCCATTCTGAAAGGAAATTCTGAACTTCTAGCACTTCTCTTTTCAGAAGAAAAATATCACAGTTCAGTACTTCTTAAAAAGAAGCAAGGTAGGGAGGAGAGAGAATTTGTAGCTGCAAGAGAATTGTCTTGTGAAGCAAAAGTCTAGAAACAAGCAGCTGAGTACACAAAGACTGGTTGAAAAAACAATTTGGAAAAACAACTATTTCAGCAAAATAGTAGAAGAAAAGCTGACTGCATATATTGAAGCTAATGAAGAGAAGCAGAAAGCAGAGACCACTGCTAAACTTAAGGCTTTACCAGTGAAAGACCAGATAGGTGATGTCTGAAAATAAACAGAGCTTTCAAAGACACTAGTGGAAGCTTAAAGGATTCTGGAGGCTTATTAATTTGTCCTTTCTATCCTTTCCCAAATACCAAAGAATTCTCTGACTGACTTATCATCTGCATTTTACTTTTTCTTCAAAAATACTTGTGCATCTCAGATACAGCTTACTATCCTGGTACAACTACCCTTGGCAAAGGGACAATCATGCAGTATTATTTTCTCTATTCATAATGCACATACAAAAAGGGAAACCTTTACATCAGAAAAAAAATACAAGATAAAATTCTCCTGATTTTTATTTCAAGAATAAACAAAATGGATATTATTTCCTGCAAATATTTCAGACTTGCTTTAGTATTATTTTTTCTTCCCATTTTGGCAGCTGATTTTTGCACTTTTTTTTTTTTTTAATTAAGATAAAATAATTTTTGGGATCTCAAAGTCCATATCTTTAAACTACTGTTTTGGAATACAAATAGCAAAAGTCTTATGTTTCTCACCATACCTTATACATGAAAGTATATCTATGAAAATTCCAAGTACATTCCTAGGAAAATTTGCATGTACATTTAAAGAAGAAAATGTGATCAAGTGAAGCTTGCCTGAAAATATAAGAAAAAAAGAATAGAATCAAAATTTCATGTTCCTGTTTGGAAAGCTAAAAATATTTTTATAAACCTTTTTTGCTTAATCAAATATTGGGAGATATTAATTTCTATATACCAATTGTGAAGTGTTCAGTAAATGAAAAATATCTGTAATTTATAGCATTATTAAATCCTTTGGATTTTAGAGTCTTTTAGCCACTAGACTAATCATCTGGCATATGGTATCAAACAAGGTGAAAAATAACTTAAATATCTGAGTATTGAAGACACTTTATAAGGATGAAAACATCCCTCTCATTTTACTTGTTATTTTCTTGTTGTTTAGCTTGTTTTTCTTTGTTTTACTTGAAGACAGACTAACTAAATTAGAACATATTATTGTTCAGTTTGGAATAAGGAGGAATATTTTTTCAGGAATTGTTTTTTTTTTCCTTGAATTCTTCCTGGAAGAAATTATTCTTTCATGTTTTCATGAATCAGGTATAAGAATAATAGTTCACTCTGATGGTGGCTTAATGCTACACACCAGAGGAATAAACAGTTGATGAATGCAGTGATTTGACTGCACTTAATTTCAATGAACTTTTACCTATATCCCATTCTCCTCCAAGCAACACTCACAATAATTTTCCATTTTTTCTTTGGACAACTATTTCCTCAGTTTTTCAACAAAGTAGCTGCAGTGGGAGATCTACCATCCACGGAGACATTCAAAGTGATTCACCCAGCTGAATAGAAGCTATTATTTTAAGCCTGATAATGACCTTGCTTAATTATAACTGAAAGCACAACCTGACTTCACAGAGCAAGCTGGTGAAAAAGTGAAGTATCAGCTGTCTACCATGCCACCTGGTATCTTAAATCCTTCTAAGGCAGTTCTTTAATCTGGGGAATAGTAGAGAGTAAGTGTTCGTTTCTTTGGCTCCTAACCTCCTCCTATCCAGAGACAGCCAAGTGTGTCATTTCTTATACTGAATTTCCCTGTGGTACTTGGTGCAACAAAACATCTAACACTGCTGTCCTGCCTTCAAGAGATGACAAGGACAAATTAACATGCCCTTCCAGTCAAGCTGAACTCAGATAGCTGTTTCCAAGGCAATGTTCCCTTATCGTTAGAACCTGAACACGCAGAGGAGGATGGGACTCGGTTGCATTTTTCACCCAGTCCAAAGCCATGGAAAGCTTATGGGGGAAATGGTGAATGCCAGCAGGCAAGTCACAGCTTTGTACACCCATTTTGTTAAGCGTAAATAGCACCACCTTGTGTTCTCAGCCATACCATTCGTAAGACTGTTCTACTGTAAATCATTCCTATACACTCTTTTCTGTAGTAATTAAAACAACGCTCTTTTCTGTGCCCCTGGGTTAATATAATTTGTTTTATTCACAGCTTAAGTCATTTGCCTCCCTGCGGCACACTGCTATATTATGTCTACCCAGCAGTGTTGAGGGAGCAAATAGAATACGTTTGAAGGTGTACATAAATCCAGTTCAGGTTATTTCAAATGAAATAATAAGGTAAGTGCTATACGTTTGACTCCCACAGGGAAAACTCATAGGAATAGAAAGAAGAATTCAGGACTCAGACTCCTTTAAAAAAAAGTGAGAGGGAGAAATACAAAGAGGGTAAAGAACTGGGCATTCTGAAAATGTTATAAAGGTCTGAGACATGGCCACCATAGGAATACCAGCTCCTGTTCTGAAGGTGGGTACTTTTGTCTCCTAGCTGATTAAAGTCACAAAGTCCAGTTATTAGCATTGATGTTTCTGAAAATCTTAGAAAAAAATTAAAGAACTCTAAAAGAACCAATCTTAGAAAACAAATACTACAGAAAAAGCCACAAGCCATCTCATCCAGTTCATCTAGACAAGAATAAGAATCGGACAAGTATATGTAATGGTAATATCCTCCTTACTTCTGACAATTTTACATTTAAAGGGTTTCCTATATAGAATCATAGAATCATTATGGTTGGAAGGGACCTCTAGGGTCATCAAGTCCAACCTTTATCCCATCATATTCCTAACCATTAGACCATTAGACCATGGCCTCAAGTGCCTCATCAACCCGTTTT